>CP139504.1:258811308-259392855 GCA_021014915.2 Artemisia tridentata subsp. tridentata | reverse complement strand
TGTACTTTTCACAATGCCCTAAATAACACATCGTTCAGGAAAAAAAAAATAATACAAAGTTTATATGATCCTCTTCAGTATCCTCACTTGTTTGTGGGTAAAATAGGCCTAGTTTTTTAAGGATATGCCAAATTCATCTTACACTGCTTGCCTCTTAACGCTAGGAAAGTAATTTTTTTCCCCAATAATGTCTATGTCTATGATGGCCCCAGAATTGTTGTTGATGTTTCAAATAATTCCTTATAAATCGAGGTTTACCGCTCAATTCCTTCAGATGCATAGATGTTGATTCTCGAGTCTTTGTTGCTTCTATGGATCTTATATATTCATGTTTGTGTAACGTCACTTGGGTGAAAAATAAACAATGCATTTCTTAATAGTAAATACTAGCGGTATACATTAAATGCATTCCTTATGTGAAGAGAATAATAATAGATGCTGACTTACTCCTTTGACCCGTTCCCTCTTTCTTTATTGTTATTTTTCTTTGTTTTACCTTATTATTCTCCAGCATACTCTCTAGATATCTTTATAACTGAGGCTTGCCCATCATATTTACACCCTTACACATTTTTTATGTTGGCTTCCAGGTCATCCTCATGATATTGGCCGCAAATGCAGCTGTAGGAGTAATTACAGAAACAAATGCTGAAAAAGCTTTGGAGGTAGGTTCCATTGGGTAGCAGACTTGGTGTATTATGGTTAATGTAATTGATATGGTTTTGGTGGCTGTTTCTTTGAACATTTGGTTATATATCGTTGCGTTTTTGATAGACATGAGTCATTTTCACTTGTTTATTGAGATTGCATATCAGCATGACGTGCGTGGTACTTTATTTCTTGTTGAACCTTTCTGCCTCAATAGGCATTGACATTTTTATATCTCAGAAATGTTTAGTTTGGTAGCCTGCCTATTCAACCTGCCATTATATGTATATCATTCTATTTGAAGATAGTTTTATATGTTTTTATTTTCTACTTGTTGCAGGAGTTGCGTGCGTATCAAGCGGATGTGGCAACTGTCATGCGTAATGGTAAATATTTGATGGTACCATTCTATTGGCTAGAAGTGTCTTTTTTGTACCATCTATGGATGAATGTTAGTCCTAGTATTAGAAGGATTTAGTTCTACATATATTAATATTATAGTAATAATTATAATCCAGCTATGGTTTGTTTACAAGTTTAAATTGTTCTTTTGAGGTAAGTAGTCTTCTCATCTGCAAAGATATGTGCAGGTTGCTTCTCAATCCTTCCTGCAGCAGAGCTAGTTCCAGGGGATATTGTTGAAGTTAGTGGTATGAATTTTTTATATCCCCGCCTGAATTCTTAATATTCTCCTTCCAAGTTTACAATGCTATTAATGGATGGCATTCTCCATTTTCTTTCATGTGGTCTTCTCCGATGAATAGTGGGTTGCAAAATTCCAGCAGACCTGAGAATGATCGAGTTGTTAAGTGACCAACTACGTGTTGATCAAGCAATTCTTACAGGTATAGGCTTCACATGTCCTTATCATTTTGTGATGATTTATATTTATCTTAATAGGGCTTTGTATGGTTCTAGTTTTATTTGTGCAATATAATGTTATTATAAATGCCATATATGCATTATATCAGATTTTGTGTCTAGATTGCCTTGTCTACATGCGTATGCGTAGTTTATCACTCTTTTCTACAACATTTTTATATTATTATAAATACCTGTTTATAGAGAAAATCAAGTTAAATCTTACCTTTATCAAATTTTGACAACAGGTGAGAGTTCTTCTGTGGAGAAGGAGCTCGAGTCTACGTTAGCAACCAATGCAGTTTACCAAGATAAAACCAACATCCTCTTTTCAGTATGTGTTTGAAACAGTTGTAAACTTGTTCTGATACATTGTTAGCTGCCAGTTACATGTGAATGAAATAAAGAAATGAAACAAGGCCTACTCACATAAACTGTGGGAATTTCTAATATCATGTATATGTGTGCTTTTCTTTTAAGTTGGTAATATTGGCTAGATATCAAGCACCGCCTGGTTTTCTGTTTAGAGAAACAGAAGATATTGATCATGAGCTATGCCTTTTTCTTATTCGTCCTGACATACTTTTGCATGACCTATATCCTTTAAGTTCAGATATAAAGTGCATTGTGATATATTTCTGCTTGTTTCTGTTGTAATTTGTAATTGCATTAGACATTCTTAGTTCCTTACATGAGATCCTAAAATATAATTCTCATATATCATAACCATGACCGGGAATAACTTAAAGTTAAATGTTTATTCATATGATAATCATACCCATTGCCCCAAAGTAAGCTTACTTTGTATCCCTTCGTAAAGCTGTTACAAACTTTAAAATCTTGACAGACAAATCAAAGATTTTACAAGAAGAAGCAAGTCTCAAGTTGGCATACCAACTGATATGACAATAAACAGCTAATTAGGATGACTAGTCAGGATGCATGTATAAATCAAAGTATGCGACTCCAAATCTTTTTGGTCTGCTTTTGGTGCTTTTGAAGAAAATAAATAAAAAAAGAATAAATAATTTGGCATGGTCCACATTCGTATCATAGGAATTAAAAGACCTTATATGATTAATTTGATTAAATTTGATTGACTAAAGTCTAAAAAAATAACCTAATGAGAGATGGAATGAATTCATGATGTCATGGCCAGGGAACAGTGGTGGTTGCTGGTAGAGCAAGAGCTGTTGTCGTTGGAGTTGGTTCCAATACTGCAATGGGCAGCATACGTGATTCTATGCTGAAAACTGAGGATGTAAGGTTCATGTACATTTAACACATCGCTTCTTGTCGTCATATCCTTAAATTATTTGCTTTTTAATGCAGGAAGCAACACCACTCAAAAGGAAGCTTGATGAATTTGGCACTTTTTTGGCCAAGGTTAAAGACTTGCAGTGATTACTCAACATACCTTTTGCTATACTATATTGCCCATTCCAGTATGTCAACTTAGAGGTGGAAAATGGGCAGGTCAAGCTGTTTGGGTAACAGATCAAACTTGGTTTGGCTTAAAGCGCCAAGTGTTTTATACTAGTCAAAAGGGTTGGGTTTACCTGAAACAGATTCTTTCCAGTTATTTTATTAACAAGTAGTGTGTTAAATATGATTGCTACAATTATACTACTAATATCATTTGTAGTCGAAAGTGATTGTAAGAGCTTTTATGCTTAAAAATAAATAAATCTCTAAGGCTCTTTACCAGTTTGTGCCATTCTACCCACTTGACCGTAAGTTATCGTTTGACCTGTTAGAGAAGGCCTCCATAATCAGCCCTTTAAACTTTTGGTGCTTCTTACTCTCTTTGTAGGTCATAGCTGGTATCTGTATATTGGTGTGGATTGTTAATATTGGCCATTTTCGTGATCCTGTCCATGGCGGTTTCTTTCAAGGTGCTGTTCACTACTTCAAGGTAAATATTCAGGATAGCTATATGTGCGTTTATGTTCTTTTCTACTTGAATGTTGTTGATTGAAGTTAACAAGTTATATTATTAAAAAAATTGTAGTCACTTAGGTTTATTCAACTATGTTAATGTTCACGCTTCTTGATCTTCTCAAGGAAGAATTGGTTAGTATATCTTTGTATCAGCTTATAAACAAATTTTCAGGAATTTTTGAGAAATTTTCTTTGACTCTACTTTGAACAAATTCTCACTGTATAATTCTTGTGATATATTTTCAATAATTATATCTATTAGTATCACTGTAACCATTATTATCATTTAGTTATTATTTTTATCTATCCCAACAAAATGCATGGGGTAATATTAAGTTCTGAACCTTTTTATGTCAGCTATAGACCATGACTTCACATAAAATTGTGTTTCTATATTACTGTAGTTAATTTATCTTAATCTTATCTGACGTAATTGATCTTTAACTTTACTAGATTGCTGTTGCCCTTGCTGTTGCTGCAATTCCGGAAGGTCTTCCAGCTGTTGTTACAACGTGAGTGATTTTCTTGTATTCATGTACACCGAACTGAATTGGCAATGAGCCTTGATTTTGTATTGTGAGCTCAAACTACTTGGATCTGTACCTGTAATGTTCGTATCTATATGTTTCAGCAAGCTAGTCATTAGTGCTGATTATAACGTTATTGTGGCAGTTGTTTGGCTCTTGGAACAAAAAGAATGGCTCGCTTGAATGCTATTGTGAGATCATTGCCTTCCGTAGAGACCTTAGGCTGTACAACAGTGATTTGCAGTGACAAAACTGGTACTCTGACCACTAACATGATGTCAGTTTCGAAGGTGGTTTCAGTTTCAATATGTAATCTCAATTTCTGTTCATATCCTATGTGTTCTTTATTAAACTCTACTTCAAGATAACAATCTGGTTCACAATATCAGTGGTCATAGTTCTCTGTTTTTCTAGAGCAGTTATCCAATTTTTAGCGTTGTTATCAGTTTCTTTTGTCTTGAAATTATTCTAATATAATTGCTGGATTTTTAGGTTGGAAGAGTCAATAATACTACTTTCTGACTTTCACAATATTTAATTTTAAAATTTCTGAACTTCAGGAAAACTACTGGACATCCTTTCTTCTTTTCTTGTTTTCTGAAGATTAACATGCTACAGAGATAGACCTGAATAAAAAAGCAGCAATAATTTCAGCAACTACGCTTGTTTTTTCACTGTTGTATGATTAAATTGTCAATGTCTTCTTTATTGTTTGTTATGAACACTTGCCGGACCAGTGTATATCATGTAATGTTATTCTATGGACTGCCGTAAATGCTATTTTGGTTTTCTACTGAGACATATAATGCTCTTAAACGCGTGCTATGATATAGTTAACCTCTTCTTTTGGTTAACACTAATCTATCATTACTGAGTTCTTCTAACTATATGTTATCTGTTTTTATCACCAGATTTGTGTGCTTCAGTCTGCTAGTCACGGAGTTGCCACTACAGAGTACAGCGTTAGTGGTACAACGTATGCACCAGAGGGTTCTATTTTTGATGGCACTGGAATGCAGGTAAGTTTTTATGGAAAATTGCCCTTCCGTTTTATTGATTTTCTTTTTTTTTACTTAGTTTTCTTATTCAGTTGAGGTGTTGAACTTTCGTTTGTAAACAATAAGCAGGTGTTAGAATTTAGGATTGAGTGATGCACAAAAACCTATATTCACACTTTGATTTGTGGAAATATTAGTGTATTACTTAAAAGAACCTAATAACATACAATGTATAATTATCCAAGTTCTGGCGTTCCCCATGGGAGTGGAAATTGGTGTATGTATGCCATGTATCCCCATTTAGAGATGCATGCTAGGAACCCATAACAAGTTACAGGTATCAACGATGCAAACTTACTAGGTACTTTTTTTAGAAACACTATGCTTACCTTTGGCTATGAAGACATTAGTAGCTACTATTACAGAACCATAGGGTTTGGCCAAAGGCAAACTTTCGGGCTCGTAAGAAACCATTAGGAAGCTCAACTATCTTCATTCTTCTTCTGTGTTACTTCCTGTTCCGCTGATTGATGCCATTGTTGATGAGCAAGGAATTTAATAGTGCATTTGCAAGTTAAAATCTGGTACTATAGACTTTAGTGGAGGCATTGCCGTTTCTGTAGCTGCTTTGATGAGGGCTAGTGTCGCGATTTAAATTCTCAGAGCTTAGAGTCATAAACTTCATTACATTCTAGGATAGGAACCTGTAAACTATTAAAACTTAGGTACATAGGTGGGTCATGTGACTCCACGAATGGCTATTTCTACTGATGCTACCTACAATTCCAATAATAATATACCAATAAGTAACAATTCTGCTATTACTAATGGTAAGGTAATCGTCAATCTTACCATGTGCTTGTAAATTTTGCAGCTTGATTTTCCTGCTCAATTTCCTTGTCTCCTCCACATTGCAATGTGTTCAGCTCTCTGCAATGAGTCGATTATACAATACAATCCTGACAAGAGGAACTATGAAAAAATTGGCGAGTCAACTGAAGTAGCTCTTCGTATATTAGCAGAAAAGGTTGATTAATGATATCCATGTTTTGAATTCTCTGGCAACTTTTTATCCCTGTTCTTGTTCACCTTGTCATACTGCTTTGTATCTCCACTTCGCTTAACTTGTTTTGCTTTTGCTGCTGTTATCAGGTTGGTCTTCCTGGGTTTGATTCGATGCCTTCTGCTCTGAATATGTTGACAAAGCATGAACGGGCATCTTACTGTAATCATTATTGGGAAAACCAATTCAAGAAGGTTTGTCGAATCGATTTTTTAGCCCTTTGATTTGAATTCTACTTGATCTTATGACATTGCATGATCTACCTTATCTATTGCTTTTTGGGCTCAGTAGTTTGTGAGTGCGTTTTTATCAGCCCAAGTCGATATTTGTTGGCTTTCCTCATTGAAAATTATCATTCTTGTGTGCTCTTAGGGTGCTGAAACATTTTATTTTGCAACTTCATGTAGCAAATTGTTTCTTTTTGATAATTTATTCTCTCTATTAAAGCTCACGTGGAAATGTGATGTGTTCAGATCTCTCTTTTGGAATTTTCTCGTGATCGCAAGATGATGAGTGTTCTTTGTAGTCGAAAGCATATAGAGATTATGTTTTCCAAAGGTGCCCCGGAGAGTGTACTTTCCAGATGTACAAGTATTCTTTGCAATGATGATGGTTCTACCGCTCCACTAACTGCTAGTATTAGAGCTGAGCTCGAATCTAAGTTTTCCAGGTTAAGGACTATCTACCTTCAATATGATTACATTTATACTTTCTGGGTTTTTGTTAAAACGAAAAAATTTTCTGTATTGATAGTTAAGCTTATAAAATACATATTTGTTGCATGCTCACATAAGTTTCTATTTTCTATTACAAAACAATAAAGTTGTCTGTTATTGTTCTTCGTCAATCATTCTTTAAATCATCTACTTCACATTTAGTTATTGACTCAACTTGGATAATAGACCATTGAATCATTGATATTCTCTGACCATGACAATTTTAGTGCTTCTCTAGCGTCTGACAACAGTTATATTCTTCATGTTTCAGCTTTGCAGGAAAAGATACTTTAAGATGTCTTGCACTTGCCTTGAAAAGGATGCCTACAGGTCATCAAAATATTTCCTTACATGACGAGAAGGATCTTACATTTATTGGGTTGGTACGCTTTCTTTCAGAACAATTTATCTGTATTATAGTTTGTGTTTTTAGATTTCGTTTATTTTTCTTGACAACAAGTAATCATATAAGCTGTGTAAAAGAGGCATCATTCACTTGAAATATGAAAAAGCTAAGATTAAAGTATTTCAAAACAATTAATCCATATACTGAGTGGTGTTTTATCTGGATGAGAAATGATAGCAGAAATATTAAGTTTCTGATGTGATTGTTAATTAAACAACCGTCAACTATTTGATTGTTAATTAAAAAACCATTGTATTTTATTGAAAACAAAAATGCAAGCATTGTTTTAAAAACAAATAATTAGTAATGGCTTTTTATTATAGATTAAATTTGTGGGTTTCTATATTAGTGTTCAGTATACTTATAGCTGCTCATGGTCATTTTATGGTTTATCAACTGTTTGTTACATATAGGTTGGGATGCTTGATCCACCAAGAGAGGAGGTTAGAAATGCTATACTTTCATGCATGACAGCTGGCATCCGTGTTATGGTTGTGACTGGGGATAACAAGGTAATTTAGCATTTTCTCTGTCTCCAGAATTGTAAGTGATATGCTTCTATCAACACTATAATTCTAATCGGTGATGGAACTTCCAGGCTACTGCAGAATCATTGTGCCGAAAGATAGGTGCTTTTGATCACTATGAAGATTTTGTGGGCCGCTCCTTCACGGCTTCTGAGTTTGAGGACCTTCCAGCTTCTGAGAAAACAATGGCACTCCAACGGATGACACTTTTTACTAGGTAAAATTTGTCTTATTATATTTTCTTTTATGGTTGTTTTTGTG
This sequence comes from Artemisia tridentata subsp. tridentata, assembly GCA_021014915.2. NCBI lineage: Eukaryota > Viridiplantae > Streptophyta > Magnoliopsida > Asterales > Asteraceae > Artemisia > Artemisia tridentata. Next base: position 259,384,907 of record CP139504.1, on the reverse strand, counting down.
CATTCCATGTATAAACATTTAGAAGACTTTAGTAGCTATATTCAGCTGCGATATATACACCTGGGCCTGGCGAGTTAGGTTGCTGCTTTTCTTTAGAAAAGTAGAATCCTTATAGAAAGATGAGAAGTACAGAAGCTGCTAAATGGAAGATGGACACATTTTGACAGTAGTATTTTGTTTTAGTCAACGGTTGTATTCTCCATAAAGATTTTCTTAGATCGTAACTTTTGAAGGAAGAAATGAGTAAAATAAACTATGAGGTATATGAAGTTGGAGGCATATTATTACTTAATTATTAGGAGATCGATTGCGCTATTCTGGCTAAACTTCTAGTTCATTAGCATAGATGAGCTGTACCATATTCAAAAGTTTTACATGTTAGAAAAGTCATGGTTTAGCATTTGCAAGTAAAGAGTTTCTTCCATGAGTTTATAGTTACTATACTAGAGGAAGAGGATTGAACTAGTCCCTTTCTTTTACATTTCTTAAAAAAACCATCACATGTTTTTTATAATGTTCATCTAGTATGACATATCTTCCTGTTCTTGTATACTTTCTTTTAAAATAAAGCTACTAAATCTCTGTTAATATTGTTTCCTTCAGGGTTGAACCATCTCACAAAAAGATGCTGGTGGAAGCACTACAACACCAAAATGAAGTGGTAAGTCCATTGAATATCCCTTGTGGTTGTAGATATATGTTAAGTTTAAGACTATAATTTGGTTGAACCATTTCAAATTATTTATTTCTCTGTTACTGCCATCTCCCAATAACTTCATTGACATCAGCCGGCGTTGCATTTGTTTTGCTCAAAATGATGATAATTTATGGTTTGGATATTTGAGTATCTTAATATTACTTTTTCCGGGTAAAAGGCCTACTATCTATTCTCTTGCAGGCAGTTTGTCCATCTTCTTTGAATGGGCACATTTCATGCTCACTCTTTTTGTAGTAGACTGATATAATTAGTACTCATGTCTCATTCTTTGAACATAAATATCCTTTTCTGACTAAGGATTCAGCACTGGATGCAGTTCAGCTGCAAATTAGATAGGATGCTGTTGTTAGATGTCTCAACTCTAGGTTGCAGCATAATTTACATGCAAATAATTTCCATAATAATAATTAAGCCCAAAGCATTTCATTGGTAGGGAAGAGAAGGTTTAAAATAATCCAATCATGTCTTCGACAAAGTTGTAATTGCTGCTTTAGAAAACTAAAGGTACCCTATGAACTTAGAGTAGCTGTTAGACACATTGTAACTATACTGTTTTAGAAAACTAAAGGCGCCGTATAGATTTCGTAAGTGTTTGCTTTAAAACTATTGTTCACCTTGAACATGTCGCTATTCACGGACACCCTAAATTGTACAGGAGTGTTGAATAGTATTTGTCATTGTGCCTATCCAAGTTCTCTTTCTAACGACCATACTTCTCGACTTCTGCATGTCTACTGTTCCCCAAATGATAGTGTATTTTGTTTCGAAGGTTGCCATGACGGGAGATGGGGTTAATGATGCACCTGCTTTAAAGAAGGCAGATATAGGGATTGCCATGGGATCAGGAACAGCTGTAGCCAAGGTGCTAACATGGTTCTATTTTTCGTTTGCACCACTTTTACTTATTATTAACATTCCTCTGACTGGATCATTGTCATTGTGTTTGATATCAGAGTGCTTCAGACATGGTTTTGGCTGATGACAATTTCGCTACAATTGTTGCAGTAAGCCTCTTGTGTGCTGTCAGTTTGACTAACATTTTATGCACGCAAAAAATTGTTTATGGTAGAAAAAGAATATTTATAAGTTTATGCATCTTAATTGATCCCTTCTATCAATTAATCCAATTGATTGTAACAGGCTGTTGCAGAGGGCAGAGCTATATACAATAACACGAAGCAGTTTATCAGATATATGATTTCTTCTAACATTGGAGAGGTAGTTTGTATCTTCGTTGCAGCTGTACTTGGAATACCTGACACTCTTGTCCCTGTAAGCTGCTTCTCATCTCGGTACTTGTATGATATTACATTCTTGTTTCCCCCATTTTCTTGCTGTTATCATCTGAAGAAAAGACCTACTATACTAATAGTCTCTTGTTATATCCCACGGATTATGGGTTAAATATTTTTTATGTAAGTTTGAATTCTCTGTGTGCCACTTCCTTGAGAATGCTCATTATTTAGAAATATCTCACAGAGAGAAGTGGAAAAGTTATGAAAGATTTTGTAAACAGTTGTATACATGCTATATTCTCTTTGTCATAAAGAGAAGGAGTGTATCTTTATAATGTTATATATTAGATAACCCTGAATGTCTTGATATCTAAATCACAAGTCACTAGTATTGTTTGGTATGTTCGACTTTAGGTGAAAATATGGCGCTCTTAAAATTAATGACAAGAGAAAAGCTACAATTAATATTCTAGTTATATCCCACCCAGGATTCTTCATTTTTCTTATGATTTTTCTTTTTGAATTACACAAAACCTACTTTCTAACCGAGCTACATGACCAAATACTTTTCAATTGTATGACAGACTATTATTTCTTTTTTGACCCTATGTGCATGGACTTGAGTTAAGTTGTCATAATTGAGCCAATGCCGGCATACCTGTTATTGTACTAGGTGATGTGAGAGATTGTATTTATACGTCAAAGTATTTTTGTTGGTTTACTTATCGCCCTTACGAAATGATAAATCACTCTTTACAGGTGCAACTTCTTTGGGTGAATTTGGTTACAGATGGATTACCTGCTACGGCTATTGGTTTCAATAAGCAAGATTCAGATGTTATGAAGGCTAAACCTCGGAAGGTACCCTTTCTGTTACTTACTCTTTCTTACAACTCATCTTACATGGCAAGCTTAAATTGTTCATGCCTTTTTTCCCATATTTTTTCTAGGCTGAATTTCAAAGTTTTTTTATGGCAAGGGTTACCTATAATATATACCTACCATATTTTAAATTATGCTATGATATGTTTGATTGGCGTGTGAAGCGATGGATAAGGTTTGATATGTGTGTTTCCACTAGAATGGGAAGCACATTATAGTGTCCACTAAAATATGTAAACTACAGAGCAAAGGCTCCCAATATCAAAGATTTAACATTTAAAGTATATTTAACTTTTGATGCCTTACCTTGCATTGACCATCATACAACTTTTAACTTGCAACATTTTGAATCACAGGTTAACGAAGCTGTTGTCAGTGGGTGGCTATTCTTCCGTTATTTAGTGATTGGAGGTAGTCATAAGAAATCTATTGAGTGCACCAACATAATTGCATACTATTATTTAGAACATGTGTCGTTCTTCACTATTTCATAATCTTTTAGTTTATATCTAAATGAAAAAGACGCACTGCATATGTATGAATGTACATGTGATCCCTTTCTCAGTTATTGCTCTTCTTAGTGGTACCCTGTATGGGAAAAAAAATATATAAAAATTCTAGCTAGTATTGAGAAACATCATTGATGCAGATTTTAAAAAGGTTTTTTTCAAGTTCTATATTTTGCTTATTAGTGTGTCCTGTGTTTTGGGTAGATATTTGTTGAAACTAAATGTATTGCAACCTGACCAATTTTCCACATTCAATATTTTGATCTTTCAATCTTAGTGCAATGCACAATGAGTAAGAAAGATGGATTTAGATGATTAACTGATGTGACGAACTTATCATTTTTATGCAGCTTATGTTGGACTTGCAACTGTCGCGGGTTTCATATGGTGGTTTATTTACTCAGAAACTGGTCCAAAGATACCATATAGTGAACTTGTAAGTCCTTAGGTGTCAGTCATGTTCACTGTTAATTATCTTTTTATATGGAACCAATTTTGGATCATAAAAGATAGTAATGCTTTTAAAGAAGACATAATCTAGAAACTTCTACGTAGATTAGTATTTAGATAGCGCAAAGTAAGTGACTGCCGTGCAAGAAAACAGCAGTTTGGTGTAGAGAATCATATGATTTTGATTTTCTATCTTGCTTAGGTTTTTCAGTTTCAAGCATTAATGTACTAATTTCTGCCAAGTTTTTTAAATGCATGTTCTTGATTTTTTTCTTCTGCTGCAGATGAATTTTGATAGTTGTCTGAAACGCGAAACTAAATACCCTTGTAGTATATTTAGTGATCGACACCCCTCAACCGTCGCGATGACAGTGCTCGTTGTTGTTGAAATGTTCAATGCTTTGAACAATCTAAGTGAAAATCAGTCCCTCATGTGAGTGTTTATTATTATTCATCGCTGTTTGAATACGCCTTTGTTATATTCTTTAAAGTATTTCTTGAGGGTTGAAGTTGGAGGATTTGCGTTAGTTAACAATATACGCTTGATGGTAATTTTCAGTGTTATACCACCCTGGAGTAATTTATGGCTTGTTGGTTCTATTGGCGTGACCATGTTACTTCACTGCCTCATTTTGTATGTGCAACCACTTTCGGTTCTCTTTTCTGTAAGTTTCTATTCTCCCTTGATTCTTTTATAGAGTAATGTTGTCTTTTTTACGGAAATATCATTTGAAACGCTGAATTCTCCATCACAGGTGGTGCCATTAACATGGGATGAGTGGACCACCGTCTTGTATTTATCGTTTCCTGTAAGTTGTTTCATCTTCCTAAGTATTACTGATCTGAATGCTTTTGTCAACTAAATAAAATGCTATTACACTTTATGTTTCTCTTTAATAATCTTAGAAGCACAGCAAGAAAAATTTAATTCTAGAAATGTTTGTCTTCCTTTCAGTTGTTCCGTTATCATATATCTTGTGGCTCATCATTCTCTCCACCACATTGTAATAATTGATATGTTATATCATGATTATATTTCACTAAGATTTATACATATACAAACAAGGAGCGCCAAATATGTGCAAGTCTTAAGATTATGGACTTAGAACAATTTTATAGAACATGTTTTAAGTTCAACCCAAAAAACAAAACCCGACACCTTTTATCGTGCAAAATTTTGTAAATAGGAAACATAACGGTTCCAAAATAATGCCACATTCGATGTTTTTTCATAATTTGGACTGGCCGGTATCTACTAAGTATAATTTTTTCTATCGGTCTTTCATGTCATGATATGTCGTACCTACAAGCTAAACCTATCTAATTACAGCTCTCAATCTTAATGCATTTGTCGACATCATCCTCTAAAATCTAGTGGTATTGTGGTGGATATTCTCCTAGCTTTATAACGTATAATCTTGACAATTTGAGTTACTTAGCTATATAACGTATAATCATCGCACTTCAATTTTTCAAGATTCTTTTATATCTTTTGTCGCCTGCTTTTGTTTAGCTTGTTTGGTTATCTGTTAATCTCTGATTATGAGTAATGCCTTCACGTGTTTTATGTAGGTAATAATTATTGACGAGATACTGAAATTTTTCTCTCGAAATCCCATCGGTATGTCTCTCATTATGTTTCAGATCTTATAAACTAGTTATGCGTTTCTCTGTTAACAATAATCAGGACCTGTACTTGATAGAAGTACATCCATTGACCAAGTATCATGCTTCACCAATCTTTAATATAAGATTTTGACACTATGATGTGAGGGAATTTTGTATCAACTGGACATAGGGAGGGGTTGGGGTAGGTCATTTATAACTCGTGATGACAGTCAATAGAGATTTGAAGGGTCAAACTGTTATCTTAAAGAATTCACTTTAGATAAGAAAACGTAAACAAGTAACGATTCTTGTTTTAAGTCCTAAGTAATGTACTCTCTACCCTCCTTTTTAAACCCCAATAAAATACAACACTTTTGCCCCGTGATAATCGTTAGTTAAAAAGTTACTAATTTTGGTTTTTATTTTATTTTTTATGATTGACAAGTTTGCTAGTTGCCGTCATATAGGTTCTCTGTTATTTCAATTATAAATCAAACATAATATTCAGGGTTATTTTGGAGATATGATCGGATAGCCAAATATATATTGCATTTTGCTTTTAATGGATGTGAGTATAAAACAGGCAAGTCGATTGTTGATACTCGATGCCATAGCTCTTAGCAAAGATGCCTTTTTTGGTGATAATATAATGGATAGTTGTGTTTTGGCAACCAGACGTTTTGGATATCCAGACGCATGTGGCTTTTTCAGCTCTTGTGTGCATTAATTATTTGTTACTGCCTCTATATCGGTCACTAGAGATGGCAAAATTTAGCCAAATTTGACAAGTTGTTTGTTTAGGTTGAAAGTACTTTAGTCTTTCTTAAAGGTACTAATAACCTGGGCTGGCCAGTTTAGAACCACACCAAAAGATTACTAATTTCGAAATTACACATGACCTATCTATCTTGCCACATATATTGGTGTCTTGTAGCTTTATCATCATAATAATGCTTCCGTCGAACATACAGCTGATAATTTTTTTCATGAATGCAGGCATGAGATTAAATTTGAGACTGAGGAGACCCGATTTTCTTCCAAAAAGGGAAGTACGTGATAAATGATATCAAGTTTCGAAGCACTGATTATGTTCACTGAAGTTTGCCATTTGCCGAGACTGGATCAATAGACCCTATGAATAGTGTCATTACAGGTACAATACAAATACACATGGTCAATAGAGAAGAGAGATAAAAAGCCCTTTCTACTAGGTTATATCTATGTTGTAACAATATATAAAATGATGTTAGAACTATAGACAATCTTATGAGCACTCAGATAGCGCATATATCTCTCTAGTCTATTAATTTAATTTTGATAAAGGGTACTTGCTTCGTCGATTGTTACTTCTTTTTTAAGTTCATGGGTGTACGCATTCATGGGTGTACGCATTAATAATGTTTCTGCTATCTTATTTGTTTATAGCAACCAAACTGAAAACCTATACATTTGAGTGTCTTTGTCCGGGGACTAATTTGCCTTTTTATAAAAGTTGCATAAAGTTTGAGACTAAGGGCATGTTTGACATACAAGATTATGAGAATATTATGTTAATTTATTGAAAAATAATAAGCTATTGAAAATATAAGTTTTGTTTGTCAGACTTAACTTATCAGAGGTTTTATAAAAATAATATCTTAAAAAATCATATGCTACTTCATGCAACTTATTAAACTAATCTTAATTTTTAATCTCTCGCTATATCTTCATCTACAACTACATCATCTACTTTCGTTAAACATATCTTAATTTGGAGCCTTTTTTTAAGCTTTGTTTGGTAGACTTAACTTATTAGTGGTTTTATAAAAATAATATCTTAAAAAAGCATATGCTACTTCATTAAGCTTATCAAAATAATCTCAATTTTTAATCTCTCGTTATATCTTTATCTACAACTACATCTTCTATTTTCGTTAAACATATCTTAATTTGGAGTGTTTTTTAACCTATTACTCAACCGCAAGATTAGCTCTTTTTGCTAACGCTTGATGTTTACACACATGACAGTAATCACAGTGATTTAGTTGAAGGTGAATAATGATGATAAACATGAACTGAACACAAAATGCAATGGAGTTTTGTTCTTGCTGTTATCATGTTATGGTGTGTTCATAGCATATGTGTCTGTTTTAGCTCCAAGGGATGTTGTGTTGTATTCATGCCATACGTGTCTTTTAGGTCAACGTTGCTGTGAAATTTCTAGGTTTTGTTCAGGGGTTTGTTTGAAACAAACAAAAAATTGTACAACTTATTGTTCTCAATGTTTGATAAATGCATATGGATTACTTAGGGCACCAGGAGTGGCAGCGGTATGGCCAAATTTACGGTCCATACCGCCGGTGCCAGCGGTACGGAAAAAATTTATCCCCAGCGGCATCTTTACCCGGTGGCCATAAATTCCATTCGACCGTTGCCCAACGAATATATCCAAAAAAAAATAGCCGTTTGGCATTTAAAAAAAAAAAAAAAAAAAAAATTAAATCAAAACACGTTTGTATTCTTTGTGGGTTACTCGAAGCAGCAAATCAAAAAGGGTTTGTTCTTGTTGTTGATCGTATAAACAGAAAGACAAGTTGTGTAGTTTTGGTATTCGGATTAAAGAACAAAGAGAGGTTTGTTTGTAATTGTGTTGAAGATTAAAATTGGTGGCTGCAAGAGGTGTAAGAAAAAGGAAGGAACTTTATCTCCTTAAGTTGGCTGCGTTTTTTATTAGGTTAAGTGTTGAGGGATTGTGCTTTTGGGCCAATAGTACACAAACTAAATTGGGCCGCGTGACTGTTACAGTTTAATTATAAAAAAGAAAAAAAAAAAAATTGGGAGGGATGAAAATTTATGGAATGAGTTGGCTGAAGTTTATTGGCTGAATTTGGGAGATATGATAAATTCAGAATCACCGCTCCTAGTCCCCTTATTGTGACAATCTGTACGACCGATGAGAATGTGGCATTGGCCAAAGATGGAGGCACCATTGAAGTGTCAAAAGACTCAAAACTATTTACTCATGAGTTCAGATCAATATAGCCATAAATCTAATAAACCAATTTTAGTCATTCATTTTTCATCAAAATTAATAAAAAACCTATTTTCAATTCTTTTTAAAACAAATATATCTTGCAAACGATAAATTTTCAAGCTACGAAAAATACACCATCGCGACGGGAATTAAATTATCTTTCTATAGATATGCACTTCTATATACTTTCGACCATTTTTTTTTTTCAAAATTTTCGACGAGAAAAATCACATGTGATTCATTTTAAAAATCACATTTGATTTTTCCGAATCACATGTGATTTTTTTAGGCGGAAATTTTGAAAAAAAAAAATTAGTTGAAAGTATATAGAAGTGCATATCTATAGAAAGATAATTTAATTCTCATCGCGATGGTATGATTTTTTTCGCGTAACAATTAACGGTTTGCGAGATATTTAATTTAAAAAAAAAAAAGGTGATTTTTATTTTTTATTATTTTTTTTAATCAAAAAATGAATGGTTTGTTTCATTGGATCTATGTCAAATATGGGATCTATATTGATCTTGTGTCTATACTCCACATGTCCCAAAATTGTAGTCTCCTTCTTGTATCAACCAATCAAAAGAGAGTTTAGTGAATGTGAATGATATTTGATCGGTTAAATAGTGTAGTTGATCTCTTAAACTGTGTATTTTGTCTGGAGACAATAATTATAGAACAGAGTGAGTAATTATTTTTCTAATTTTTGTAATTTGCCTTCTTGAAAAAGATTACTAATATATGTTGTAAACAAATATTGCTCCCGCTCTACTTAATTCTCTAATGACACCATCGTTCAAACTGTCACAAAAAAATCAATGTAAACTATTTGATGATTCTATTTTGCGTGAGTAACACGCTAGTTTAACAAAAATACACGTTACCTAAATGCTAGTTTATTGAGAGCAATGTGATATTAAAGGGGAAAGTTATCCCCACCCTCCCTGTAGGGAGGGTGTTGACTTTGTACCGCTGCCGTCGTTTGTACTGTCTTTTTTGTCAGATTGTACATTCTATCAAAAATAGTGGGGTCCCACGCATAGGGAGGGTATGGTTAGTAGGACTCGATATTAAATATCTTGAAAGGCAAAGAAATATATCATCATTGTTGTGGACTTGACCACAATAAAACAAACTACATAAATCATCCTTTTTTTTTTTTTTTTTTTTTTTTTTTTTTTTTAACGGCTTGTTAGTTGTTATTAGTTCAGATTCAGCAATAACATCCAATTCGGCAGTATGCTGACCTTGACCTTGAAACCCGCCTGATCCTCCTTTATCGCCTGAAGGGGTAAAAGTCCTGGGTGGTACTCGAACTTGAAACCTCCCCTAGCCAAATATTCCCTCCCCAATGCACCTTAAGAAAACCTTAGTGGCCAACTGAGCTAGCCCAGTTGGTTACATAAATAATCTATTTACCTACCTATTTTACCAATACAGTTTTTTCTCAAATATTTTACAAAAATGGACTCACATCACCATTTATACTATGCGACTCTCTTTACGCAACTCTCTTTAGGCGACACTCTTTTTTTAGACTGGTAGGCGAATGTACGTCACAAATGTTCATTGTTAGTTTGCAAATAGAGATTGTCTAAAAAGAGCACTGGTTAAACCACGTTTATTAAACACAAACATTCCTTTTAGATTTAAAACTGCATTTAATGCACATCAATTAAACTTATAAATTACCATCAATGAATTTTATTTTTAATTAAATAAACTCTAAGTGACATTAAATATTACTAGTACATTTTAGGCATCCGTTAGACAAAACCTTCCAAATATTCTTGAAGCCTAAAAAGACTAGATGTCCAAACTGCCTAAAATAGCAACACACATCTCCCAAACACATGTAAAACAAACGGTAAACAACGTACAATAATTGATGAACACTACACTAGAAACATTACTTTAACCATTATCTAGATAATATGTACTAGGAAAAGAAAGACACAAGGTTTGATCACTGGATAAAACATAACTCTTGTTTTGTGATAATTTTTGGGCTATCAAACAGTGAATATTTTGATGATGGAGAACTCTTATAGCAAATCTAATGTATATTTATGTTGAAAAATCATATTAAACTCAACTTCAAATTTATTAACCTTCATAATAATGTTTGCAAAACTCTCATTGGACAATGTTTGTTTTAAAAACTATAACCACACCACCAATTATATAACCATCCTACATTTTATCACGATAATACTTATCCTCGTGTAGAAATTGTTACATATAATTTGCAATCAACATTATCAATTTATCATTTAGATATATGAACATTCATGTTTGCTAACTTGCAGCCATGGTGGCCATACTTGCTGTCTTATATGTTTATGACTTATAGGATTGTTTAGTTTTTGGATGGTTTACATTAGTTTTCTGTTCATCTGCCATGCCGCAACTTTGCAAGTATTTCTTATCTTAAATTAACTACAAAACCATATTAACGAATCATGACTAATAAAATGTGCATTGCAAAGTAATTAAAGTGGATGGACTCGATCAACACTCTCAGTTATAGACTACTTTTATACAATTAAATATATAAACAAAAGAGTCTTACGTCCGTAAAACTCAGTCTCTCCATCTATAAATATAACCAAAACCATAATTTGGTTTTCTTTTTTCCTCTATTCTCAAACAACTCGTTCATTCTTAAAACTTTGATCTGATAATGTCTTCGTCTTATTGTTCATCAAAGTTGATTGTACTCAAGAGTTTAGACAGTGACACGTTTGAGATTGATGAGAAGGTAGCATTGGAGTCAGAAACGATCAAGCACATGATTGAAGATGAATGTGCTAGCTCCGCCATATATCCCTCTTCCTAGCGTCACTAGCAAGATCTAATCGATGGTTATTGAATACCGTAAGAAACATGTTAAGAAACCAAAGTAGGATGATGATGTGGACATCGATGATAAGGCCAAGAAAGATGTTAAGGTGGCTGAGGAAGCACTAAAATCGTTCGATGACGAGTTTATGAAATGATAACGAGCTATCTAGTCGCATTTTTTTTTATTGAATATACTGCAATAAAAATATAATAATGGTATATTTTATTACCTTACCTTATAGTGGTCAGAATTGGTGGGGGCGGTGGCAGTAGTGGCATTGGTGGCGGTGGTGAAGAAGTTGAAAGTGGGCGTGCGTGTTTAATATTGTGTTTAAGGGGGTGTTTGGACAATAAAAGGTGAAAGGACGAAAATACCTTCGGAGTTAACAATAATTTTAACCGGTGTTAGGGTTTTGGACTGTGAGTGATTGAAAATGACCATGTTGGAGACTAAATGTACGGAACCCTAGATCTGAGGATCAAATGCGCAATCAGCTATGACTTTGAGGACCAAAGGTGTAATTTACCCTTTTCTTTAACTAAGGAACCATACTAATGAGATGAATAAGATATTATATTTTCTCTTTAAGTTAAGCTATGTGAATTTTTTGTTTCACTGATGATGTTGAGATCTCAATAATTTTTCCGTAGTGTAATACTTACTTATTTCAAATAAAATTTACACGATACTATTCTTATACCCTAAAAAATCTGACATAGCTGTACATATTTCTGAACATGCTAGAGCACTCCCAACCCTCACACAGGGTTAAACTTTAACACACTGCCACATCAACTTTAATTTTTTCACCTTTAACTCAAAAAAACACCTTCAATCATAACTCACCTTAACTCACCTTTAAATCAAATATTTTCAAACTCAACCCCTAAACTTATAATAATACTTCATTTATTAAAAACTTAACATTCATTAAAAACATACTACATTACATACTTAAAAAAAAAAAAAATTACAACGAAATTAAAAAATAAAAAAAAAATGATAACGAAATAAATAATTATTCATCGTCTTCGGAATATTCTTGTTGTTGATGTTGATGTTGAAGGTGGTTCTGCCAAAGATGCTCCATAAGGTCTCGTTGGAGTTGAGTATGCGTTTCTCTGTCGCGTATTTCTTTTGCCCTTCGACGTTGGACATCGCATCCGTCGACCCACCTGTCTTTCCTCATACGTGCTGACGGATCCACTCACATATCGTTAAACTCACGTAGTGCAAACTTTTGATCTTTCAAAATCATATTATGCAAAATAATGCAACAATACATGATTCTACGTATCTTCACAAGTTCCATTTGACGTGCCGGTTGTTGTAGTATACCCCAACGTCCTTGAAGCACACCAAAAGCACGTTCGACATCCTTTCGTGCACTTTCTTGTTTCCTTTTAAAGTAACCATGTTTCTCGTCAGTTGTTGCCGAGAAGGATTTGACGAACGTAGCCCACTGTGGGTAAATTCCGTCAGCTAAGTAATACCCCTTTTCATACCTCGTTCCATTTAAGAATGTCGTCAAATAACGGAGAGTTATCTAAAACATTAATATCGTTATTCGCCCCCGCCATCCCAAAAAATGCATGCCAAATCCATAAATCTTGCGAAGCAACTGCTTCAAGCATTATAGTTGGGTATTTTTTATCACCCCTACCAAATTGCCCTTGCCAAGCAACCGGACAATTTTTCCACTCCCAATGCATGCAATCAATGCTACCAAGCATTCCCGAAAAACCATGGTGCGCCTCATGTCTTTCATAAATACTTTGAATGTCGGTCCATGTTGGTTTTCTTAAATATTCCGGCATAAACAAATCAATTACACACTTGGTAAAATTATCAAGACAATCAAATGAAGTACTCGCACCCATTTGCAAATACTCATCAAACGCATCTGGTGACGTGTCGTACGCCAATTGGCGTAGCACTTATACTCATTCGATGCGTAGCATCGAGTGATTGAGCAAAAAACTTAAAATGATCCGGAAGAAAATCGGAGGTATAAGATTGAATACCTTCGACTATTTTGTAGAAATAGTTTCCGGCTCATACGAAATCTTCTTTGAAAATACCGATGCCGATACTTACAATTGTGATCGAAATAGTCGGCACGCAAACGTTGATCAGCAAGCTCACGTTCACGAAAGATATGACCATGTTGTATCGGAGGTTGAGCTGCTGCTTGTTCCATCTGCAGCTGATATTCGTACGCGGCTGTCATAAACTGAATGTCAGTTTCGTCATCTACATCTGACCAGTTGCTAAATTCTTCGTGACTTTGATTCGGATCCATTGTGAATGAACAAGGTTTTATGTGGAAGAATGAAGATGGAAGTATATGATGTATTATATTGATTTGTGGAAGTGTGAAAAAAAATGTGGTGTTAGTTGGGTATTTATAGGGGAGTGAAAGTGGTTTTGATTTTTTTTATTTTATTTTTATTTTTATTTTTATTTTTATTTTTAAGAGCCGTTTGGATTCAACGGCTATAAAACGCAAGGGGCAAAAATGATTCTTTTTTTTTTTTCTTTTTTTTTTTTTTTTTTTTTTTGGAATTCAACGGCTAGTTTAGGCGTGTTTAGAGGCGAAAGTGATTTTTTTTTACACAAACTACCCTTAACGCACCCCCTTAATGCAGCACACATTCAACGCTTAACTCCACTTTAACGCACCCTTTTGAATGTTTAACGCACTAGGTGCGTGATACGTTGGGAGTGCTCTAAGAATCAAGAAAATAGAGAAAACTATTCATATAAGGTTAAGAGATTGTTAAAGTCTCAAAGAAGTTTAAGAGATTAGCAAAGACTATTCAACTTTTATGATTTACAAAAGACAAGTATTTCTCTACACTCAACGTCACTCTAGTCTTATCTTGTGCCTCCAACTTTTTCCGAGCTCCATTGCTTTTGCTGATCATTTCTCGCGTTTTAATCAACTCTTATACAAATATCTACTTGCAAAAATGATTTTTGATATATAAGAAACTTAAAAATGAGTAAATATTAAATCCAAATACTCTTAAAAATTTAAATTTCAATCTTTTGTTTACTTTCCCATATAAAGATGATTTTAAAAATAGTTTTTGATATACTTGACTTAAAATTAGTTTTTATTTCTAAAATTAATGTTGTTTCTAAATTACCAAACTTTATCATTTTTTTAAGAAAAAATTACACGTTTGGTCCCTAAGTCGTTTTAATTACAACAGAGATACCTATTTTTGAAACTTTGCACTCATTTAGTCCCTATTTTGGATGGGCCGTTAGTTTGACCCTTAAGTTTTTAAATAATATTTGCCCGTTAGTCCCTCCGTTAATATTTTTTGCACCGTTAGTCCTCATTTTTTAAAATGAATTAAAAAGGACAGCATAGCCTCGAACTCGGGCCTTGTTGCTCAAAAACCAACGTCCCAACCACTGGACTAAGCGTCCAGTGATGTAATTATATCAAAATAAATTATGTTTAACGTTTTCGTCTGTTTTTTACGTTTTTGTCATTTTTTTTACGTTTTCGTCCATTTTTTTTTACTTTTTCGTCTGTTTTTTATGTTTTCATCATTTTTTTACGTTTTCGACCTTTTTATACTTTTTCGTGTGTTTTTAAACGTTTTATTCCGTTTTTTTTACTTTTTAGTCTGTTTTTATACGTTTTTGTCCATTTTATCCGTTTTAGTCCATTTTTATGTGTTTTCGTCCTTTTTTTACGTTTTCGTCCGTTTTTAGGCGTTTTCATCCTTTTTTTACGTTTTCGTCCATTCTCTTTTTACGTTTTTGTCTGTTTTTTTACGTTTTCTTTTGTTTTTATATGTTTTTTTTACGTTTTCGTCTGTTTTAAACATTTTTGTCTGTTTTTAAACGTTTTCGACTATTTTTTTACGTTTTCATTCATTTTTATATGTTTTTGTTCATTTTTATACGTTTTCATTCGTTTTTATACGTAACAAATGAAAGAAAACATATAATCTAAACATATAAAAAATGAAAACGTAAAAAAACAGACAAAAACGTATAAAAATGAACGAAAATGTATAAAAACGGACAAAACATAAAAAAAAAACAGACGAAAACGTAAAAAAAACAGATGAAAATGTATAAAAACGGACGGAAACGTAAAAATAGGGACAAAACGTATAAAACGAACGAAAACGTTTAAAAATAAAAGTAAACGTATAAAAATGGACGAAAATGGATGAAAATAGACTAAAACGTAAAAGACAAAAACGTATAAAACGAACGAAAACGTATAAAAACAGATGAAAGCATAGAAAAACGGACGAAAACGTAAAAAAATGAACGAAAACGTATAAAAACGTAACAAAAATGGACGAAAACGTATAAAAACATACGAAAACGGATAAAAATGTGTTTGAGAAAAAAAAAAGGTTAAATAGAATTTATTTTGATTGAATTACACCACTGGACGCTTAGTCCATTGGTTGGGGCGTTGGTTTTTGGGCAACAAGACCCGAGTTCGAGCCTATGCTGCCCTTTTTAATTCATTTTAAACAATGAGGACTAACAATGCAAAAAATATTAACGGAGGGACTAACGGGCAAATATTAATTAAACACTTAATAGTCGAACTAACGGTCCATCCAAAATAGGGACTAAATGAGTGCAAGGTTTCAAAAATTGGTATTACTGGTGTAACTAAAACGAATTAGGGACTAAACATGAAATCTGAGCAAACCACAAGGACCAAACGTGTAATTTTTTATTTTATTTATTTTTTTTTAACAAATTAACAATCTCGTTCTCAATACCAATCCATATTTCAGACCCAATTTGCTAAAATTGAACTGGTATGATATTATTGGCATTTTCAAAGATGATGAGGATTTGCAAAACGTTACACAAACACTTAACCACAAAATCTCAACTATAAGGCCTTGTTTGTTTTTCCCAAATTTCCACTTCTTTCCACTTTTCACTTCTTTCCTCTGCGGGCGCGCAGAGGAAGTTGTTTGTTTTTTTGCAGAGAAAAGAGCTTAATTCCTCTTCTATCCTCTTCCCAAATTCAGACATATACTTTCTCTTCTAACCTCTTCATTTCATAAACCCTATCACACACACCTCCCATCACCAACCCACCCCAGCCGCCACCACCACCCCCACCCCATCCGCCGTCCACCACCACCCCATCCGCCGTCCACCACCACCTCATCCGCCGGCCACCATCATCCCAGCCGCCGCCGCCACCATCTCAGCCACCATAAAAAAGGTAAGGGTTTTCTTCCATTCTTTTGTTTGTGGGTATGTCAAAAATGAGGTTTTGCACTTTAACCCATGATATTTGAGTACCCATTTCATCATTAAAGTTGTGGGTATGTTAGAAATTAGATCTTTGTACCTTTTTGGATGTGCTTATTGTGTTGTGTACAGTTTACTTCTGGTCTAGTCATGGTGCTTATTCAATGTTATTAGTGGATTCTGATGTAACAACAAACTTGTTTGATTGCAGCAAGGTGGTGAGGACATCAATTGATCACAGACCCAGAAGTCTGTTCTTAGGGAAGCATACAAGAAAACCAGAGCCATCCACAGATGTCTCACCAAACATCAGGTAATGCTCTTTCATTGTTGACTTTGAATTTGGATAGGTTTATGAAACATACTTTGAATTTGAACAGAGCGTGCTTATGTTTTTTGAAGTTGAGACAAAAACAAAATTTTGATTTTTATACAAATTTGTGGTCTTGTTTTACATTGTGTTCTGAAAATGATTATGTAATGTAGAATAAGTATTGAAAAGGGAATATAACTTATTTTAGGGAGGTCGGCATCAGGTAGCATTTGGATGTGTTTCTATTTAAAGAAGATGACACTCTTTCCACTTATGGTACAACGAAATATCACGATTGCATGTTTTGCACTTCATAATTTTATTCGCAAAAAGGGTTTAGATGATGAACTCTTTTCAAGATATGAGCAATCAGATGTGCAACTTGAGAATGACAACGTATTAGTTGAAGTTGATGAAGAAGATCAAGTTGTTCAACCACGAGGGAATGCATCGGATCGACAATATATGGCTAATTTAAGAGATCAAATCGCGCAACAATTAATGCAAGTGATTTAACTTGGGTCCTAATTTGATACATGTTTGTAGTATTTTTATAATTTATATGCTTTGCAATTTTTATGTTTTGAACCATTATGTATTGGTATATTCTGAACCATTATGTATTGTCTTTAATACTCCCCGTCTTTTAAGCGATATTGGTATATTTTGAACAATTATGTATTGTATTTAATACTCCGTATTTTAAGTGATTGCTTTTTTTGCACTCAATAGTACAAAAAACTAGTGAAAAAGAAAAAGGAAATGAAAAAAGAAAAAAAGTACTTCAATAACACAAAAAATACTAGTGAAAAAAAATAAAAATAAAAATAAAAGTACTTCAATAGCACAGAAAACAAATGCTCTTCTTCTGCAGACATGGTTTGCAGATGAAGAGGTAAAAGCTCTAAAAAACAAACGACACCTAACTATTTTCCGCTATAAAGTCCATGTAAGTATACAAAGTGTTTAGTATTACAATTAATTTAATTTAGCGATAACAATAAAAGTTTTTCTTTTAAATTCTTAAAGTACGTAATAAGTTACTAGAAATTGTGAAAATTGAGTATGTTACATTTTTAAGTTTATAAACTGAATTTATGATTATGCCTTTTCTAAGTTTTGGACTAGATTGTAATTACTATTGACCAATCAAAATATACCATTATTTTACTGCGGTTAAAAGTAAAAAGAAAAAAAGCTCTCAAAATCATGCCCTTTTTTTTTTTTTTTTTTTTTTTTTTTTTTTTTTTTTTTTTTTAAATAAAAACTAAACTGATTCAATTTTTACCAAAGTGGTCGACTCTTATTAGCCATTCAGAAAGATAAATTTTGCCCGTCAGCAAAATTGAGTTCTCATATTGGTTCAACAAGATTTTGTAAAAGATACCTTTTGCTGATCTAAGATGAGCGTATAAAAGATTTAAGCTATCTAGGTGGATTTTTTTAACTTCTATCATGGTGGGACAAGTTTTTAATCATTTAACAAACCGAAACTATCACTATTTTATATAAAAATAAAATTATTTAAAAAAACAAATGTGTTTATTTAATGCTCTAAACTTGTACAACATAACATAAGTTAGAAAAATCCATTGTTAATTTTACAAAAAAATGATACATGTGTCTTACGTACATTTGTGTCTAAAAGTCCTAAACGATGGAATTTGGGTAACAAATTAACATTAGTAGACAACATCATGCTTAGATATTTTTATAAGATTGCCTTTAAAAAGAAATCATAGTTATATTTATTAAAATAATTTAAGATGAAACAATAAGATAAAGTATTACTTCTTCCGTCTTAATATTATTATACTTTTAGTAAACTAATAATTAATTATTTAAAGTTAAAAACTGTTGTTTTACAAAAACAAATGTTTTTCTTAAATTGTATAAATTTTATTGTTGGACAATTAATTTGAGACGGAGGAAGTACCGTTTAACTATACTAGTTGCAACAAGCTAAGACACAATGCATGAGTAAAAGATAAGTGAAAACATAAAAGTTTGGTGGTGTGTTTTAACTGGTACGGATAGAAAGTATATAGTATAATTTATGTAACCGAAGGAAGAAATGAACACTCTCCCCATCTGTAAGTTTTACGAACACACGTACCCACATCACAATTCCAAGTGTCACAACCTCCTTTTCCCTTTTATTTATGTTGCCTTAATCCTATTGGCCTACCTTCACCCTTAAAATACCACAACCCACCCCACCCCTTAAACTCGCACACATTCAGTACTTCACACAACACAACACTACACAAACTTAACACCATGTTGCAAACCTTGAACCCTTATCCCTCAACTGCTAAAACAGCTGAGATCATGGCTAGATATAGGCCTATTGCACCAAGGCCTCATACTAGTTTGAATGGTGGTGCTAGTGGTGCTAGTGGTGGTGAGGGTGATGGATCACCTGGCTCAGGTTCTGGTTCAGGTTCTGCAGGTTCCATGTCACCGACTATAAGGCAGTCACCTTACTTAAGAAACGTGTGGCCTCATTTGCAATCAAGACCAACAAGGACAAGAAAAAGAGGTAGGACATCATTGGGTCCACCTCCATCAACAAGTACTACTTTCAAAAGACCAAGAACACTACTTCAAGGACTATCACCACCTTTTCAATCTTTGACCCCACAACAAAGAACTACAACCACTTTAGTCACCTTACCATTACTACCTTGTTCTTCTATGTCACCACATCACATGCAACAAACCAATGTCATTGATCTCAACAAGGTGGCTGAAATACCTGAAGAAAAAGATTTTCTTGCTCAGTTAACAAAACCAACATCAAATGTTATCTCACCTAGGCCAATTCGCCTCGTTTCGTCATACGTCGAGATTCGTGCGGTTAAAGATGATGCTGTTTCGGTCCATAACTCACCGGTCGTAACAAAGAAGGGTGAGGAAGTTGAGAAAGAGCTAGAGGCACAAGTTTTGCCTGCTTTTGTTTCTGATTCGAAAAACAAAGTCAGGCTAGTGAATTCGGCTTATAAAGAGATGGTGGGTCAACCTGAGTGTTCATGGCTCGAGGCTATGGTGACTGGCGATGGAATTGGGGTTGCATGCAAGAGCATTTGTGGTGAAGTGGTGCTTAGTTTTAGTGATTCGGATCAGGATTCGATGGTTTCGTCAAGTGGGTTTTCGTGTTGGGCAAGGATTGAATGGGGTGTGAATGGAAAGAAGAATTCAGTCAATGCATTTGGTGAAGTAATGCGGCTATCGTGTGAATCGAAGGATTACAAGTTTGCATGGAGGTTTCACACAAGAGAAGCCTCAGAAGGTGCTTCAAATGTGTAGAGGATTCAGAGTTTGCAAAGTGTGAAAAGATGAAGAATCCTAGAAGGAATGTGTATCTATGTAGAATGTATATCATATATTATTATAAATAGTAGATATAAGTATAAGAATATATATTATATAGTAGATAAGTCCTTTTTTGTTACAAACATGGAACAATCAGAGATTGTACATCTTAGTGTTTTATTTAAAGTGTGCCTCTGAAATGGAAATGGGCTTTTTTATTTTGTATGTTTTTACAAAGTTGAGACTAATTTTCTTAAGTTTTTGGTGGTCCTTTCCATTTGAAATTGTCTGCATATGCTTTAGCCTGCAACAAAGAGGATTCAAAAAAAGTCAGCTATCATGCATCCAGTCCCTAGTTACTCACAGAAAAGAGAAAAATAAATATAAAAGAATGGTGAAATGCTGGCATGGTGAATGGTGAAATTATTTGCAAGATGACTGGCTGATAAAGTAACGGTGGTAAATGAAAGGATAAACAATGCATTGACATCTGGTGTAAAAGAAGGATAAACAATGCAAATGGTGTCAATCTGTTTTTCTTTTGCTACTTTTGCCAGCTGTTTTTATGTGACCATTTTAGTCAAAATTGACCCATTGACAAAGTAAATGGGTCAAACTGGCTTGAAAATAAATATATAAGCAAAAGTATCTATGCAACCTCAATGAAGAAAAATAATACTGTAAAAAATAAATAGGGCAGAACTCATTAAGCTTGGATCAGTAAAAAATATGCACCTTCAATATAGGAGTGTGATGCTTTTTGACCTGTAAAAACAATACAAGATAAATCAGCAACCACAATAACAATGCGTGTGTTTTTCATCGAATATATTAACCTTGTACTGACTGAACAAATGGTACATATTATTAAGAAGTTCTTTTCAGATGGATAGATTTGTTTATCTACTTCAAGGCTAGATATATGTTAGGTACGAAAATAAAGAATATCCAACCTTTCTATGGAGACAACTCTTATGAGGATCGACTTTTTCCCTCAATAGTTCGAAATCTCTGAAAAGTGTAATTCTTTCACAACACCTCACCTTTCTACAGAATCAATTTTTTCCAAAACTAACGACGAATGTACAAACTTCATATCGATTTCACATCAAATTACAGTCACGCCATATAGAAAAACTTCAAAGTTACTGAAAATGGGATTGTAGTGATGAATGCAGGTCAGCTTAATTAAACAAAACAGTATATAAATGATTGCATATTATTGAGATTGTTTGATTAAGCTGATATCTTAATATGATAGTCAAGGCAGGATCCAAAAAAGATGATGCTCAAGGAATGGTTTTAGTATACTTGGCAAAACGTGTATTTTGTTTTTGTATGTCTAAATCTATAGACATTCAAGACATCAAGTTGACCCAACCCACAAAATTTTTTGTTGTTTTTTAGTTAACTTAATAAATATTTAAAAGCATACCTGATATTCCCAGCCATGTTTCTCAGCAAATGCCTTTGCTGCCTCCTCGCTATCAAAACTAAGTCCTGCTTCACCAACATTAGCGTATGGGTC
This sequence comes from Artemisia tridentata subsp. tridentata, assembly GCA_021014915.2. Lineage (NCBI taxonomy): Eukaryota > Viridiplantae > Streptophyta > Magnoliopsida > Asterales > Asteraceae > Artemisia > Artemisia tridentata. The sequence goes on along the minus strand of CP139504.1, from coordinate 259,363,232 downwards.
TCCTGTTGATGTCCAGCCCATCAATGGATTTTCCCACCTAAAATAACATGTAAAGGTGCATTATTGACCAACTGCAAAAATTCTCGCAGAGAAGCATAACAATGCACTTAAATCTAACCTCAAGAGAATTCATTAGATTTTTTTTTTTTTTTTTACCATACATCCAAAAAGAACCAAATAAAAAATTATTTGCATGTGTATAATAAGTAGTAAGTAAAAGTGAAGGGTAAAACTATCCAATTTTAATCCAAGTATAGCAATACACCAAAACTTAGGATTGTGAGTTTCTTTAACGGGTATATAATCTAAACAAACTTTCAGAGGATAAAAGTGATGTAATCATTTGAAGATTCCGTAAGCATAATGGTGCAGTTACAGCAGATGTAAAACTGCTTCTTTTGTTACAGTACACAAAACAGAATGTGTGTACTAGGAATGGGTTATAAATTTAAGTTTCTACCATATATAAACAACTACTAGGAATGTAGTCACAATCTGCAGTATACATACATGTCGTTAGAGGCTAGTTCCCAAAGCCACACATAAGTAGTTAAAAGCTGTATCTAATACCTATACGACTATAGGTTTCCATGTGCAGATGCGAAAATGTGGATGCTAGGTGTACAATGAAGCTTGTTAGGCACATCATTAATAGATTATTGACTACTATAAATTTAACCATTAGAAACTTTGATAATACAACGGGAACTAGTAGTTGAGTATCAAAATTGAAACATTACCTTATAGTTTACATGCAATCCATACTCTCAGTTACCATCTATTTTAAATTAAATAAAAGAAACAATTCAGTCGTATCTTAGAGAGCAATGTACGCATAGCTTTCAAATTCGTCAGATCGTTACAAATCTTAACTAAATTTAGGTATACATGTCCCCTCTCACATTATTGCTAAGTTAGTCATTGGATTCAATGAATTGGTGGAGCATCTTATCTTCTACTCATGCACCCCCTCAAATGACGCGATCAATGAAAATATTGGCGTACATATACCAATGAGTTTATGAAGCGTCTTCTACCGGTATAGCCAATAATATCAAGAGGTCGGTAATAACAACATTAAGAGTAATAGATCTGTGGGAACTTGATAGAAGCATATTTTGTTCCGGTGTTAACAAAATTTACATCCTAAGAACTTGGACCATCTACAAGAGACATTATTATTATTATGCCGCATGACGTATCCAACTCTATTGAAGATGTTCCTATTGGAAAAGAAACCGCTAAAAAATTTATGAAGCAAGTAGACATGTTGAGTTTCTTCAAAACGCAACTCCACAAACAAGTCTTTCACACCTAACTAGCTAGAGAAAGTTAGAAATGAGACCCATTATAGGCTAAAAAGAGAAACATTCCTAAAGTGCATGAACTATAATTGTTCTATGCTCCCTTTGTCAGCACCAAATCTTTCCTGTATTAAATACGTTTAGATCTGACGTAACTACTTTACCAATGTTTTTTTTCCGACTTTCGATCTTTACTCCTTATGCCATATTCTGGGAGTAAGGTGCTGTTTGTTTTATTAAGATGCTTTGTGTTAAGAGCGGGCTAGAAAGTCTAGACGTGAATCAAATAATGTTGTTTGTTTTTGTTAAATTGCCTTGATGATTTTAATTTGCCATTTATATATAAAACCATCTCATTCCGATGAATAAGTAACTTGTATAAACATAAAACAAGCATTTTTATCATAAATTTAACATCTCCATAAACTATTAAATAAATATCCTAAATTTAACATGCTAGTAAAAAACTATTACACATCCTAAGAGACAATAAGAGGCAATAAGAAAAGTCCCCCACCTCTTATTGGGTAACATGCAATATGTCCGGCCATGCCTGACTCAAAAAGAAAAAAAATAAACAACTCAAAGTCGACTCGGTAAGAGGTAAGAGGCTAGTAAGCAATTTTTTGTAAAAACAAAAGTCTTCCCAAATTATTAATGCATCCAAGGGTTTACATTCAACATATTTGACACATCTCAAAGTGATACAACCATTTTCGATGACTAATGAAAGACAGTTAGTACATCATTGCCCTTATGACAGAGAAGTTTTATGTGCATGTAACGTAAATCGTATAGCTACTTTAACATTCTGATATAAACAGCTGAGTAACTTGGTTTTAACCTCAGTAAAGCTCAACAGTAATAAGTATCCTAAAGATTCACCCATTTCAACACCCATCCAATAACTAACACTTCCATCAACATCTCACTTCCCTGATCTATAATATTCTCCCAAAATATTAAAGATGCAATTGGTAATTTAATGGTGTATGTACTGCTTACAATGAACTACCCAAGCAACAAGGATTTGATAAACATAAAGAGATAAATTAGCTGAGACAACAATGTAAACCCACATATGGAAGATGGACCAGTTCAATTAATGAAGCATATAAGATGTGGCGTGGCTTTAAACTGGTCATACTCCATATAAAGAAAATTATTTGGATAAAAAGTTTAGTAATTTACTAGAAGAGGAGAGGTAGGCATATCTAAGATACTTACTTTTGAGTAGATAAAAAATTGATTTTCCACTTCCCGACTTTTCCAGAGCCTTGTTGAGTTGCAGTGCGAGCAGGCGAATAAATCAAGACCTAAATGCAGAATGTCCCACAATAAATAAAGTATATATAAAATTAGTACAATTTGAGTCGTCTTATGATAAAGAATCATACAGTAACCAAGAATAGAATTCGATGAATTGTAGCAACAAGAATTAAATCTTTAACATTCAACAAGAAACTTATATCAAAGTCTGAGTTTTACAATGACACTATTTCAGTATACTTCACTTTTTTGCTATAATTTGAACATTCACGGCACATACATACTTGTTATTTAATACACATGCATCAATTTTCTGGTGTTTGAATCAGCAGAAACTGTCATAGAGAAGAGAAGCCACCATACACAAGCAGACCAGGAAGCTTAATAAGGCAGTGAAATCTAATTTTTCACAACTCTTCGAGTATTAGGTTTGTTATATTTCAGGACAAGGATACAACTTATAAAGTTATAAGTTGGTCTCTACATTGTTTAGCAATCTCCAGCATAGACTTTGATGCATTATTGAGTAACCGGAGCTTAAGGGAGAGTTCATCAAAGTAGCAATGGCAAAAGATGGGCAGAGTTGGTAGTAGTCAAAAAATATCTAACCACGGTCAGCAAAGCAAGAAGAATCACAACATCATTCATATGCTTCAGTCTAATTATGAAGCAAGTGATGAAAAGGTATCCAAAAACAAATTTTCTATTTGAATTGCCATTGTATTTGCCAATTGCTTAAAATTCAAATTGGTATTTTAGTCTTACTTTTAACCAAACACCCCTCTGCCAAGAATTTATGTAAAACATGATCAAGCATCTCGCTAGGTTGATCTCAAAAGTCAACATACATGACCAGAGTTTTATATCATTTCTTTATGCTCTATTTCCATGCATACTATTCATGTTCATTCTTCTATTTTAATATCTAGACTTTTTACTTCAAAAACCAAGAATCTGTCTTCCGTAATTACTCGCTAAAACTATTAATTGTCTAAACAAAAGTACTCTACAATGCTAACACTAGATAAAACAATGAAAATTGTCCACTAAAATAGTTCCTCAAAAGGTTTAGATTGGCAAAGAAACCCCGGCCCCGTGCACCCTTTTAGGGTGTCGACTGACCCTTCCCCATGGACCTTGCCCCGGGTCGGAATTGAACCCATGACCTATTTCCTCAAAGGAGTCAAAGCTCTCCAATACAATTGTTAAAAAGCAATAATTTCAAAATGGTCAAAATTCAAAGGTGGATGTGTACTAGAATTTGGGACACATAATCCTATACTCTTATCGCCCAGCAAAGGTGTATGGTGTACTAGAATTTGGGACACATGATCCTATTCATTATATGCGTCCATATGATCGTGTTGAGAATTTATAAGCAATAAATAAGACTAGAAGTTATTTTTTGACCAAAATGAGATTCATATAATAGATACAAATAAGACATAAAAATAGAAAAGTTGTGGATTAAACTGATTGAAGCAAAACAAAGGATTACCAAGGTTACATCTTATATATGTGTCCCAAATTCTAAATGATATATAGGCCTAAAGCGACCTCTTTAATTGGGGATCTTTAAAATCTTATAAGAGTAATTAGTTTTTGCAATTCATACAAAAAATTATCGTTCTAGTTTTCTTCACTCGAAACCCCCTACTAACATGTTGAGCAAAAGTTGAATCTTCCCACAAGTTCGTCTGCATTAGCCAAATTTTGTATACAAAATGTTTAACCAAAAAGTGACACGTTGTTTCATTTTATGATGATTCCTTTACTTAAAATCTCAATTGGACTATTTTCTACTAAGATAGTTATTCTATGTTCATCAAACAAAGATTTTCGATCCTTTTACTCCTTTTCAATCAACCTAGGTTATTCTAAGCTGTATCTTTAATCAAATAAGAGTAGTTTCGTTCACTGGTAGACTATTCCAGTAACTAAACAGAATCCAAAAAAAATTCAAATAATTTTTAATAACAGTATGTTACTTAACAATAATAATTGTGAGTTCCATATCTTAATCCTTTAATTTCTTATTCTTCACTAAATCACAATTGTTTGGCGGTCATCGTGTACTTGTTCTTCCTCTACAAGCATGCCATAAACACACTATCTATCAAATTTCATAAATAACTTCATTTTAGAGTATCTAGGTGCTCATAGTTGTTCATCAATATAAACAAAGTTTTATAAGAGAGCTAGGTGCACTATGGCACCAATAAATGTTATTGGTTAGCACACACCTAATAACACCACAATAACTAAAACACCTTCCCAGCAATAACTGTTATGATGTATGTGGGTCCCATAACACACCACCAAAAATACCCCACTTACCTACAAAAAAAAAAAAAAAAAAAAACGCTCGTGGTATCACCAGCGAAGGGACAAATGGCGTGTGAATGACGGTGCACTACAGCGGCGCCATTAGGACACAAAAATCGCCAATGGCGTGCCAAAAGGCACCTACAGAGTGCACTCTAAGCCCTATAATTAAACAACTAAACACAACTTAATTATGATCATCATACTCCAATAGCAAAGCTATCATACTCCAATAATTCAAATTTTAATTTCTCAATTATGTTCTTTCTCTACAATCATGTAGAAATCATGGAAAATGATAATTGTATTAATCATATTCAACTAACTAGTTACAATACAAAACATTAAATAGAAAAAACCAAGACTACTAAACGGGCCTAAACCAACAGGCCGGGCCAATAGGCCTAATTAGCTAACATTACTAACATCAAATCCATTTCACCAAAATGCCATACTATCTATGAAAACTCATAAATAATTCATTTGCACAAATTAAAATAAATAATCTCCGTGATCATAGTTATTATTTTGTCGGATGATCATAGTTATTCAGTACGTACAATATTAAATAAAAAATGATACCTTACGACGGAGATGTTCTTTCGGAATACCAGCGATGATTCCAGCGTCACCAGGTTTAATACTTTCAACCAAAGCAGAAGAAGAAGAAGAAGAATCAGATGAACATGATCTCAATCCCAACGCTGATCGTTGGAACAGACTAACACGTGCTATAATTTTCGCCATTGCAGATGACCTGTTTGTTAGTTAGTTGTGACTGTTACGATTGTTGTAGAAACTTCCTGTTTTTTTATTTCTTTCAATTCAATTGTTTTTCTTTTATTTGTTGGGTTGAGAGATTATTGGGCTAAGCAGGCTTATAATACACAACTAACTTTTTGTTCAATAACTTGGGCAAATAAAAGAGGTTAGTTTGTTTAAGCTTGTATGTTTATTTACTCCAGGGACGGGTTTCTTCACGGGGGCTGAACATTTTAGGAGATAAAATAATTTACTTTTTCACATAATTTATGAAGTCATTAAATATAAAAAAGTTTGAAGGGGCCCACGGCTCACCCCTGCCCTACCGTCCATGATTTACTCCGTACTACTTTTGTTATTTTTCACGTTAATCTTTTCACCTTATTTCCGCCTTACTTTTTAGTTTTCAGATTTACATTTTGTCCTCTCTTGGACAGGAAATACGTATAAGATTTGGTAACATTAAAAATAAAAGACAAATATCCGTGAGAAGGGTAAAAATTATTTAGAAAGGAAAAGTTTTTATAAAATTCCACAAGACATACTTATATTTAAGTTTTTTCACATAGGGCCGTAAACGAACTGAGCGTTCAGTGAACATTTCATGAACCATTAGGTAAAAAGTTCGTTTATGTTCGTTTATTTATTAAATGAACGAACATGAACAATATTTTACGTTCGTTTAGTTAAATGAACGAACACGAACAAAAGTCACGTGCGTTTATTTATGTTCGTGAACGTCCGATTATGCGTTCGTTAACGTTCATTTATTTATTTATGTTAGTATATCATATATTTTAATTGTATAATTTTCAAATTAGTTTGTATAAACAAAACAATACTTATATAACAATATTATATGCATAATTTAATAAAGTTTATGTTTGTTTATCTATGTTCATTTATGTTCGATCGTTTATTTCCGTTTAGCGTTCGTTTAATGTCTTAATGAACGAACATAAACGAACATGAACAAGAAAATTCGTCCGTTTAAGCGTTCGCGTTCGTTTATTTATCCGGTTAAAATTAAATAAACGAACATGAACAAGGCTCCGTTCGTGTTCGTCCGATTCGTTTACAGCCCTATTCCCACATATAAGGATAAATGATTTTGGGTCATTACAAAATATTTAGGTGGCGTTTAGTTGGAAAACATTTTCTTTCATTTCCTATTTCTTGTTTTGTAGGAAAAGGGAGGGGAGTTTTATTTCCACAAAACAATGAAAAATTTAGAAAACGCGTTTAGTTTGAGTAACATATGTTTGTGTTTTCCATTTTGCAAAATTAGAAAACATGTTTAAGTGTTGTTGTTTTCTATCTCAATCCTCTATTCACTTTTGTAATATTATAAAAACATCTTTAAAACACAAAAATAAATATTATAAACTAACCAACTAAATTATAAAATAACTAAAAAAATCTAATACGAGAAAATAAAGAATTAAAAAAGTAAAATATAACATCAAATAACATGAAAAATCTTTATAATTCGAAAACGTAAAATAACTAAAACATGTTTTTTTTTTTTACTTTTTCGTCTGTTTTTTACGTTTTCGTCCGCTTTTTTACGTTTTCGTCCGTTTTATTACGTTTTCGTCTGTTTTTTTACATTTTCGTCCGTTTTTACGTTTTCGTCGGTTTTTTTTACGTTTTCGTCAGTTTTTTTACGTTTTCGTCCGTTTTCTTACGTTTTCGCACCTTTTTTTACGTTTTCGTCTGATTTTTTACTTTTTCGTATGTCTTTTTACGTTTTCGTCCGTTTTTTTACGTTTTCATCTTCTTTTTTTTAAGGTTTTCATCAATTTTTTTATGTTTTTGTCTGATTTTTTACGTTTTCGTATGTCTTTTTACGTTTTCGTCCGTTTTCATCTGTTTTTTAAGATTATCATCAATTTTTTTTATGTTTTCGTCCATTTTATTATGTTTTCGTCCTCTCTTTTAAGTTTTTTTTACGTTTTCGTCCATTTTTAACCTTTTTTTACGTTTTCTAAATTATAGTGTTTTCATCTGGTTTTTTACATTTTTGTCCATTTTTTTATGTTTTCGTCTGTTTTTTTACGTTTTCGTTCATTTTTTACGTTTTCGTCCGTTTTTTACGTTTTCATCAGATGAAACCTAAAATAATGTAAAAAAAGAAGAAAACGTAAAAAAACATAAAAGAAGGATTGTGAAAACCTGTAATTTTCCAGACGTATTTTTTATACGACATTATCCCCGTTTTTCATATACGAACTTTTCTGGACTCATTTGATTTAAAAACATGAAGTTATCTCGCGAAACGTGAAATTCGTACACAACGCGTGAATTGGCACGATAACGGATAAAACACGAATATTATTTTATTCGGGCGATGAAAAATAAACATATTCGTATTTGTAACCAAATTTAATGGAAAAATGATTTTAAAGTCAGCGGAATAACTTTCGAATGCTCGGAAAATATTTATAATACGATAATTTGGCCTCGTTCACATTTCGTTAAAAATATAATAGAAATGACATAAATGGTCCTTATGGGCGCGCTAGGGTTTGTTGCTAGTCCTCATTCAACCCTATATATAAACACACTTATAACTCTTCTAGGGTTAGTATGCTTTCCCCCTCCTCTCATTTTTCGGCAGCCGCCACACCAGATTCCGGCCAACTTCTCCGGCCACCCTGGCCGCCACCTCGTACCACCTTCCCCATCATAAACTCTTGTAGATCCGTGTGTTAGGTCGATGGTGGGACAATCGAGACGTGTTGGTTCGTGTGCTTTTTGACAGCCGTCATCATCACTTCATGGCCGTTCACCACCACAGCCCCCATCTTGCCACCATTATCTAGTGAAGACCAAGGTTCCGTTCATTGTTGTTGCTACGAGTTATAGAGAAGATCCGATTTGGGTTTGTTTAAGGGTTTTGTTTGGTTCAAGTATCATCATCGCCGTGTCACGTCTCTCGTTCTCTCGCATTTTTCTTTTGGGTATGACGACAACTTAACTCCAAATCTGTTATTATTTTCGTTATAAAACCGAATGATATAATGAGTTGTTAAGGTTTTCGTGGACAATGAAATGGATTAAAAACATTTTTTATGCATAAATTCGTGTGGTAAAACTATTGGCAAAAAGTGATGTTGGTTTTGATTGTTTGTTTTGGAATCGGATGTGAACCCAATTAGAATTCGGGTCAAGTGCACAACCCGTAGGGGGTTCGTTCTGGATTTGCTTATTTAGTTTATTTGGTCGTGGGTATTTCAAAGTTTACGAGTCTACTTGGTCTTTGGTGGCCTCGGTTCAATGACGCAACCACAAGAGTGGTATGTTTGTTTGTTTGTTTGTCTCAGCAACAGCACCACAAGGGTGTCGAGTTGCTTACTCATTTTCTTGTCGTTGGTTTCGAGCTCATGGTTCCGACTCATTGTTTCGTTGTTTGTAAATGAGTTTTGTTCTGGTTGTGTTTATGGTTTGAGCCGTGTATACATAGGGTCCGTTTAGGTCTATTGTTGTCGATAGATTCGAAGCCGAGACCTCCCATGGTCTCGGCATGAGAAGAGTTGTTATATGCTCTTGGTTATAGGTTGATATGTCGTGATGTTGAAAATTGGGTTGGTTGTCTTGCCGACAAGGGTTCGAGCCGAGACCCCTTGGTCTCGGCATGGTAAGCAAATATTTATTTGTTGTTGTTTTTGGTCAAGGTTGGTCATGGATTCGGTATTGAGCTGCGTTATATTTTCTGTGTTTGTGCTTGTGTTGGATTGGATGGATAGTGGGCATAACAACCCATGAAAAAGGGTCCGTATGGTTTGTTGAAAGTTTGGGCTACAAGTCCAACAAGTAAAATATAATTAAGAGTGTTGGGTTAAAATATAGTATTAGACATTGGACTTGTATTTAATATTTGGCTAACGTGTTTATTTGTTGTGACACTTGTGACAATTGGTACGTTTCGGACATTTGGAAATATTACTTTGAATATGGATAAACGGGATTGTGACTTGGAGTTGGATTACAAATTCGACATGGATTGGATATTAATTTTGACTTGTACATAAATTATTTGGACAATTTAATTTGAATATTTAATGTTATTGGACATTGAACGTTATGGACTTATTGGACTGGAGACGAATACAATATATTAGACTCACGACGACTTTAATATATTTGATTCGTAACGGACACACAATAAGGAAATAATGTCTAATAACCATCGGATACTTTTTAATAAATTCTATTAAACTGTTTTGAGGAAATTGATTTCTAATAAAATCTCGACGACTTGACAAAACTAATTTTATTAGTTAAACTTATTTCTATTTATAAGACGTTTATGTTTTATACAAATTATTTGGGATATCGGGGTAAATGCCAAAACGTACAAACTGATTTATTTTATTTGAGGTGTTTATTTGTCGTTAACTTCTAGGTTTGTCTTCCTTGATTTGAGTTCTCGTCAGTATTCTCTCGACTATGTCGATGTCTTTTTCTCTTTGGCGTGAGTTGTATGTCGAGTCTATGTTATCTTACCACACCACACGAAACGTTGATAGTAAACTTTTGATAAGTTTTGAAATCGAGTAATCCACGAAAACTACGACACGTTGTCTTTTTTAGACTTTGTTATTTTGCGAGACGTATTTTGAGATAACCGTATACGTATTAGGTTGTGCCGATCCTAAACCGTTGTGTACCGTTGTGCTTGTATATCTTGGAACCGTCATGCTGTATGTCTTGAGATCGTTGTGTTTTGCTTCTCGATGCCAGTCGTGTCAGTTGTGATCTTGCATTGCTGTGGCTAAGGTGAGTTCATGGCCCCTACTTTTACGTGTTTTACAACTGTTTTGGGGGAGAATACATGCTCGTTTTTAACTAAACTCAATGCTTTTGAATGCTTTAATGTTGTGATCTACTGGTTTCATGATTTTGGATAACATGTATGTTTTGATTGCAATATGTGCCTTATTGTGTGAATTCTGTTTGTGTGACTTGGATTGAACGTGTGTAACTGTTTAGTGATTCATCGACAGTATACATTTTGGGAAGTGGCACCCAGTATACATTTTGGGAAGTGGCACCCAGTATACATGTTAGACCCGTATCCCGGTTTTGAGTAGGCCCCACCCTAGATGAAATATGCTAAAGTTGGATGCGATTGGTTGGTCAACGAAGTTATGTAGAAAGTCAAACCCGGTAGTCAAACTAATAGTCAAAGTATGACCAATGTAATAACATAAAATATGGTGTATAACTAAAGGGACCTAAGTTGCCATTGTGGTAGAATGTTATAGTAAGTATTGTGGCTTAGATAGAAAGAATAGGACTTGAGGGGCTTAGTGTGCCAAGGGACCAAAGTTACCACCTAACTAATTATATCTAGCCTTATCTAGATATTTCCTCCATTATGGAGATAAGAAGTCCGGTCTTTTAGAGGGAAGAAAAGAGAGGGAAAATGAGATGATGATCTAAGAAGATGAAGAAGATGAAGCTCTCAAGTTTATAGTCCTTCCTAGTTATGACTATCTCAAGTAAGTAATTATGTTCTTGATGTTATTGAAGTTAAAGATTATGAGTAAAGTGGGTTTTTATCATATGATCAAGATATGATCATATGATGATATGGTTTGGAAGATGAGTGTATTTGATGGGTTTTGTTAACCCTTGTTTATGTTATTGATTGTTATGTTGTTAGGTTTTGGTTAATTGTAGAAGGTGATGATGATGATGATGGAAGATTATGATGATGATGATGTTCTTGGTATTGTTTAGCTTGGACTAAGGTAAGTAAAATGATGATGGCATGTGTTATATGGATGTCTAACATGTATGTGTTATGTATGTTTGTGGTTAGTGATAAGAGACTTGATATGTGCTTATATGCTAGAATGAGTATGATCTAAGTGATGAATTTGGTGGTGAGAGTAAGTGATGTTAGGTGTTTATGCAAGAAATGGGAAAGTGGAGTTGCTAAGTAAGTGTTTGGATATATGTGATGCTTATGTGTTTGATTGAAGTATGATGGTATGTGATTATCGTTTTACTTACTAAGCGTAAGCTTATTCTTTTAGTTGTTAATGTTTTATTGTAGGTTTATATGCGGCGAAATGGAAGTACTTGGACTATAGCCTAAGGAATTGGAAGCGGATTAATAGGTGGATTGCAATTAGGAGCTTAGTATAGAATACCGAGCTCAAGTGTCAAGGTTGTACCCCCGAGAGTATTTTATTGATTTGTAAAGTGTAGTCGAGTGTCAATTTGTACGTTAGAAAGGTCATAACGATTTAGGAGTCTAACGATGGGTCAAAATGTGTTTTAAGTGTTTATGAGTAATGATAATGGGGTGTTTGGTTTAAGCGTGTTCGTACCCATTTTGGGTTGTAAACGGGTTAAGTGCCCTTGGAACATGTTTGTTAGGTTAATGTAATGCTTTTGGTAAAGTTTGGGTGGGTAACGGTGTGTCCAAGTGCGTTAAGTGGTTTATGGTCATTGTTTAAGGGGGTGTTTGGCAAAAGGGTGAATGTAACCATTTTGGGTGGTAAACGGGTCAAGTGTCAATGGAATATGTTTGGTATGTTAATGTAATGAAGTTGGTCAAGTTTGGTATAAAAATAAAGTGATATAAGTGGTTTATGGTGTTAAATGGTTTGGGTGTGTTAATATTAAAATGTGCAGGTTTTGTTGCGGGGTTGTAGTTACGGCGTAATCATGTTATGGATTACGGCGCAACTACAACACCGAGGCATCCCATTTTCTTGTAATTAGGTTACGGTGTAACTACTTCTTGTAGTTACGGCGTAACTTTTGTGATGCTTGAATTTAAGTTATTTCCAATTAACGTGTAAAAGGTTTTTCAAAAAGAAATCAAATACAACGTAATGTGTCTGGAGAGGAGCATCGTATAGATTTCTGTTTTCAAAGAATGGTGTAACGTATGTATACTTTAGTTAAACGTTTCCGCGTCAAAAAGTTTTTAAATTTTGGTCAAAGCGGGCACGGGGTGTTACAACTTGGTATCAGAGCTTCGGTTTAAGTGAATTAGGTTTCCTTTAGGTTGCCTAGTCTTAAACCACTCGTAGACGCGTTAAGTTAAGTTTGAGATAGGCGAGCAAATATTTTGTAAGTTATAGGATATGAATGTTGAGTTTGGAACGAATGAAGTGATTGTTATATGGGTATAATGATGGGGACTTAGGGATGTGTCTTATGTGATATATGACGTGGGAGACTTGATGTGTGAGTGATAGGATTACCGTGCACCTCGGGCTGTCTCGGTAATTATTATATGATTATGTGATTGTGTGCTATGGTAGTTAGCGAGGGCGAATGGATGTAATAAGTTGTGTGGTGGCTTATAGGGAATAGGATTAATAAGGAAAGTGCATGGCTTGTGGGCTAGGAATGACCAAAGTATGGCCATATGAGTAGTTATAATTAGTGTGATGATCATTAATGAGGTATTAGAGACGGGTTAGTGGAAAGTCAAAGTATTAGGAGCGTGAATATGAACGTGTGATAACGTTGAATGTGTGAGGTGAAGAAATGATATAAGTATATACATAATAAGTCCGTGACGAACTTAGTAAAGCTACAAAATGAGAAAAGGCATAGGGGTTGAGTAAATGATGAAATAGAGCGAAATTTCTTAAGTACTAGTAGTTATAATGAGATGGGCGTATATGAGGTTAAGGTATTGCCATGAAATAATTATATTACGGTTAAGGCGATTAGCTGTAATTATTAATAATGAATGAATATGTTATAGTTGACGGTTTATGTAAGTTCTACGTGTGAAGGAAGCGAGTGAGACTAAAAGAGTAATAGTAAAGATGCGGAATTAGTTAACGAGGATTAAATAATGTAAGTTGTAGTAAGACGTGTAAACACATGATGAAAATGTGTAAATGACCAAAATATTTAGGAAAAAAAGGAATGATGCTAACTGTCACAACTCGTAATTTCAGGCCATTTTCTGAACCTCGACAATTTACTATTCACAAGTTACTATTCACCAACCACTATTCACTTTTTACTATTCATCGTTTTCGAGGTCAATTTGTGATTTTGAGAAACTTTCGGAAATTTTACTATTCACGTGACACTATTCATTCCCGGAGAAAATTTCCGTTCATGACCAGCATTCATTATTTCGTAAACCTAGTTTACGAGTGTTCAAAAATTCACGTAACCAGAGCGGTTTAGCCGTGAATTCATGCATTGTCCAGTTAGAACACCTCATACAGGCTAAAGTAGTCTGCATATCATCAGTAACATCATCAGTATTTTAGTTCATGCCCGGATATGCCTTATTTCAATTTACGTATGGTTATTTATATAATTAAAGTTACCACTCAGTCATTTCTACTGACATCATACCCAATACTCCCGACAATGATCCTAGTATATTTTTATACTAATTTCAATAATATAAAGTTTATATTATTATTTTACCCGGTGTTATTAAAGCAATTGCTATATTTTTCGTTAAAGGCTTATAACTCCGTCAGATTACGACAAATTAACCCGACAATTATTCCGACACCCGATTTTTATCAGTAACATCATTTCTCAATTTTTACAACTTCGTCGTATTTTACGTCACTTCGTTAATATTTATTTCAAGATAACTCGGCACCCGATAACACCCAAAGTATACACTAAATCAACTAATACTTGCAATATCTTGCAAAATATCTACACTTTGCCACTTTTTCAACCAAAAAGCACGCCTAGCCCCATGTGTTTATTTCCATTTTCAAGTTAGAACCATGCTACATTAAATGATCTTGTTTCTATGTCTTATTATTTATTTTCCATAACACATCAAACATATCATTTCACCAAGTATTCAAGATCAAAACCTTTCCTTTTTCTCTTTTCATATCCCACGGCAAGCCACAAGGAACAAGAAGAAACCATAATTTTTGTTAGTTCAAGTGTTATACTAGTTCATTTCATGATCCTTGTTAAGGTTTTGAAATAAAAACCTCAAGGTTTTCATCCATTTCTCTTCAATCTCATCATACTTTGTAAGTAACTTCAAGAACACTTATTTTTCATACTTTACTTCCATTTGATCCTTGTGTTTATGTATTTTCAAGTGGTTTTAGTTAATAATGCAAGATACATAAGTTATTGATACCATTTCTTTTTAAAACTATCTCTAACAATAGATCCACTAATTTTATTAAAATCCTCATGAATCCCACTATATTTAGTGATGTTTAGGGCCCCATGACACTTTGAGGAGTGTATGGTAGATCAAGAGTGTTTGTGGAGTTGTGTGGAATTAGTTTGATCAAGGTTTAGACTAGAAAAATGTGTTATTAACCCATATATAAACCTACTGTCCCGAAAATGTAATTTTGGAAAACTCAGAAATATTTGAACTATTTTGGCCTAAATATTCAGAAAGTTCTTTCAATAACGAAACCGTGGTCGCAAGAATCACTAAAATCGGACTTATAACGAAGGAGATATGAATTTTTGAAAATAGGTGACGAAAACTATTTTTCAGAAAAACTGTTGCTGTTTTGCCGAACTTTAAGGGACAAAACGAGGCGTTAGCCGTGGTCTAGACAAGCCGAGCCACTGAAAACTTGTTGTTTCATATTATGACGAACCCGTGGACATAAAGAACGTAGAAAACGAGCTTATAACGACCGAGATATACACGTTTAAAGCCCGACAAATCATATACCATTTTGACAGCCCACTTTCACAAAATAAACCAAGTATAAAAACTAGTGTTTTTACAAGTCGCCAAGTTGACAGCCGATTTTCTATGTGATCGAGATGCGTATGATCAAAAGTACAATAACACGACATTTAGATAATGTTACAAGGATTTTAAAAACGTCGAGTTCTATCACTAACACTTAACGAGCACCATTTCGTGACTAGTTTTACAAGACCGTTTGGGCATATTTTCACAAGTTGTAAAAAGTATTATTTTGCGGCGAAAACATCATATTAACCAATAAAACACCGAACAAGGATCATGGAGTACCGTTTCAACATATTTACACGAAAAGTAGTTTATAACTTAACGAGACGTCAAAAATGTATTTTTTGACGATAAACATTATTTTCAAAAGTAACGAGTGGTATCGTTAACATACGTATTTGCATGTGTAGCATTGTTTCATTTGCTTACATTAGATCATATCATCCATATTAGGTCGCGGTTAGAGACCGAGCCTCATTTCAGCGTATTCATTATTATCATTGTAGCTATCGCATCAGGTGAGTTCATAGCCCCTACTTTTACTTGTTTTATAACTGTTTTGGGGGAGAATACATGCTCATTGTTTTTCACTAAACTCAATGCTTTACAAACGTTTTTATGCTATAAACTACTGCTTTACATGACTTTGGATATATATGTGTGATGATGCAATTATAAGTTGTGACATGCTTGATTGTGAGTACATGACTGTGCCACTGTTAACTCTCTGCGGAGGGCCCACTGGTTATAGGTTCAGTTGGTGTAACTGTTAACTCTCTGTTGAGAGCCCACAGGTTATAGGTTCAGTTGGTGAACCCACATGTTGATAGATCTATCGGGGTAGCTCCCCACGTGATTTGGTTATGAAATTGAGGAACACTATAGGTTCAGTTGGCGCGACACTATATGAGCATGGTAACTGTACGATCTATTTTGGGTTGAAATGTTTTGAATTATGATATTGTTTATAAATTGGTTTTGGGACTGTGAATAGGCAGTGTGAGCCTATGTTGAACTTAACGTGTTGTGAATGATGTTTGAACTCGGAAACCTTTTGGTTCAACCATATTGTTTTAAACTAAAACCTATGAACTCACCAACCTCGTGTTGACACTTTTAGCATGTATTTTCAGGTATAAACAATAGCACGCTACTGGAGGCTTTTGGCAGGGCATGGCATGGTCATAGAAGACTCTGATAAACATTTGGGACCGTTTTACTTACTTTAAAAGGGCCTATTTCCGCATAACTTTTAACAATGTAATTCAACACTTTTGTTAAACAATTTTATTATAAATGGTTGAGATGAAAAACCGTTCTTTACACTTGTGTTGTGATACCAATTGAGTTACACCCCAGCGACGTATAAGCTTCCGCTGGACCCGAATTTGGGGGTGTGACACTAACGAAAGTAGTTAAATCCATGCAAGGTTTAAACACGGAAAAAGAAATGGATAGGCTAAAGGTAAAGTAAAGATGTGAAAATAACTAACGCGGATTAAAAATGTAAGAAAGAATGAGAGGAATATGTATGAGATAAAGGCGTTGTCTTGAAATTATCATATTACGGCTAAGGCGATTAGCTGTAATCACTATAATGAATGCATGAGTTACGGTTGATAATATGTGCAAAGTTTAGATTTAAATGAGTTGAGTGGGGTAAAATGTAATGTAAGAATGTGAAGATGATTAATGAAGGCTAAGAATGCAAGAGGTAATAAAGAGTGAGAACACATAGAAGTGTGTAATTATAACAAGCAGGCTCATATGCTCTATGTGCTTGCACTTCACTAAAATATATGAATGTAATAATGTATGTAAAATGTTAATGGCTTGGATCCGATGTTAAAATGTGAAAGTGGTAAAGTGATGAATGTTAATGATCCTTCGGGATGAATGTTAAATGTGGTATCCCTCGGGATGACCAAGTAAATGAATGTTAATGATCCTTCGGGATAGATGTTAAAGATCCTTCGGGATAAAACGTATTGCCTTCACCGGCAAAGATTGCCTACATCCTTGGCATGTGTGAAAGTCCTTTCGGGGAAAATGTTAAAGTATAATGGATCCAAGCTAGAAAGTGGAAGAGTTTAAATAACAAGTGAAATATAAAATAAAAATGAAATAATAAAAGCTAGATTGGGAATTAGGAGTTGTAGTGTTATGTCGGGAGTACATAACCATGAATTTATATTTCTTGATTTACATCGATTGGGACGCCTCTCCATGTAAATGAGGAATTATAAACAAGTGGGCTATGTGTTGCCGACACGGCACGAGTAGGGTTAAAGAAGTAGAAAGTGGGAGTTTAGAATTAGTTAGAAATTATAAGGGCTAAGATAGAAAGATTTGAATTAGACCGTGGCTTTTAGTGGAGACTTAGGAGAACCATGATGGGATGGAGAAACGGTAATGATGATATAACGTGCCTTACGGTGTGGTACAAAATATGATGAATGAAAGTAATGGAATGTGAACGTATTAGTCGAGTGTGATTATGTAAAGTCAAATAGTACGAGTTTTTTAAGTATCAAGTAGTCAAAGAATGAGGGTAGAGGATAAAGCGAGTGAGGTGGTGATGTAACGGTAATAGGGCGGATTGGAATGATGATTGGCGATAATTAGTAAGTCTTGTATTATGTAAAATCTAAGCAAGAATTGTGTGGTATAGAAGTGAGCGGGGGTAATGTGGATTAGGGCATGTGATATGCTATAGTGTGCATAGAGTTGCAAGATCACTTAGATCATTGCACTAAAGAGACTAAGAGCTAAGGTGCTAGGAATGAGATAAGTTATGAGACTAAGTGTGGTTAGAAATATAACGACAGATTTCGGGGACGAAATCTAAATAAGGGGGTAGAATTGTTAGACCCGTATCCCGGTTTTGAGTAGGCCCCACCCTAGATGAAATATGCTAAAGTTGGATGCGATTGGTTGGTCAACGAAGTTATGTAGAAAGTCAAACCCGGTAGTCAAACTAATAGTCAAAGTATGACTAATGTAGTAACATAAAATATGGTGTATAACTAAAGGGACCTAAGTTGCCATTGTGGTAGAATTATATAGTAAGTATTGTGGCTTAGATAGAAAGAATAGGACTTGAGGGTCTTAGTGTGCCAAGGGACCAAAGTTACCACCTAACTAATTATATCTAGCCTTATCTAGATACTTCCTCCATTATGGAGATAAGAAGTCCGGTCTTTTAGAGGGAAGAAAAGAGAGGGAAAATGAGATGATGATCTAAGAAGATGAAGAAGATGAAGCTCTCAAGTTTATAGTCCTTCCTAGTTATGACTATCTCAAGTAAGTAATTATGTTCTTGATGTTATTGAAGTTAAAGATTATGAGTAAAGTGGGTTTTCATCATATGATCAAGATATGATCATATGATGATATGGTTTAGAAGATGAGTGTATTTGATGGGTTATGTTAACCCTTGTTTATGTTATTGATTGTTATGTTGTTAGGTTTTGGTTAATTGTAGAAGATGATGATGATGATGATGGAAGATTATGATGATGATGATGTTCTTGGTATTGTTTAGCTTGGACTAAGGTAAGTAAAATGATGATGGCATGTGTTATATGGATGTCTAACATGTATTTGTTATGTATGTTTGTGGTTAGTGATAAGAGACTTGATATGTGCTTATATGCTAGAATGAGTATGATCTAAGTGATGAATTTGGTGGTGAGAGTAAGTGATGTTATGTGTTTATGCAAGAAATGGGAAAGTAGAGTTGCTAAGTAAGTGTTTGGATATATGTGATGCTTATGTGTTTGATTGAAGTATGATGGTATGTGATTATCATTTTACTTACTAAGCGTAAGCTTATTCTTTTAGTTGTTAATGTTTTATTGTAGGTTTATGTGCGGCGAAATGGAAGTACTTGGACTATAGCCTAAGGAATTGGAAGCGGATTAATAGGTGGATTGCAATTAGGAGCTTAGTATAGAATACCGAGCTCAAGTGTCAAGGTTGTACCCCCGAGAGTCTTTTATTGATTTGTAAAGTGTAGTCGAGTGTCAATTTGTACGTTAGAAAGGTCATAACGATTTGGGAGTCTAACGATGGGTCAAAATGTGTTTTAAGTGTTTTTGAGTAATGATAATGGGGTGTTTGGTTTAAGCGTGTTCGTACCCATTTTGGGTTGTAAACGGGTTAAGTGCCCTTGGAACATGTTTGTTAGGTTAATGTAATTCTTTTGGTAAAGTTTGGGTGGGTAACGGTGTGTCCAAGTGCGTTAAGTGGTTTATGGTCATTGTTTAAGGGGGGTGTTTGGAAAAAGGGTAAATGTACCCATTTTGGGTGGTAAACGGGTCAAGTGTCAATGGAATATGTTTGGTATGTTAATGTAATGAAGTTGGTCAAGTTTGGTATAAAAATGAAGTGGTATAAGTGGTTTATGGTGTTAAATGGTTTGGGTGTGTTAATATTAAAATGTGCAGGTTTTGTTGCGGGGTTGTAGTTACAGCGTAATCATGTTATGGGTTACGGCGTAACTACAACACCGAGGCATCCCATTTTCTTGTAATTAGGTTACGGCGTAACTTTTGTGATGCTTGAATTTAAGTTATTTCCAATTAATGTGTAAAAGGTTTTTCAAAAAGAAATCAAATACAACGTAATGTGTCTGGAGAGGAGCATCGTATAGATTTCTGTTTTCAAAGAATGGTGTAACGTATGTATACTTTAGTTAAACGTTTCCGCGTCAAAAAGTTTTTAAATTTTGGTCAAAGCGGGCACGGGGTGTTACAATACATTTTGGGAAGTGGCACCCAGTATCAATTTGGGAAGTGGTACCCAAACTATGTGTGGATCATTTATGCGTGTTTGTAGTCTGAGGTTCAGTTGTTGCTAGTTGTTATGTGCTCACATTAGTATATCATGCTCACGGTTGTCCTCAGTGGCGGATCTAGAAATCCAACATAGGGTATGCACAAGAATTTTTTTGGCTCAAAATTTTCGGTTCGGGTCAAATTTATAGGTCGGGTTTTCCGGAAATTTTTTTGTCTCACTTTTTTCGGGACTTTTTATAGTTAATATAACACTGAAAGAAACATTATTGTAAATCTTAATTCTCAAATTTAAACCTTTATGTAAATCCAAATTATTAATTAATGAGAAATATTTAATATTTTAACCTTTATATTATAACATGGAACCCAAAATGAACATAAATCCAAATATCCAATTAAAATAAAGGAAACAGACGTAAAATCGTAAAAGCATGTAAAATACTAATCTTAAAACATATACACGTGATGTGTAATTTTAAGTGGGCTGAAAATTCGTGAGAGGATATGGGTCATTGTGGACTCAAACTTGAATGTCTAAAATAGTTCATATCAATTGGGCCAATAGAAATATAAAGTCCATTAGACTATTTGACCTACTTCTCATTGTCTTCTTCGTCTCTAAGACAGAGAGACGTCAAAACCACCTGCTTTTCTTCTTCTTCTTCTTTTCAACAATGGTAACTTAATTTAAGTTATGCACTCGTATGATAAATTGAATCAGGGTATGCATCTCATTTTTGTTGGGTATGCACTCTTCTTTATTTCACTGAAAAAGTCTTCGAACTATTTTTTTTTACACTACACGAAGAAATCACAGGGTATGCAAGTGCATACCCTGTTGTGGCTGTAGATCCGCCCCTAGTTGTCCTACGCTTCATTATTCACAGTTTCGTGGTTTAATTAACAAACCTGTGAACTCACCAACCTTGTGTTGACACTTTTAGCCTGCATTTTCAGGTTTAAGGTGATAGCTTACTTTTGGAGGCGCTTGGCAAGGGGTATGGTCATAGACTACTCTAATATACTTGTTGGGACCGCTTTATTTATTATGGGCCTATATTTCCGCACTACTTTAGAATGATGTCAATTTAACTCTTTTTGGAAATGAATTTATGATAAACGGCTGAGGTAAAACCGTTCCTTGTACCCTGTGTTGTGATACCAATTTAGTAGCACCCCAGTGACACGTATGCTTCCGCTGGACTCGATTTTCGGGGTGTGACAAGGATGAAAGCATAATAAAATGGACGAAAACGTATAACAACAGACGAAAATGTAAAAAATGGATGAAAACGTAAAAAAGGGGAGAAAACGGACGAAAACGTAAGGAAATAGACTAAAACGTAAAAAAATGGACGAAAACGTAAAAAAATTGACGAAACCGTAAAAAATGGACGAAAACGTAAAAAATGGACGAAAACGTAAAAAAATGGAAAAATAACGTAAAAAATCGAACGAAAACATAAAAAAAAAGACAAAAACGTAAAAAATCAGATGAAACGTAAAAAAATAGACGAGAACGTAAAAGAACGGACGAAAACGTAAAAAGACAGAAGAAAACGTAAAAAATCGGATGAAAACGTAAAAAACAGACGAAAACGGACAAAAACAGACAAAAACGTATAAAAATGGATAAAAACGGACGAAAACGTATAAAAATGGACGAAAACGGATCGGGGGTATTTTAAAGGAAAATATGTGAAAAAAAAAAAAAAAAGTGTTTTGTAGTTTTGTGTATTAAAGTTGGAAATTGGAATTTTGTGTTTTGTAGAGAATTTATTGGAAAACAATAATTTGAACGCGATCTCTGTTTTTTTTTTTTTTTTTTTTTTTTCACAAAATATTTTTCTGGAAAACAAGAGTGTTTTCGCTTAACTAAACGCACCCTTAAGTTTTCCCATATTCTAATGGCAAGTAGTAAGTCTTTTGTTTCGTCACCTATGGTTGATTATTGCTTAAGTGTGTTCGAGGAACATTAGTTATTTGTCTCGTATAGTATGGCAAGCAATAAGTTTTTCTGTAGCAACCCGTAAAAATCCCCTATGATTTGTAAATGTTAATTATGTATTAAATATCTATTACAGTTCAATTACCCATTTTTACGAGAAAATTTAAAACTTTTGTTTATTTACTGTACATTAAAAATAATACGTGATTCACAAAATTATGGAACGAGCTCGCACGCGCACCACAACAATTCTAAACCCACACATAAACCAAACGGACCCTCATATCAATTTTCGACCCAACAGACTAAATCCTAAGCCTGTTACTATTCGTGGCCCAATCCAACATTTTTATTTCTTTTACCTTTCCTTTTCATTCGACTCAACATGCAATCACTTGCCCTCGTTTATTCACTAATTCGACACTAAGCATATACTACATTATACATCACTTGAATCCTCACATTCCAAATAATTAAGATCAACAAACCACATTTTCTAACTCAAACATTTAATACATGAACTAGACTCAAAGTAAATGTCACTCGCAATACGTATCAACTTCCACAATATTTAACAAACTCGATCTAACTTACTTTTCCTAACTCGTTCGACTTCCCATGATCAAATATAAGCTCGAGAGTTCATTTCTCGCCCTTTTCCCACAATGTGGCACGTTAATATCATTTTGGACCCATTAAAATAAGTCGTGCAATACGTATATAATTCTACACTCATACATTTTGATACCTAACCAAGTTTATATCTTAAAACCCACTCCTAAACAATCATAGTATACGAATACATTATCTAACGACACTTATCCACTACTAAATATTACTCCACCGCCAAAATCGCCCAATCATACACCCCCATGTTGTCTAAATACTAGTATACGTAACATTTCATATTCCCTCAACCTATTTCCTATCTTAAACCGACTTCTAACTCATCAAACCTATATTTAGATTTACTCGAGTATTTTATCCAATATTCCTATCCGATTTCTGCCACCATTCACATCAAACCTCCATTTGCACAACTAGTATAACATGCCTATTCGATCCAATGCATGCATGAATACGTACCTTTCCATCACTTCACTCTCTCTCACGAAAACAATCTCATACACCCATATTCATTAAGTATTTCCTCCTGCTAACACCATTTGAAGAGACCAAGATCAGTTGCTAGCATTCGAAGCCGTTTCCCAAACGTACCAAGTTATCTCAATCCTTTGGTGATCGTTCGAAGCGTATTACTTGCCCTTATCCGAGTTCTAGTCACTCGCTACGTACAACTCAACCTTAAAAGGTGTTGTAAGCCTTCTTCAACCCGTTTCCTATTTATATTATATCTTTTTCCATTCAACCATGCATCATGTTTCGTTTCAATTCGATCACATCCACATTTTATTACATTTTACGATTTCTTTTGATTCATTTTACGTTCCTGTTGATTTAGACGCTTTCTACCACTTCATTTTATACGTATTTACGTTTCATTTTTATTTATTTTACGTTCATACTTACTGTAATACCTGAAATTCAGATAACCTATAAAATGACCAAATTACCCCTGAAGCCATAAAACTTAATAAAATCACTTATAACAATTCTGAATTGATTCCAAACTTATGAAAACAACTACATATGAAACGAAATGAATTTCTAGGACAACATTACATTATATTGGATGTCAAGAAAATTACAAGTTCATATATATACATATATATATTCTGAAAACTATTTAATTAAATTAATTAGTTTATAAAACTTATTTAAATAAGGATAACTACAAAATAAATATGGGAATTATAGACCAAATCAAAATATGATCTTGAGCCAACTTATTGGGCCGAAAATCTGGAGTATATCCCCCCTCCTAGTCGGTTTCATAAAGCACAAAACACAAACCATTTTATTTTTCACAAAACTCTATTTCCGAAAACCCTAGATCGACACACATAATTCGACCAAGCCTCCATCCGACTTTTTGGAACCGAGCAAGCATTTTTCTGGAGTCCATTGAGGTGTAAGCAAGCTAGGAAAAATAAGAGTTGGGTCGTGGAAGCTCTCGTTCGATCGTAGCAAAATTGTTTGTTCGGTTTACTTCGCTCGATAGGTATAAAATCCTACGCTTAATCCTTACGTTCTATAATTGATCTAGCATTTTTCTAATGATCTATATGTTGTATATAACTCAGTAAAAATGTTAAACATGGATCATGCAAGCTAAACAAAGCGTACGAAATTATAAGAGTTAAAACACACATAATTTCCAAATAGTGTCAATCGATTTTTCTGAAGTGTAACTACAATTTTTACATGTCCTATACTGATAATATAAGCCTAGAAAAATAACCACATGATTTATAGAAGCTCAGAATAAGTGATGCGAATTATTGTTTATAATCGGATTCTAAAGAAAATAAAGAAAAATAAGAATAAACCTTAGAATGGATTAGGGTTAGGGTTCACATGAATAGATCTGATGTAACTAATGTAATTAATGATTGTATAATGATAACATAATGATTGGATAAAACTAGGGCTTGTTTTGGTACAATAAAAGTCTATACGATTTGTAATTAAAAGTATAAGGGCTTGTTTTGTCAACTTTGAAACTTCTGGGATATTTTTGTAATGTCATATAAGTCAGTAGAAATGTGAGAAAAATATAATTTGAGGGTCTTAAGTGTAAATGTGCAAGAAAATGAATTAACTATATTTATAAGGGTCGAATTGTAAATAATTAAAGTAGAAGGACTAAAAGTGTAAATTTGGGAAATTTGAAGTTATTCTGAGTAAATAATGTCATTAAGGGTGTAATGGGTAAATTTGAGTATTTATGGGCTTGATATGTAATTATAAATAAATTATGATTTAAATTGTAAGTTTTGTAAAGTTAAGGGACCAATTGTGTAATTACTAAATTTTGAATCTAATGAGTTTACAATTAAAACCCTAAACTTCTGTAACTTGATAAAAGGTACCTTAATTCCATAATGAGCTTGAAATAAGGACTTAACCTAATCTGGAATATTAACATCTTACTAAACCTGGAAAGTTACAAAATGGAAAGTAAACTAAAAGTAATAATCTGAGTTTGAATAATTCGTAATTCCGTCTTCTACTTCTTTAGGTGTGAAGAAGGAGAAACCCTAATCTCTGCTTCGTGTTTTCTTCCTTTCTGTTGAGCAAATAAGGTACCGATATTCCGTCCTTTTTCAGTAAGGGCTTTTCATTCCCTTTTTCTTTCTGAATTCATTTCCTTATTAGGATTCCCTATACTATTGCTATGTTCCTTTTTGTTTGTGAACTTTCGATGTGATCTTTGATTTGAATCTTTTGCCATGTACCCTTAAGATATAATTTTGATTATTTGATAGTACGCCCGACCTTTGACCTACAGTTTGATATTACGAGCCAATCACTAGGCATGAGGATTTCATGTCCATGTCATTGACGCACCTCTGACATGACTCTAGGGCAGAAGAGTGATGACCTGTTCCGTCCCTTATTTATTATTTGTTATGGCCATTCTAATTATGATTATTGACTTATCTGTGGGGCGTATGGGTGCACTCTAGATTTGACCTGTTATCTGTATATGTTATATGTTATAGTTATTATATCTGGTGACTGATTGTGTGTGCAATACACGTCTTTCACTTTGTCGGAGAGCTGATCACTCTACAGAGGTTTGTTTTATTATACTAGTAATGCTATGGTATCGTAAGTCGTCTGGGCTCGTGATGAATTGCTGTGTTTTGTTTTTCTTAAATCTTATTCACTTTGTTCTTTTCTTTTATTCATAATCCATTTCTCATTCCTTTCATTTTGACTTCGTATTAGTAGGATTTTGTATTCCTGATTTTCTTTGGTATTTGCTACTTGCTATTTTGTTCCCGTTATCTATATATCTGTTCACTGGGCTTTTGAAGCTCAGCCGCATTTCTTTTCCTGCGGCAGGTACTTAAGCTAGGAGCTGGGTTTAGCTTTGGGATGAGAGCAATCTATTTCGGAGTCGACCTTAGTTATTTAGCTTTACCATTTGAACTTCTATTTATTTTAATATGCCATTGTTTAGGCATTTAAAATAGGGATAATTACTAAAATAGCCCAAAACCCAAATGGGATATTTCTACCCCGGTTGCCCTGGGCAATGCCCCCAGTTGCCCAAAAAAGGGCGATTGTTGCCCAAAAAATACACTGGAAATCCTTCGGTTGCCCCAAAAAATGCCGGTTGCCCTGGGCAACACAATTATTTTCGGATTTCGGGTTAGATAGGGAACCGCCCATTTGTGTTTGGGCTATTTTGGTAATTATCCCTTTAAAATATTGGATTTTGTATTTAAGTCATTTTGTCTTGCATTTTGATTTAAGTCATGTTGACTTACTTTGGATTTAATGTTAAGACTTATGATGTTTTATTTATTGAATGTTCTGTGACTTCTGATATGCCACCATTGTTGTGATATCTTTACCCTTGTCGGGTTGGGGTGTTACAATTTATGGTATCAGAGAACAGGCTTTCATGAAACCTTAGAGCTTAGGCTATCGACCTGTGAGGATTTGGGTAGACATTAGGTTTCCTTTCGCGCACTCTTTTTCCTGTCCTGCTCTGCCATGTTTTTCTTTTGCTCTATCATTTCCTGTTTGATCTTTCTAATCGTTTAAAAATTCTGTAGATGGTTGTTACTCGTCGTGGTGACTATTCTGTAGGGGGGAAGAGATCCCTAATTTGGAGGAGTTGGTGGCTAATGCTTTAGCCAATCTACTACCTGGGCTTAATGCTAACGAGGTGATCACTCGGATGATCAATGATTTTCGTAATGGAGCTGGTCCCTCTGGTGGCTCGGGTGGTGCTGGTGGTTCTGGTGGTACTGGTGGTGGGGGCCGACCCACTACCATTAATGGTTGGCTTGAGAGTTTCAATAAACTTAAGCCATTGTCGTTCAGTTCTGCTGCTACTCCTCATGCTGCAGAGGACTGGATAACACACATGGAGAAGCTGTTTGAGGTACTGGGTTGTGAAGACGGGTTTAAGACTCGTCTGGCTGCGTTTAAGCTTGAGGGAGATGCGCTTAACTGGTGGAAGGCGCACAAGGAAGCTAAGGGAGGTGATGCTTATGTTCTTGGTTGTACTTGGGCTAATTTTCGTGCTACGTTCTATAATCGGTACTTCCCTGTGTCTGAACAGCAGAGATTTATTCGGGAGTACAACACTATCTCTCAGCTCGAGTCTGAGAATGCAGGGGAATTTTTGGAGCGATTCCAGAGATTGGTTAGCTTTGTGGGCCCGGTTGCTAGGGATGCTGAGCATCAGGCTAAGCATTATAAGTGGGCACTGAAGAGTTGGGTTTTAGATCGTCTTCTTAATCAGGAGTTCGCTGATCCGTCAGCATGTTGCGACGCAGCTCGCAACATCGAGATATTTCATGAGAAGGTGGGTTACAAGCGAAACCGTGATGGCGATAGGATTCAGCCGCAGAGTCAGAATCGGGACAACAAGGGGTTTTCTGGTAAGGGCTTTGAACAGCGGGGTCAGTCAGACCGTGGTCGTGATTATCAGGGTCAGCCAGGTAGGAGCTATGATCAGCGGAGACCAGATTCTAGAGGTCAGGATGCTGGTTCGATTTCTAGGCAGGGTGATGAGAGCCAGGGGCGCAATAATGGTCAGAAGCAGTGGAAGGATCAGCCTTCTAAGGGTTTTCAGCAGCAGTCTCGTGGTTCTGGATCGAGTTCTCAGAAGGGTTCATCTGGGAACTTACCTCCACCTCCTATCTGTACTACTTGTGGGAAAAATCATCCAGGAGAGTGTCGTAGAGCATCTGGTGCGTGTTTCCGATGTGGGTCTGCTGAGCATCGGGTGAAGGACTGCCCAAAGCAGAATCCTGCATCTGCTAAGAACTATCTTCTCCCTCCGAATACTGGGCGTGTGTTTTCTACTACGCGAGATCAGGCGGCTAAGGCTACAGGTACCATTACCGGCTTTTTGTATATTGGTGATTTTACTGTTTTCGCGTTATTTGACACTGGAGCAACGCATTCTATCATATCTATGAAATTGGCTAAGAAACTGAACATACCTTCAACACCACTAAATAACCCAATTGCTATATCAACCCCCATGAAAAACCACATTCTTATCAACCATGAATATTTGAACTGTCCGTTACGCTTCGATGATCGGATTCGTCCGGCGAATTTACTTCCTCTAGACATGATTGACTTTGATGTCATTCTGGGTATGGATTGGTTGGCTTTCCATCGAGCAACCATTGACTGCCACGCCAGAAATGTGATTTTCGGTGATCTAAATAATCCTGAATTCATTTACCATGAATCTCGCCCTCTTAAAACTGTTAAATTCATTTCCGCCTTGAAAGCTCGAACTTTGATGTCTCATGGTTTCCAAGGTTATCTAGCCTCAGTTAAGGATTCGTCTGTAGAGAGTCCGGATATTTCTAGTGTTCCCATTGTTCGGGATTTTGCTGACGTTTTTCCTGAAGTACTTCCTGGTCTTCCTCCGGCTAGAGAAGTGGAATTTTCTATTGATCTAATTCCCGGTGCCGAACCTATCTCTAAGGCTCCGTACCGGATGGCACCTGTTGAACTGAAAGAGTTGAAGGAGCAACTGGAAGAGTTGCTGGACTGTGGATTTATTCGACCTAGTGTTTCATCATGGGGTGCTCCTGTGCTTTTCGTGAAGAAGAAGGATGGGTCTATGCGTTTGTGTATTGATTATCGTGAGCTTAATCGCATTACCATTCGAAACCGTTATCCGCTTCCTCGCATTGATGACTTGTTTGATCAATTGCAAGGAGCTAAAGTTTTCTCCAAAATCGACTTGCGATCGGGTTATCACCAATTGCGAGTTAAAGAGCAGGATGTATCTAAGACTGCTTTCCGCACCCGTTATGGACACTATGAGTTCCTGGTTATGCCTTTTGGCTTAACAAATGCTCCTGCTGTGTTTATGGATTTAATGAATCGGGTTTTCCATGAATTTCTTGATAAATTCGTCATCGTTTTCATTGACGATATTCTAGTGTATTCTAAATCGTCCGAGGAGCACGAGCAACACTTGCGTATTGTTTTAGGTATCCTGAGGCAGCAGAAGTTATTCGCGAAATTTTCTAAGTGTGAGTTCTGGCTGAATCAAGTAGCTTTCCTAGGTCACATTGTGTCTGCAGATGGTATCACCATGGATCCATCTAAAGTTGAGGCTATCACCAAGTGGCCGAGACCTACCACTGTGACTGAAGTCAGGAGTTTTCTAGGATTAGCTGGCTACTACAGGCGTTTTGTGGAAGGATTTTCTAAGTTGGCTTTGCCATTGACTCAATTGATGCGGAAGGGTGAAAAGTTCGTATGGACTGATGAGCGTGAGCAGAGTTTTGAAGAGTTGAAGCGGCGTTTGGTCTGGAGGTTTCCAAATATATAGTGATGCTTCTAAGAAGGGTTTGGGCTGTGTGCTTATGCAAAACGGCAAGGTGATTGCCTATGCTTCGAGGCAACTGAAACCCTATGAGGAAAATTATCCAACTCATGATCTAGAATTGGCAGCTGTAGTTTTTGCATTGAAGATCTGGAGACATTACTTGTATGGTGAATCATGTGATATCTTCACTGATCACAAGAGCCTCAAATACATCTTTACTCAGAAGGAGCTTAATATGAGGCAGAGGCGATGGCTGGAGCTTCTGAAAGATTATGACACGAACATCCAGTATCATCCAGGTAAGGCTAATGTTGTTGTAGATGCACTTAGTCAGAAATCTGGAGTGATTGCTAGTTTGGAAATTGATCCGTATGTCCTCAAGGATTTGGAGCGTTTGGATGTTGATTTATGTTTTCGGCGGGATGTTGGTTACTGGGCTAGTTTAAAGATTGAGTCAAATCTGATGTTGCGTATAAAAGAGGCTCAGAAAGACGATGGTGAACTCTGGGCTATTGTTCAGAATATTGAAGAGGGTAAGCAAACTGAGTTTAGAGTTGATGACGATGGAGTTGTCTGGTATGAGGATCGTTTATGCGTGCCTAATGATTCCGACTTGCGTGAGGCTGTGTTGACTGAGGCTCACAGTTCTCCTTTCGCTATCCATCCTGGTTCTACCAAGATGTATCGGGATCTTAAGCAACACTTATGGTGGAATGGAATGAAGCAAGACGTGGCGTTATTTGTCGCTAGATGCATGACCTGCCAGCAAGTTAAGATTGAGCATCAGCGAGCTAGTGGTTTATTGCAACCTTTGGAAATTCCTACATGGAAATGGGATGAGATTTCCATGGACTTCGTTTGTGGTCTGCCTGTTACTCGTAAAAGACATGATGCGATTTGGGTGGTCGTTGATCGGCTAACTAAGTCTACTCATTTCTTACCTATCCGTATGACCTATATTGTTAGTAAGTTGGCGGAAGTTTTCCAGCAAGAGATCGTTCGATTGCATGGTATGCCTTCGTCTATTGTTTCAGATCGTGATCCTCGTTTCACTTCGCGTTTTTGGAAGGGACTTCATAAAGCTTGGGGCGCTCGCCTTAAGTTTAGTACTGCATTTCATCCCCAAACCGATGGTCAGTCTGAGAGAACCATTCAGACTTTGGAAGACACACTAAGAGCTTGTGCGTTGGAATGGACAGGTAGTTGGGATGAGTACTTGTGTTTGGTAGAGTTTGCGTATAATAACAGTTGGCATGCGAGTATTCGAATGGCTCCCTTCGAGATGTTGTATGGTAGGAAATGTAGGGCTCCTGTTTGTTGGAATGAAGTAGGTGAACGTCTGATTGAAGGACCTGAGATGATTGAGATTACAAATGAAAAGGTAGCTGTTGCTAGAGAGAAACTGAAAGAGTCGCGTGCTCGCCAGAAAAGTTATGCTGATAAGCACCGTCGGGATCTAGAATTTAATGTAGGTGATCGGGTATTCCTGAAAGTATCTCCTTTCCGTGGTGTCAGGCGTTTTGGAATCAAGGGCAAGTTGAGTCCTCGATTTATTGGACCATTTGAAATCCTGGAGCGTATTGGGGAGGTTTCTTATCGTTTGGCCTTACCTCCTCAACTATCTCATGTGCATAATGTTTTCCATGTATCTCTCCTAAGAGGATAAAATGATCATCCACTGCATGTTGTATCTTATCCACTTGATCAGATCCGGCCTGATATGTCTTTGTCTGAAGAACCGGAAGCGGTTCTGGACCGTCAGGAACGAGTCATGAGAAACAAAGTTATCCCGTTCGTAAAGATTCTTTGGAGGAATCACCTGGAGCGTGAGGCTACCTGGGACACTGAAGAGTCAATACGAGCTAGTTATCCGCAGTTCTCGTTTTAATCGGGTATGTCCTTGTTTTGTTTTCCGTTCTCCTTCGTTTGTTTTCCTCTTTCTTTTCTTTTCTTTTCTTTCTACTTCCTGCAAATTTCGAGGATGAAATTTTTTTGTTAGTGGGGAAGAAGTTGTAATACCTGAAATTCAGATAACCTATAAAATGACCAAATTACCCCTGAAGCCATAAAACTTAATAAAATCACTTATAACAATTCTGAATTGATTCCAAACTTATGAAAACAACTACATATGAAACGAAATGAATTTCTGGGACAACATTACATTATATTGGATGTCAAGAAAATTACAAGTTCATATATATACATATATATATTCCGAAAACTATTTAATTAAATTAATTAGTTTATAAAACTTATTTAAATAAGGATAACTACAAAATAAATATGGGAATTATAGACCAAATCAAAATATGATCTTGAGCCAACTTATTGGGCCGAAAATCTGGAGTATATCCCCCCTCCTAGTCGGTTTCATAAAGCACAAAACACAAACCATTTTATTTTTCACAAAACTCTATTTCCGAAAACCCTAGATCGACACAAATAATTCGACCAAGCCTCCATCCGACTTTTTGGAACCGAGCAAGCATTTTTCTGGAGTCCATTGAGGTGTAAGCAAGCTAGGAAAAATAAGAGTTGGGTCGTGGAAGCTCTCGTTCGATCGTAGCAAAATTGTTTGTTCGGTTTACTTCGCTCGATAGGTATAAAATCCTACGCTTAATCCTTACGTTCTATAATTGATCTAGCATTTTTCTAATGATCTATATGTTGTATATAACTCAGTAAAAATGTTAAACATGGATCATGCAAGCTAAACAAAGCGTACGAAATTATAAGAGTTAAAACACACATAATTTCCAAATAGTGTCAATCGATTTTTCTGAAGTATAACTACAATTTTTACATGTCCTATACTGATAATATAAGCCTAGAAAAATAACCACATGATTTATAGAAGCTCAGAATAAGTGATGCGAATTATTGTTTATAATCGGATTCTAAAGAAAATAAAGAAAAATAAGAATAAACCCTAGAATGGATTAGGGTTAGGGTTCACATGAATAGATCTGATGTAATTAATGTAATTAATGATTGTATAATGATAACATAATGATTGGATAAAACTAGGGCTTGTTTTGGTACAATAAAAGTCTATACGATTTGTAATTAAAAGTATAAGGGCTTGTTTTGTCAACTTTGAAACTTCTGAGATATTTTTGTAATGTCATATAAGTCAGTAGAAATGTGAGAAAAATATAATTTGAGGGTCTTAAGTGTAAATGTGCAAGAAAATGAATTAACTATATTTATAAGGGTCGAATTGTAAATAATTAAAGTAGAAGGACTAAAAGTGTAAATTTGGGAAACTTGAAGTTATTCTGAGTAAATAATGTCATTAAGGGTGTAATGGGTAAATTTGAGTATTTATGGGCTTGATATGTAATTATAAATAAATTATGATTTAAATTGTAAGTTTTGTAAAGTTAAGGGACCAATTATGTAATTACTAAATTTTGAATCTAATGAGTTTACAATTAAAACCCTAAACTTCTGTAACTTGATAAAAGGTACCTTAATTCCATAATGATCTTGAAATAAGGACTTAACCTAATTTGGAATATTAACATCTTACTAAACCTGGAAAGTTACAAAATGGAAAGTAAACTAAAAGTAATAATCTGAGTTTGAATAATTCGTAATTCCGTCTTCTACTTCTTTAGGTGTGAAGAAGGAGAAACCCTAATCTCTGCTTCGTGTTTTCTTCCTTTCTGTTGAGCAAATAAGGTACCGATATTCCGTCCTTTTTCAGTAAGGGCTTTTCATTCCCTTTTTATTTCTGAATTCATTTCCTTATTAGGATTCCCTATACCATTGCTATGTTCCCTTTTGTTTGTGAACTTTCGATGTGATCTTTGATTTGAATCTTTTGCCATGTACCCTTAAGATATAATTTTGATTATTTGATAGTACGCCCGACCTTTGACCTACAGTTTGATATTACGAGCCAATCACTAGGCATGAGGATTTCATGTCCATGTCATTGACGCACCTCTGACATGACTCTAGGGCATAAGAGTGATGACCTGTTCCGTCCCTTATTTATTATTTGTTATGGCCATTCTAATTATGATTATTGACTTATCTGTGGGGCGTATGGGTGCACTCTAGATTTGACCTGTTATCTGTATATGTTATATGTTATAGTTATTATATCTGGTGACTGATTGTGTGTGCAATACACGTCTTTCACTTTGTCGGAGAGCTGATCACTCTACACAGGTTTGTTTTATTATACTAGTAATGCTATGGTATCGTAAGTCGTCTGGGCTCGTGATGAATTGCTGTGTTTTGTTTTTCTTAAATCTTATTCACTTTGTTCTTTTCTTTTATTCATAATCCATTTCTCATTCCTTTCATTTTGACTTCGTATTAGTATGATTTTGTATTCATGATTTGCTTTGGTATTTGCTACCTGCTATTTTGTTCCCGTTATCTATATATCTGTTCACTGGGCTTTTGAAGCTCAGCCGCATTTCTTTTCCTGCTGCAGGTACTTAAGCTAGGAGCTGGGTTTAGCTTTGGGATGAGAGCAATCTATTTCGGAGTCGACCTTAGTTATTTAGCTTTACCATTTGAACTTCTATTTATTTTAATATGCCATTGTTTAAGCATTTAAAATATTGGATTTTGTATTTAAGTCATTTTGTCTTGCATTTTGATTTAAGTCATGTTGACTTACTTTGGATTTAATGTTAAGACTTATGATGTTTTATTTATTGAATGTTCTGTGACTTCTGATATGCCACCATTGTTGTGATATCTTTACCCTTGTCAGGTTGGGGTGTTACACTTATCGCCTCCTTCATGGTATGGCTAGGAATCTCATTTTATGCATTCATATTTCATTTTCAAGTTTATTTCACTTCATTTGTAACGCATTTTATTTACTTATCGTATCGCATTTTAGTATATATGTCATTTTCATATTTATCGAAACATGTTAAAACTCGACTAGAAATGAACCCATCAAATCGAATACTTATACACGACACACCTATTTTAATGCTTGTCCCGTTTCTTCATAAGCTAACGTATCAAATTCGTGTTTTGAGTTTCGCTACATAAAACTTATCGCAACCCTTTTATTTAACGATTGGGCTTTATAAGCCCAATAAGCTCTTTCTAGCTTATTCGTATAAGCAGTCCTGTAGCAACCGGCATTTTTAGGGCAATACTTGTTTATAAGACTCGAAACCAGTTGTGGCAGACGATGATTTTTACAAAATTATTGTAATAATATGTTTCATTTATTGTTGCCTATTATGCATTTTGAGCTTACATGATTATTTCGGAAAGTTATTTCGCATACTGTAGCATACAGTAACCCTCCAAATCACTTATTTTTATCAAAAAAGTAAAATAATCACTTCCTGACGCTTACTCGCAATTCATTTACAAAACCAAGAAGTCATCTTGCTTTTCTGAAAAACACGACGCCTCACGAGTACCGACACCACATTGGTAATGGCTTAAATTTTATAATTAACTCTCAGAATCAATAACCTTGTTCTTGTACCACTTTTATAAAAACATTTCTAGAAATGTATTTCCCGTATTTTTACCAAACCAAGGAATCACATTTAAATTTTGCTCATCGGGACACGAGATACACGAAATGATGATAAAAAACAAAACTTAACCATATAATAAATAATCCCCAACCGCCCCTACCTTTATCTTCTTATCTTTCTTTTTTTTTTTTTTTTTTTTTTTTTTTTTTTTTTTTTTTTTTTTTTTTTTTTTTTTTTTTACTGTTTTCTTTTTTTCTTCCTCTGTAACACCAACATGATCTGTCACCATCTATTCTTTTATTTTGGTGATTGTCCAATATCTTCTTTCTCATGGGAGAGCACGCGTTTGTCTAAAAGAAGCCAATTGATGGAGACTACAACTCAAAACAGCCTCTCCAAGATCGAGGCAAAGAAAGCCATGGTCAAACGCCCCTTCTTTTTCTCTTTTAATTCGGTCGAAACAACAAGAATGGGACACATATTCGAATCTCATCCCACACTTCACTCTCTAGGGTAACTGATACTCTCCCTCACCCTCGCTATTAATCTGGCCGCCGCCATTTGCCGCCGTCCACAGTCAACACCACCATCTCCGACCCTCTCTTGTACATCTTTTTGGTGGTTATGTGTGTGCATTTGCCTTACGTGTTATGTGTATCTGTGGTTATGCTGCTTTGCCTTCTGTGTGTTGAAGCTTTTAGCTTCTAGGACAATATGTGAGCTTGCCATTGTGTACTTATCTGAGTTGATATTGTGTGACGTGATCCGATATGTTACGATGTGTTTTGAGTTAAGTTGATATGACATGGTTTGATTTGAATCGAGCTAGAATATTTTTGTACCATTCCCCATACTCGTGCGATTGATATTATACGCAAACAAAACTCATACTATATATTTTACTAAATATATATAGCGACACGTTATTTTAAAAACGTTACCTTGGGTAGATTATTTTGGATACACTATACAACTTTGAATACTATTTCGAAAGGTCAACATTGGTTTCGCTATTTTGAAAACGCATTATATTGATATGCTATTTTGAGAACTATTTTGGGACATATCATTTTGGAAACACTTTTTTGAGAATTTGTTTATCATCAAAGACGTTAAGCCTTTTAACGACTCTTAACTTAATTTCATGACAGTTCTTGTTTGATGAGTTGTGAAATTAAGTTAAGTTCAAATCATTACTCGGTTTAATGTTATAGATGGTTGATAATTTAGTGCCATTTGAAAACGATTTTGGATACAAGATTTTCTGGTATTGCCCTATGCCGATACATCACATGCCTTGTCTTCTCACACTACTCCTCTTATTAGCAAGCATGAACACACCACATTATAAGCCGATTAGTCGGTTAACACCATTAGTTGCTTTAGGAAGCAACCCACCAATCAAAATGGACACATTAATAGTTTAGTCATATGATTAGAACCTTGGAGACTACAAGTGAGGTAATAGGACTCATGAGAAGCAGTGATCTTATTAGTTGAGTTGTTTGTGTTGACCATGATAGCGATGTTTGTCTTAGTGATCGTGTTCCGGAGATGGTACTGATCTAGATAATTCAAATTCTGATGGCCAAAATTTTGTGCAAATGAAAGATTTTCTTGTGAACTTTATAAAGTATGATGAACTGTTGATTTTCATAGATTGGAATGTGTTATAATGTTTCTTCAAAACTAAAATTGGTTGATAGTCGAAATCGTTCTAAAAATGTTATAAAATAAATTTGTGATTCCAAACGATTGGATTGTTTTAGTATAAAAGTCGTCTCAAGTATTTGCCTAAACATCAATTTTCTTGAAAAAAAAAAAAAAAAAAAAAAAAAAAAAAAAAAAAAAAAAAAAAACCATATATGAAGAATCGCTAATACAAATTACAAATTTTGCAAACATATATTTTTTTTTTCCACATGACTATAACCACCGAAAAATTTCAAACAAAGTTGCTCCAAATCACATTTATGGTCAAAATTTCATAATGTCTTACTCAAATAAACGTTAACAACTTCAGAGACCATGCCTCCAAGAGGGAACACACATCATTCATGGACAAACCTCGGGAACAATCATAGTGCCTACATAGTATGCGACCTTAGAAGTGAATCGAACATAGATAGTCAGTAGCGATGCGTCGTGCCTTAACGCTATTCCTTCGAAGTGCAACCTTCCTACCCATCCCAAAAGATAAGACTCTCGTGTTGATCGAAGCGCGTTAGATTAAACAGTCAGTGTGCAATTACTTAAAGAGACAATGTGGCCATTCGGAGTCCTAGTCACAATGGGACATGACATCGCTCTTACCTTTGGATATCAAGAAGTTGCACCTGACCATAAGACCTTTGCCTTTCATTTGCAACAAGATCTCTCGACGTAGTATTTACTCTGCTACAATTTTGATTCGTTATATATTTAGTCACGACTAGAGGAGTTGAGCACTTAGACGTAAGAGTTTCGCCTAATAATGATATTCGATAGTTCTAAATCATTGACACCAAGTTCTGCCCATGGACTTTTGATTCATAGACCGTCGCCCTTAACTATTCGTGCGTACTTGACGACACGTTCTTCCCGGATGTTTTCACACCAACGAGTTTTTCCCTTGAAGCCTTTTTTCAGTTGTGAGGCTATTAATGATCTCTGTCCTCATTGATTGAACTCTATTGGATACTACTCTTTCCTTTCGGATGAGTACGCCAACAAATCTTTCCTACACGATAAGGACATCTACATCGAAACTCTTCACTAACCCCGTTCACACTGTTACCTGAGTATGATAACCTCTTCACGAAACGTGTACATAAAACTCTTGTGAGCTGTGCGGATAAGACACTGCGTACCATACAAACACCGCCTTTTATGATATTACCTTGGAAACACGACTGCCAACTCCTTGTCACGAGTTGGGATATTCCTCCCAATTTCCTTTGATTGCGTTGGAACAACTTTCTTCACATTCGAAAGCCTTCATTTTTACTTCATCAACCTTCGTGGACGTCGGACGTTCCTTCATTCGGAGACACAGCCTTGACGATTTTCTAACACCTATGATTTTCTCCCCATCGACCGTTGGTCAACAACTCCCCCCCAATAGAAACAACATATTCACTTAACTACACTCTAAATTTATTTCACCAGATTTTCTCCCTGTCAATGCCCTTAAGAATACCATTAATGATTCTTTCAGTAATAAAATTTTTCTCGATCCACAAATTTTTAGCTAGCGTTCCATTTAATTCCTTTGACCCACGACTCGTGCGATGACATGAAAAAGAAATCGCAAATCATTTTGGCACCAGAAGTCGGATGAGAGCAAGTATGTTATAGACGAAAAAGATACCAGACACAACTATCCATACTTTTTCATCAATCGCTTTAAAAGCTCACCCTTTCCCTTAGATTCTTCATTTTTCTTGTCATGTTGATATCCCCGATAGTGGCTCATATCATAGTTCACCTCTTTGACGAATACATCGACTTTTGTGAGTCCATGGAAACCACTATCTTCACAATTCAACTAAGTAGGTGCACTCTCACTTAAAGTGACCTGGATAGCTACACCAGTGTCAAGTGGTCGTGCCAAATCTATGATGTGCCATCCTCATACACCATTTCGCGTCTTTAGGTCTAAACTTCAACTGACTTGTTTTCATTGTTACAACGTTAAAGATCTCTATTACTTGTATGAAACCTTTGTCACCTAAGTTACTGCCCGTCACATTTCATTCAAAAGTACAAATTTGGACTAAGACGACATAGGTTACCACTTTTAGTAGTATTTACCTTTGTCACCTAAGTTACGACCGCAACATTGGATCCTTTATTCGAATTCTAGTGCTCTTGTCATAACTTGACCTTTGTTAGGTTCTACGTACATACGCTAGCCTATTTCAGTAAGAGTAGGCAGAATCGTTGATTCTAATATAGGTGGCTAGATCGATTACAGCAGACTAGCAGTTTCGATAACAGAAAACGGTCATATGGATTTACGAGCAACCCATGGATTTTAATGATTAAGGTGCGAGGAACCATAAGTAAGGCCTAACTAGTGACCAACCAGTTATCATTCCATAAGATGTCAGCTTGGTGATCTATTTCGTGTTGTGAAAGAGCCAACCAGAACCCTCGATAGAGAAGTGAGCAATTTAGATGAGACATGATTCTAACTATAAGCCATTAGAACTTAGACTGTGGACATGAGTTACTTGGGAACGTAAGGAACAGGTGAGAATAGAGTACCTACACTTTTAGCAGTGGTACTAGCTGAATTTTGGGGACAAAATTCCTGTAACGGGGATGTACTGTAGCAACCGGCATTTTTAGGGCAATACTTGTTTATAAGACTCGAAACCAGTTGTGGCAGACGATGATTTTTACAAAATTATTGTAATAATATGTTTCATTTATTGTTGCCTATTATGCATTTTGAGCTTACATGATTATTTCGGAAAGTTATTTCGCATACTGTAGCATACAGTAACCCTCCAAATCACTTATTTTTATCAAAAAAGTAAAGTAATCACTTCCTGACGCTTACTCGCAATTCATTTACAAAACCAAGAAGTCATCTTGCTTTTCTGAAAAACACGACGCCTCACGAGTACCGACACCACATTGGTAATGGCTTAAATTTTATAATTAACTCTCAGAATCAATAACCTTGTTCTTGTACCACTTTTATAAAAACATTTCTAGAAATGTATTTCCCGTATTTTTACCAAACCGAGGAATCACATTTAAATTTTGCTCATCGGGACACGAGATACACGAAATGATGATAAAAAACAAAACTTAACCATATAATAAATAATCCCCAACCGCCCCTACCTTTATCTTCTTATCTTTCTTTTTTTTTTTTTTTTTTTTTTTTTTTTTTTACTGTTTTTTTTTTCTTCCTCTGTAACACCAACATGATCTGTCACCATCTATTCTTTTATTTTGGTGATTGTCCAATATCTTCTTTCTCATGGGAGAGCACGCGTTTGTCTAAAAGAAGCCAATTGATGGAGACTACAACTCAAAACAGCCTCTCCAAGATCGAGGCAAAGAAAGCCATGGTCAAATGCCCCTTCTTTTTCTCTTTTAATTCGGTCGAAACAACAAGAATGGGACACATATTCGAATCTCATCCCACACTTCACTCTCTAGGGTAACTGATACTCTCCCTCACCCTCGCTATTAATCTGGCCGCCGCCATTTGCCGCCGTCCACAGTCAACACCACCATCTCCGACCCTCTCTTGTACATCTTTTTGGTGGTATGTCGAACTCCATTCTTGTTGTAATTTTATTTATTATCATTAATTTAGCATCCGATCGGAAAAAAAATGTATCTAGTGTTTTGTGGAATAAGAAAAAAAAAAAGATTAAATACATTTTCCGACCTTGTTTCGTGTGGTATAACCTGAGGAAAAGTGGTGTTTGTTTGTTATTGAATCGAGTCGACTTACTGAGTCAACTCAGTGAGTGATCCAACTCGTGGGTTGCCCTTGTTATGTGCCAATTGTTTTCTCTTCAATGTAGCTAATAACCGGATAATGTGGTTTTGAGCAATGGCTGTTGTTCCTGTTGCCGTTATTCTGGCCGAATTGATTGATTGTGTATCTCTTTATTTCGGTTTAAATCAATTTGTGTATAGAGTCAAAATGTTGGAGTTGCTTATATTGAAGCCTATGGCTTATTTGGGTCTAAAATGCTCTTATGCGCTTATGTTGAATTCTCTTGGTCTCGGCTTAAAATGAGGCTGCTTATGTTATGACTAGGTTATTGGTTGTTAATATTGGTCAATAAAACTCGATGTGAACACTGGTATATGTCTCGGCTGCGTCACCCATGTAGGGTGCGTCCAAATCTCCTTGTTGTCCTCGGATTCGGTCTAAGAGTAACGCCACGAGGGTGGTTTGGTCGTATATTCGGTACACAAACAACACCCACGAAGGGTGTGGTTTGGTTTGTGTTCATGTCGGCTTACGTATTAGAACATGTGAGCCACTCTTTTCTTATTGGAAAGGTGCTTAATGTGTTTGCTAAATTGCTTCCCTTTCGTCGAGTACTTGTTCTTAAAGATGTTTTTCTCTCTATTGCAGCCTATCGATTAGTAACTGACAAGCTCTTTTATTTCTGGGTTTTACATTTTAATCGCAAGATTTCACTATCAGTTGGCAAGTGTTTATAAAAGAAAATAAGGATAAGGCCACTTGATTTACTTATTATAGTTAACTTAACCTTATTGGCTAATGAATTTCCAGTCAAAAGTTAAAGTGGCTTCTATTTTGTGAGCTATTTGTCAAGGTAGTTACATGTAAGAAAATATTTTTTTTTCTCTCTTTCTTTTCAACATGTCAGCAAGGCACTTCATTTACAGTATTTTGTGATATGAAACTCTATTTAAGCTGTCCATGTTTCTATTTTATAATAACCGATTGCAGTTTTTAAAATACCTTGGGAGAAAAATTGTGAATCAGAAAAAAAAAGAAGACAAAAGTGCTACCTAAAATGACAACTTCAACAATGTGTTCACTAGACTTTAACAATAGAACACTATTGCTAAAAGTTTTCAAGAAAACTGATATATGCAAGTATAAATTTAATTCGAACCTAATAGTTTTTAGAAGCTTATAGTTTTATTAACATGAAAACATTTACCATGTGATATATTAATTTAAGCTTCCTTTTAAATTAAACTTTATTGATTATTTCCAAACTATTCGGAATATTGGGCAAATATCGAAATGTACTAATTGACTTATTTTATTGACATTTTCCTTTGTCGCTATTCTTTGACTTCTTTTGTCATTCATCTCTCGATTCAAGTTCTCATCCGTATTTTCTCGACTGTGTCGATTCCTATTTAGCATGAGTATTCTTGTCTTACTACCACACGAAACGTTAACACCAAACTTTTTACAAACTTCGATACGAGTAATCCACGAAAACTAAGATGCTTGTCTTTTAGAACTCTTTTACTTTACGAGACGTATTCTGAGATAACTATAAATATAATAGGTTGTGCCGATTCGGCACCGTTGAGCCTGTACTCTCGATACCATTGCGTTTTGCTCTTGATGCCAGTTGTGATTGTTGTGATATTGCATTGCTGGACTGAGGTGAGTTCTCGTAGCCCCTTTTTCATTATGTTTTTCCTTGGGGGAAAATGGTACTCAAACGATATTTAAACTGTTTTCATGCTGTGACTATACTGCTTTCATGTTTTGGACATTATGTGTGTTGATACAATTATGTGCTACAATTGGTTTGACTGTGTGTACATTGATGCACAACTGTTAACTCTTTCGAGAGCCGAAACAATTGATAGATCTATCGGGGTAGCTCCCCTCTGTGTGTTCTGTTTACGTAAACAATTGGTAGATCTATCGGGGTAGCTCCCCTCTGTGTGTTCTGTTTATGTGTGCAATCGTGGCAGGTTCAGTTGGCGTGACATTATTTGGTTTCAACATTATTTGGTTTCGACATGTGCTTATAATTGGTTATCATAATCACTTTTGTCCTACACTATGATATCACAGCTCAGCGGTTTTACTTTCAAACCTACGAGCTCACCAACATTATGTTGACGTTTTCTAGTACCATTTTCAGGTGGACCATTTCTAAAGTATTTGAAGGCACATTTATCGGAGTCAGACTATTTGATACTTGCTACTATGTTTTTCAAGATGTCAAGATTTCAAAAGAGACTTGTTTCCCTTTTAAATTTGGTCGAAGAATGTTTTGTAAACCATTACTGAAATAATTGTGAGGTATGAATCTATGATGTTATGCAATGTGCCTTTCTCAGTTACATCCCGTATTTCCGCCTTTGACGGGGTGTGACAAGTCCATTTAAGGCCTTTTGTAAAGTTTTATAAACTCAAAATGAGCCCAAACCTAAGCCCAAATGTTTCAAAAAGCCCACGCATCGTATTTCTTTAATGGGCCTTGTATTCGAATTAAAAGTCCAATAATCCAAGAATAAGCCATTAAGCAAAATAAGCAGTTCATATAAACTTAAATAAGCTTTATTAACTTGTAAAAACTCTCGGAATTAATTTCCCCTTTCTTTTTGTGAAAAATGGACTAGATTTGGAAATTGTTTCAACAATAAGGACTAAAACTGCCAACTTTGTAAAAATAGGGTACAAACTGTCGAA
This sequence comes from Artemisia tridentata subsp. tridentata, assembly GCA_021014915.2. Taxonomy (NCBI): domain Eukaryota; kingdom Viridiplantae; phylum Streptophyta; class Magnoliopsida; order Asterales; family Asteraceae; genus Artemisia; species Artemisia tridentata. The sequence goes on along the minus strand of CP139504.1, from coordinate 259,320,046 downwards.
TTATTAACTTAAGGGTATATATTGATAAAACATTAAATCTGAAGTCTATTTTGTCATTTTGGGAAATATTTGGACTAAAAGTGTAATTTAAGTTAACCAAGGATTAACGGTGCAAATGTTACACCGTTAGGGTTAAAAATGTAAAATTTGTATAATTACAAGGACCAATAATAACTTTATTTTATTTTCATTTCCATTGCATATTTTACATTTTTCATCTCATTCTCGTGCATTTTATTACGTTTCGTTTAATATTTAAATTATAACGTTTATATTTATATATAACGGATTTTAAACGATTTAACTTTACATTTCGTTTCACCACTTTCGAGGAAACGATATTTATGATTTAAATAACATAAAAACAAGATAATATGATATATAATATTATTTTTGAACTTTAAGCATTTTAAGCATATCATTCACTCTCATCACAAACCACTTCGTCATTCGATACATTTTCACAATCACTGTTCACAATAAGAACCATCAAAATCTCAGACTTCCTTATTATTATCCAGGTCGTGTGTTGAAGTTTTTCTCATAATTCATTTGATTTAACGTTATCTTTACCACTACATTCAAGGTGAGTCATAGCCCCACTTTTACCTGTTTAAATAACTTTATAAACTCTTTGGGGGAGATCCATGCTTGTTCTACTTATGGAATTACTCGTTTTACTTCAAAGATTTTACTCAGTTGTTACTTCATTCTATTTGTTATTTAAACATAATTCTTGCCTTTACATGCTTAAATACCATAAACTTTTACGGATTTCCTATGAGTTCATATGCCTATCTTTATACCTTTTTTTTTTTTTTTTTTTTTTTTTTTTTTTTTTTTTTTTCTATCTCCTAAGGAGATACCTATTATAAACATGAACACAAGTACTATTTTCTGTATGTTGAACTTGCTTTATATTGCCTAAGTTACCGATTGTTGCCTTTATTTAAAGTCCCTCCCATCATGAGCCATTAACCACTAAGGTGGACACGAATTTAGTGAACAGATCTGTTAAGGCTGACTGCCTGTTTGAAATATCTAGAAGGTGGCTTTAATTGCTAGCTAGATAGGTTCAGATACACTTTATTTGAATTTAAAATAGGAAGTTGGCAATATTCCTATAGAGGGCCATAACTCATGCCATTAATTTGGATTGTTCTGACCGTTTGAGCGGTACATGTTAAAGTTTGAGTGTCATGAGACTTAGGGCAATATACTGAATTATAAAGAGTAGCGTAGTCATGATACGATACTACCGGGCTTGCGGAAACGTAACCCATTTTCATTTAAACTTGAAACTTGTGTTAAACTATTATGATTATCAATTTTATGGATTTTACTCAACTTTTGACCCGGTTAGGTCAATTATGAACTATGGCATATAACATCGAAATCACTATTTATTTCATTACTTTTAAGCATGAAACATTTGAAATCAACCATTCTATTTATAAAACTCTATGAACTCATCAACCTTCGTGTTGACACTTTTTAGCATGTTTATCTCAGGTAATTAACAGAAGCATTCAAGGCGTTGGAGCGGGCATGTAACGGATGGTTTTGGTGTCAAATAAACTTTGTCATTTATAACAAATTTACAAATATCTTTGGTGGATTATTAAATGTTGAAATCTCCTTTTTGTACCTGAATTTCTAAATGAATGACAATAACTTTCAAAACGCCTCTTTTGAGTCGTTTTCTATGATTATAACTATGATCCTTCCAGTAATACCCCTATTAAAACTTTCGCTGTTAACTCAAAATTTAGGGGGTGTTACACTTTCTTTCGTATTAATGAATATATTATGTGTTTTAACAAGATTCTTATTAATGAATATATTATGTGTTTTAACAATATTCTTAATATTGCCAAGCTTGATGAGTTCATGGTTGATAAGAAAGAGGAGAATGTAAAAGTTTATTTACAATTTTACTTGAGTTGGTAAAATATAAATTTTGTTAATACTTATATACAGTTGAATTTTTTAAGCCTTTTGAGTCAACCATTACACCTAAAAGATATCATGGTCTACTAAAAGACTTCGTATAATTCCAAGTGCAACTACTATGATTGTCTCAAGCAAGTAATAACCGTAACAAATAGGTTTAGACTTTACAAGTTTTTTAAAGATTAGAGTGCTTGGTGTGGTAACATTCTATCAATGCCCTGTGAGCCACTGACTATGTCAAATCTCCACCATGTGAGCCCCTGACTATGTCATTGGCTTGGTGATATCATAGCTGAAAATCCGAACATGATTTGAAATCTACTGTATAATGGCTTGGTAGTTATTTCCATGTAGACCTGGGGTATCCTAGGTGTCGTGAAAGACTGGTCATAAGGTTATTGTGTCTGCATTAAGAGCACAAGGTGCAATCTCTCCACTGCCTTGCCACTCCAGCGTGGTTTCTCGCCACAGCTCGCCACCCCCCCCCCCCCATTTTTTCTAGCCACTCCAAGCCTCGTCGTCTGCACGACGAGGCAAAAAATCATCCTTTTGTCAGTGTGTTTGGCAGGTACCCGTTGTGGAACGTATATATTTCAAATATATCCGTTTTTTTTAAACACACATATTTTACACACTTTAAATATTACACATTTTAATCAAATTCTACACAACTTTTATTTCAAAACACTTACATATAAGCAAGAAACATGAGCAATTCATCTTATTCCGGTGAAAGTGATCTTGAAGAGATGACGGAGCTGTAGATGATTCTCCAAGAGTTTGAGTTCGAGCAATCGTTCCAACAACAAGAAGCCGGACCTTCATGCCACCGTAGATACATCCCCCGTGAACGTGAAATTGCTGAAGAACGTCTAATGGCTGACTATTTTGGTGACAACCCAAAATATATGGACGAAAATTTTAGGCGTCACTTTCGTATGAGCTGTAAACTATTTTTAGAAATAGTACAAGGTATTGAAACATATATTCAAACTCATCATCCTCTTCCCAAGCATTTTGATTTCTTTAGAGTCCGACCCAATGCTGCGGGTGTAATGAGTTTTAGTGTGATTATGAAATGTACATGTGCCCTACGCCAATTGGTTTACGGGATAGCAGGTGATGCGTTAGATAAGTATTTACAAATAGGGGAACACTGTGCACGCGATTGTCTAGATTTTTTTTACTATGTGCATAATCCAGTTGTATGCGAAGGAGTTTTTACGAAAACCAGACGAGAATGACATTCGCAACTTATACCACGCACATAACGCGGTTCATAAGATACCGGGAATGTTGGGAAGCATCGATTGTATGCACTGGGAATGGAAAAATTGTCTGAAAGAATGGCAAGGCCAATTTCACAGAGGTGATAAAAAGTATCCAACTATAATGCTTGAAGCCGTTGCGTCATACGACTTGTGGATTTGGAATGCATTTTTTGGGGTAGCGGGTGCGAATAACGATCTTACCGTTTTGAATAATTCTCCGTTATTCGACGACCTGCTTGATGACATCGCCCCTGAGGTTCCGTTTGAAGTATACGGGCGTACATTTAACCATGGGTATTATCTAGCTGACGGAATTTACCCAGAGTGGGCATCTTTTGTCAAATCATTTACGATTGCAAATAACCCAAAAAATGCCGTATTTAAAGCGAAACAAGAAAGTGCTCGAAAAGATATCGAAAGAGCTTTTGGTGTCCTCCAAGGACGTTGGCATATTATTGCCCAACCGGCGCGTGCATTTACTGTGGGCAAGTTACGGAGAATCATGTACTCGTGCATCATAATGCATAACATGATTTTGAAAGATCAAAACTTTGCGATATCCGAAGCTAGCGAAATGTATATTTCTCCGCAACCAAATTTACAACAGACATGGATTGAGCGTTGTGCAGTGCAAAGAAGAAAAGCCAAAGAACTACATGATAAACGCAAACACGCAAGCTTCAACGATGTCTCATCGAGCATGTTTGGCAACGACATCAATGAGAATAAATTCAACAACAGAATCCGAATAATTAGTTTCGTTATAATTTGATGTATTTCTTAAGTTGCGTGTTTTTTTTTTTTTTTTTTTTTTTTTTTTTTTTTTTTTTTTTTTTTTCGTATCGTTATTTTACGTTTCGTATGTTTTTTATTGTGTTGTATTGTATTTTTATTTTTAATGAAATGAATTTAGTTTATTTGGAAATTTGAATAAAAAAAAAAAGTTGTAAGTAGTGGGCCTCAAATGAGTAAGTTGAGGTTAGTTGTTAGTGAGGGGGTTAGTTATAGAGGTTTGTTAAAATGATGTGGCACCCCGTAAGCCCAAATGAGGAGCTTCACCTCCCTTGTGCTCTAAGGTTACAAAGATTAAGGCTTCGAGATGGGCACTAGTTTGGCAGCTTGTGAGCATTGGTGACAGTAAGTCATATGGGAATTCTTTTTTCATGTGGTACTGTTGTCACTTCTTGCTTGCTTGCCTATTGTGTAAGTTTGCCTATTGAGTACGACTACTATTATTTATTGTGTTCTAATATTTTTTTCTTGTGAGGTTTTAGTTAGTTCAGTTTCTTTGTTCTTGTTTCGCTTCGGGTCGCTACCTCTTTTAAATAGTTTCTTAATCGAGTTGGGATGACTTGTGTTGTAACTTGTTCTCTTTTTTGTGGTCGAATAAATGTTGCCTTTCTAAAAAAAAAAAAAAAAAAAAAAAAAATTGTAAACTCAGTCTTTATTTAATACCTTTATATTAAAGGTCTATTGCAATTGTGTGTAAATTTTGATGTATTACCGCTTGTGAATGGTTATTCATGCTCATGGAGCTTAAATAATTACCATATATACTAATAGAGCGTCAACTGACGCCATCTCACGTCATCTTTGCAGCCCATTTTTTTGGTAGTCCACGTGGTTTTATTGAGTTAGCCCACCCAAGTGTTGAGCCCAAACATGTGTTTTGCTTATAACGCAATATCACAAACACAGATACATACAAAACAGGTTTTCCACCGCCTTTAGAAATCTATCCAAAAAAAAAAAAAAAAAAACACAGCTGCAGTCATAATTAGATCCGCCTTAAATCTCTTCTACTCAAACATTTGTTAATCAAGTGACTGACTACGATAGAGATACGTTGTATGTCTTTTTTACTATTCGTGAGATTTGTTGCATCTTTTTACAATTAAATTTAGTTGTCTGTGGTATGTGTGTCATATGTTCATACCAATTATGGTTTAGTGTTAATTAAAGATTCATGATTTTTCGGTTTTTTCTGTCAAGAAATAGGGTGCGGGAGGCAAAAACGAGGAGGAAGAAGACGAGAGTGATGAGGATTTAGACGAATCACGGTGCGCGATTATGGTTTGTGTTTCATTTAAATCTTCGAGTTTTTAGACTTTTGTTGTGTTTAATTACTGATATGATTAGTAGAAAAAAAGATGAAACCTTTGTGTAGCGTCAACTGACGCCATCTCACGTCATCTTTGTAGCCCACTCATTTGGGTTTGTCCGGCCCATGACCTTAGCCCGTACCAATTTTTTTTCCTTCATTTTTTTGGGGCGTGGATATTAACAACGTTACCAACTGTCTTTGGATACTTTTCTTCTTCTCCCATCTGTTCTGGAAGTGCCGACTATCCATTTTCTCTAGCGGTTGGTTTGTTTTCGGTTGAAGTTTAGTTGTTTTTGGTCGGCTACTGTTGTCTCGCTGGTAATTTAAGGTTGGTTGGTGTTTGTATCTCAATTTTTTGTTTTACCAATACTTGGTCTATATGCGTATCTTTGCTTCGATTTGGTTTTAGGATTTCTGTGATACGTGTAGTTATACATACGTGTAGTGTGCGCTTTTGTTGTTTTTTGCTGCCTTTAGTGTCGTGCTTATCGTTTCTTTAAGTATGAGAACCAAGAGTAAAGCTGTACCTAAACCTCGTGGGGAACCTATGTTGGAAGACGATGTGTCTGTTAGTGCATCTACCGACCTAGACTCTGTTAGGTGTCCAACTTTCGAAGGCTTTCAACAGGCTTCCATGGTTGTCAACGGTTTCGATGCCTATGCTGATAGTATTTCTCAAAGGGTCCTGACCGGCGTCGATGTTGTGCCCATGTCCGGTCGGGCCCCGAAAGGTATATCGGTACGTCAGCCTCAACCAGGACACACAATGGTGCCGGGTAGTAACTGACGCCCTTTGTTAGACGCGTCTGTTACCAGGAAGGGGGAAAGGCGGGTCGATGACATACGAGTATATGAGGTTGAAGGTACTCTTACATACTATGTTACTGCACTTTATGATAGCTCTGTGTTGTTTGCGTTTATCATGTATCGTGTGTCGTCTTCGTTTACAGGTTCCTGTACTATGGATATTGCTGATTCGAGTAGTTTTTTGTCAAACGAACCAAATGAACAACCACCAGAGCAGCATCCTGTACTTTACGGTTAGGCTTTCGTTTTCAATTCAGATCAGCCATATGCAACTACAATAATTTATGCTATGTTGTTGTTATTATAGCCAGAAATACTCAAGTTCTTGCATCCGGTATGGAGGCTACTCATTTAAATTGTTGTGCAACTACTATCCAATGTCGCACGTCCGCAGGCACTCACCAATGTAAGTTGGGGCAGCCCCAGTTTTAGTGCCTTTTTTTGGTTCCTTTTGCCGAATCCTGACGCTACCACTATTTTTTAAGTGACAACAAACGCTTCTCATTCCAGTTCTCATGCGGTCGCGCCTTCTTATGAATGTATGTTGAATATTTACTGCCCATTGTTGCAGGCTCTTATTCTTTGGTTTTACGTTTTCCGGATATCAAACCATCAGACATTGGCAAAGCCATACACGTAAAGGTCTACCGTAAGTGGACAATCGCAGCCGTCATAGGGGCGAGGCAGTCAAAACTTTGCTTGATACTACTAGACCAACAGGTACGACATCAGTGCACCAAACATTACAATGTATACGTGCATACATAAAATAAGTCGTTGCACTGACACAACATCTTATAGGGTGGGGCAATACAAGAAAACGCAGAAAATCCTAACAGAGTCCGTTTCGATAATACACTCCAGATAAATGGTACATACACAATTACCGGTTTTGGGTTAATGGAGACGAAAACATGGATGCAGACACTGCCCAATCGCCTTACATTGATACTAGGAAGCCTTACTGACGTGCAACCGTTTTTCGGAACCAGCTTCCCGGCACACCATTTTAACTTCGCCGCGTACAATGAACTGGCTACACGTGCAGACAATAACGACATGATATTAACAGGTACATGTCGCTAACATTACTGATACACACACGTTTTCTGTTTTAATTGCACATTTTCCATTTACAGATTATATCGGATGTGTCGTAGACGTTGGAGACGTACGCGATGTTGGAAGCGCAACCCGAGAGAAGATAGCGTGGCGAGATATAATGCTCCGAGACCTAGAGTAAGTCTTTCCCATTTGATTTAGTTTCCTGAATGTTAACGATATAATTTAGAGAAAATTAGAATTTGTAACTAAAATATGTGTCATGCATCATGCATGTATTTCAGTTTAAAACATAGCTCACTTGCTAAAAAACTATAAACAAATGACAACATATCTTTTAGTAGACATACATTTTATAGTGATTGATATTCCTGTAAAAAGTAAATTTAAGTATTATTATTTTTAAAAAAAAATTCTTGAAGAATTACAAGAACATTAGAATTTATGATTATGTATCATTGCCGAAATAGTAAACTACGATAGAGGAAGTCTGTTTCTTTCCTTGCGCAATATCCAATTCTGATTAGTTCCATCGTCTACCCTGAATTGAGTATGAAGGAACCAAGTATTCTGGATTTGTTTAGTTCTGATTCACCTTCCCATTCCTATTTCATTGATGGTAAAGCTTATATACCGAATTGAAAGAGTTGCTAAGCATAGAGAATGACAAGGAGAGGTGGAAAACAACCACAAACAAAGGAAAATAAATGTTTATTTGTGTACAAATAAGTTATTGATAAGAGTATACTAGATGTGAGGCCCAATATTGCAAAGCATATTTGCAGCACTGTTTTCTCATGTCAAGAATCACATTAATCATTTAATCTGATCCATCAGCCTTAAGCCCAAAAGATGTATAATATATTTCTCTTACAATAAATGACATGTCACAAGGTTAGGTACTTAGGTATATGATTCGGCTTATATCAGAATATGATGGAAGACTAAAAATTTGATTTCGTTGAATTTTCTAAAAATAAAGTAATCGAAGTGGAGTAAGACAAAATAAGAGAAAAACAAAATAGTTTCGGAAGAATATGGACGACATTTTCCGAGATTAAGGAATTCTCCAATCTACATGGGACAGCCTGTGTTATACTCAATCTAAGAAAATAATAAACTTGCTTTCACTATGGGAAACAAACAAATTATACTCCTAAACAACAGTTACTATATATAGTGTATAGCGAGAATTAGTACAAATTAAATAGATATGCTAATTAACCGATACAATAAGTTTAATTATCATAAGATGTTGGATTTGTACTTTTAGCCTAACTTATACGGAGTAGTAGAACATTTTGGCATTGGCAGCTATTAGTAGTATATTAAAATATGGAAACTGTGGATTAGGTATTTAGGTTGATAGTTCATGTCTTTGATCAATTGACTTACTGATACTCTGTTTCCAAATGCAGAGGCAATACAGTCACATTCACGCTATGGAACGAAAAAGCCAGGACCTTCAACACTGACGCATACGAAGATGTAATACTTGTATACTTGGATTCAATGATAGAATAATTCTAGAGAGAGAGAGAGAGATGAGAGAGTTGGGAGATTTTAGAGAGAGAGAATGAGAGAAAAATAGTTGTATGATTAGAAACCTCCAACCCTTCCCATGTGTGGGAAGGGGTATATATAGTTACATACTTAAGTGCCCCGAGTGGGCTGTGGAGTGAGCTGACAGTGGGTAAAGACCCGAACCACTCCACAAATACCAATATAACTAAACTAATATTACATTAACTAAACTAATACTAATAAGCCTACGAGCTACATAGATGCTAAATAGATACTCGGGGTGACCGAGTCTTCACATGAATATTTATATTCCTAACAATCTCCCCCTAAGGGAGGTCACCCCGGAAATAATAATTTGAATTCTAGCATACTATTACATGACTGTAACTTCCTAGCTCGTAGTCTTTGATTCTTCAAATTCATTACTCTTTGTACATTCAGCAGTGTTCTTTTGATGACCGTTCTTCTGTCTTGGATGATCTTTGGTGATTCTTTGATGTCATCATCCAATGTATGTCTCCAGGTCATCTTTTAGCATTATGTCTCCATGTGATGTTGTGATCTTTGGGTCGACATGCTCACACTTTTCTAAATCATGATTTTCAGCATCAGAGTTTGCGAAAGCAGTGTTGAAGGTCTTTTAGTTTATCATGACTTCTTTAACTACGATGATGGTGAAGTGTGAGCATGTGGTGATGGATTGGCATCTTGTTCGGTGATCAGCTACAACTGCAGTCAGCCGCAACAGTAATCAGCTCCAATCGCCAGGTGTTCCTGCATACGACAGTTAGCAATAAAACGTTCGGTACTTACAGGTTCAGACTTTGAGATTGTTAACAGCATAGTGTGAAAACTCTCTCTAATCCTTACCAAGGCCGTTCCTAAATCGGAAACCCACAGGGGGCTAAGATCTACCGTAGTAAATCAACGATTAGGTGAGTCGCTGGAGATCACTCCACGACTGTAGACCGTTTGAAACCGCCGCGACCACTAAGCGTAATCCACAAGGAATTACCGAAGTGACCTGCTTTCAGGGCTGTTTGATGTTGACCCTGGCAGGAATGTCCATTCAATCACTGAGAACTACATTTGTAAATTCCCTCATAAATGTTCTGGCAGATTGCTAAGATCTGCGTAGGACTCATAAGTTTACAACTAGTGTCCTTAATGTTGAACAACCAGTGTAGAAGTAACATGTGTTCCTATGAGATCTTATGATGCATCTCGTGGCTCTAGACTCGATAAGTGCAATTTTGGTAGTCGAAGACTGAAGCGGTGTCTCCTGTTTCAATATCAACATAACTCGTAATGAGCAGTTGATAGATTATGCAGGGTTCCCTGTGAGAATGAACAAGTCCTTTTAAGAGAACTTGAGTGGTTTAGAAGGTTTAGTGCAGTGCGTCACTGGGTCCATGACATCTTGTCTTCAATACCGGTGTTACCTAAGTAACCACCAATAGCATATGAATTGAACCAGGTTTCTGCCCTAAGGTTGAATAATTGGAGGGCTATTTCTTTTCACCCTTTCTCATTTCATTTCTTTTTAATTCTTCAACCCCTTCTTTCTCCTTTCTCACATTACTCCTTTTTTCATAATCATACCTAAGGACTTTCTAATACTAACTATTTGGTATTCTCTTTGGGTAGATCCCTCCGGCTCTGGTGGATCATAGGACGGTTTTCCTAACCTTATCCACCTTATAACACCATGACTATCCTATGTTGCCATAAACCAAAATCCTTGAAAAAATCTCTCAAAGTGTTCATGATTATGAAACACATTTTGCTAACACTTTGAGAGTTTTATATTTTTCAAATTCTCCCCCTTAACATGTGCTCAGATGATTTTATTATAAATTTGCACATGTTGGGTAGAGTTCACACTTTTTGAATTGATCCACTTTCAGTAAACATGACCGATTCGAGACACGCTTACATCACTAGTTAGACTAGCTTGAAATTATTACCCGGCCTGGTCAAGTCCATAGAAAGTTTCTCGAAACGGTACACTCTACTCAGACACGTCCTCTTCGAGACACGCTTACATCACTGGTTAGACCAGCTTGAAATTATTACCCGGCCAGGACATGTCCTTTCGATTAATGACAGTATTTGTTTCGTCAATTCATTGGTGAAGTCTGAGCCGTGCTCACATAAGTTGCCACATCCTTTTTGTAATCACAAACCATTTGCTCCCCCTAAATATGTGCATTGATATACGAAAGAGTTTAGCACATATGGAAGAGCTTACATTTACGTCCAAAACATCACATTTTATCAGATTTCATATTTAAATCACATTCTCTCCCTCGATCAAAAATTTCAAACCATTTGAGATTTGTGATAATAATTGATTTAAATAAGTTAGAAAATGTGGGAGACAATGTGGTCAGGTTTAACATGTACTCTGATAATGGAACATTCTACAGCTCCCCCTCAATTAATGAGGGAGAATGTTAGTGTAAGGTATGATAGGTTTGAAAGATATTAAATTAAAACAATCATACACTGACTCATAATAACCACGTTTTATTCACTGCTTATTATGTACAAAGATAATCGTTATGACACAAATGATGTTGACCTTTTCGCTTCCCTGAGGGAGTCATTAGTCAGCATCAATTATCCATCCACCAACAAATCTTCCCAAGTATTGTAGATCCCCACTCGGCGAGACCAGAATAAGTAATGCTTTGTTGAAGTGAAGGTGGTGGAGGTGAAGACAGTGTTGTTGTTGTTGTTGTTGCCGATGTTGTTGTTGTGGTGAATTCAGAGCCAGTCAATAGCGTTTAAACATCTGATCAAATGGTTAGAACGGGAACTGGCACATTCATCTTGGCCATGGAATCTGCATAAGAATATCAACACAGATATACATACATACAGATTTACTTTTCATTAATAGCTACCACATAGCAGCTTGCCAACTCATAATACCAAATTCATCTCATAATCAAACCACAGTCAGGAAATACATCAAACCACTATCTAGCATGAAGAGCAATCAGCGATCATGAACATAGCTATTCACTCATATTTCAACATTCAACTCAGGATCTTAGGGACAAGATTCTAACATGATAGCTATATACCTAAGCATATCCTGAGTGCACATGCACTAAATCAACAACAATTAAGCAGCAATCGACTAATAAAAGTCAATCAACATTTGAAACTCATTCATTCAGATCATACAAATGCCTGTGGAGTATTCAAGAACATCAATCACAATGGGTTTTCTAACTTCTTTTAGATTTTGAGTTTTAAAGTATTTAGAGGATTAAACGAGGATTCCAGAGTGACACAAATGGACCTTATAGTTACATAAAGCTAGGATACTATAAGCAAATTGCACATAATGCCCTAATCTTTCTAACAACTAACACATTTGGCCATTTGAGATAAAGCTTAGCAAGATCCTATTCAACTAATACCCCATTAACTACAAAACCTTTTCTAACAATTATGAGATAACCAAGAAACCCGTTTGATGATATAAAATTTGAAATCACTCTCCCCCTCAATCAGTGACCCGTATTCTAGTTAAAGAGCTGTAGTCATTGATTGAGTGACAAATTTTATGAACAATCCAAGTCTAAAAGAGTTTCAAACAACACGTAATCACCAAGTGTCTCACAAATAATTTTTAGAAGAATCATTGAAGGAAAACTATTTGTATACAAAAAAGATTTCTCTTCTTTTATAAGAAATGATGCACTGAAGCGTACATCAAATCGGGAAAACATGGATATAAAGTAATCCATGCCCGGGTGAACATCACCCAGTGGGAGGAACAGCTGTCTTTTTGGCGACGTGCTTTCCCCATTTTGAAACGCGGGTTGCTATCTAAAGTAATAGCAAGCCATTTAGACATGTTTTAACCAGTTTGTATAACTTTTGCTCGAGCTTCATTTAAAGTCCTGTGTCATTATTGAATGACATTTCTAAGACCGTAAATGTTATCGATAAACAGAAGACATGCCTAGAGAAACTATTTTTGGTATTTTCTAATTTTTCTGATTTTTATGGTTTTTCTGGGTTTAAGTTTTTCCATTTACAATTTGTTGGTTTTATAATTTTCTATTTACATTTTTGTATAAGATATTTACAAACTATATTATTCAGTTTAAGAAGATGTTGACATGAATACCGAAAAAGGATATCGATCTATACGTTGTAGAAGTCAGTAGTCAACATCTCTTAAACTTTCACCACCAAAGCTTTCGAGGCTCCTGAATAGTAGACTGAACTTGAGCCTTCTCAATTTGAAGCTTTGACAGCTTCCCCCTAAACCGACAATCTTCCTTTTGAGCAGTTTCAAAGCTCTCTTTCAAGCTTACGAAAGGTAAGTGTACAACGAAAACCGTAGCAAACCACATCGAGTATTGCTGCTCCTTTTAAGAATAATCATCGTGATTCTCCGTTCGGGGGATAATCAAATAGATCAGCAACGTATCATCTCACGCTTGAATACTTCTTCTCACATTTCTTCCTGCTGAAGTCTGAAGTAATGCCTACCAAAAGTATCCAGAGACCACTTCCCCCCAAGTAGTTGAAGAGAAGTAATCAGTCTCATTGTATGAAGCTCAGAAACCCGAAGTACACACTCAATCCTATTAATGAAGTCGAAAACGTAATATCAAGATCAATCAAGACCCGAAAATCCCCTTTTCTCCCTTCAGGAAATTGCAGATGAGAATTGTTACACCAAAGTCACCTAAGTCTCGAGTGTAAGCAACTTATCCCGTATGTATTCTAAAAGATAACACTAAGACAGTACCACAGAAGCACCGGAATCAAGTAAGTCCCGGATGAGCACATTTCTTTCTGTCGGATACCGACTAACCATAGGAATCATCATACAATTTTGTACCTCTTTAATCATCAGAAACTGTTTCATACATCTCTTCCCCCACGTAGTTGGAATGATACACCATAAGGAACGAGTTAAAACACTGATTTTCTCCGCGGTTATGACATTTGTCTTCCTGAAATAACCCCAACTCAGAAGAGGTATAAAGTTCATCACGTGTACTCGTTGTGCATTCAGATGTATGTCTCCTTCCCTTGCTGGTTTTGATACCTCAGAATCAGCAACACATTTTACGCACAAATACTTGAAATCTTGTGAGAAGAACAAAATTAGCTCAAATGTATCAAGTGAGAATCAACCGCTACCGAAACACTTTTTGACTATCTTTACCAACCCTTAAGTAGGCTATTTGATGTGATAACTGATGGAGCACACCCGATTTACCAAACTTGACACTGAAGAAGAATTCCCCGTTTTCGTGACTTGAACTTGCACTAATGTTGGAAGAACAGTGTAGAGAATTAGTGCTCCAAGCAAATCTCTAAGTACTCAATACTCAACCAAAGTATGAGACATTAACACCTCTTGTGATTATCCACAACGTCATCGGCGTGTGACACTAAGTACAACAACGTAACTCCTTAAAGTGATAGTTAACCAGGTCTTCAAACATTTACCCCGACTGCTGGTAACTAGATAAACTAAGTCTTCAACTTAAATCTTAAGCACGAGCAAGTTATCATTGAAAGTCATGCATCCAACCAACCCCGACTTCAATATAAAGTAAGATCACGCCTTTGAGAAAGTCAACTTCAATCTCGAATAAGTGATACCTGATCAACTCCGTAGTCACAATTAGATGCCCAACAAGTGAGTGAACAAACAATCAAATGTATGTCGATCCACTTGTTCACACTTCTCCCCCTCAAAAATTGCATATGACAATGCCATTTTTGATTGAACAAGTGTATATGAGGTTGATCCACTGTTCACACTTCTCCCCCTCAAAAATTGCATTTGAAATTGCCATTTTTGATCGAGTGAATAAACGTCCAATCTAATGAAAGTAGATCCACTTGATGACTAAATGAGCATGGAGCAAGTATGAATCTTGTTGATGAGAATAGTCAGAAACAAGAAGATTTCTCTTCTTCCGAAGATAAAGCACACTCAAGCGTACGCCTTTCTTTTCTTTAAGGAACGGGGCCTGAAGAGTTGTCAGCAGACGCCATTATGTTGACAATGAGGCCCGAGGCTTGAACTGCAGTGTTCAAACGTCATAGTCGATGAAGAACGAGGCCTGAACTGATGTGAACAGACGTCATAGTCATTGATGTTCATCAAGTTTGAATTGCTTGAACCCCTTCATCATGAGATATCACTCTTTTCGGCACCCAAACCCTGAATCTTTCCTTAATAGGAGGGACCGATGTACCTGCACTTAAGTAAAGACTTCCTGCATAGACATTAAGAGTTTGTATGCATTTATATGGGTTAGTGATATCAGCATTTAAGCCATTTGGGGTTGCACTGTCAACCTTGGTTCTGCACTCAGTGAACATATTTCTACAAGGTATCCATCTAAGACCCACAATCTTAAAAATTCTACCCGTTGGTATCCACCTAAGGCATGATCTAGGAGTGTTTGGTTTCTCATGTACAGTGGAAGACTTGTTTAGAGAAGACCTTTGTCCTACCGCAATCTGCCTACCAGGTTTCTGTGTATGACTCTTTGGTTCTATGGGATTGTTGTTGTTTCTAGTCTTAGAGGATTGAACCTTAGCACGAGCATTCACTTCCTTCAGGAATTTTGTTATAAAATCATCATGATTTGCCTTAAAAACACATTTCTGACAAGTTGAGCAAACAAAGTGTTTGGAGTCAGAAAAAGATCTAGGATTCTTAGAGTGATCTACTACGGGAATTGCCTTAATTGGCACGCAACTACTCTTAGAAACAGGAAAATTCCTAGTCTTTTCATGTGTGTTTTTCTTAGCGTCTGCTAGGTTTTGATTCTGAACAATGTCTTTATGTCTAACACGTTCTTTTGGTGTCACAAATGACACATGCTTTGAACTATCCCTAGAAGAGCTAGAAGCACTCATATGATGAGGTTTTGCAGGAGCATATTCCTTTTCATTAGGTCTAGATTGTGAAGTGACTGGTTTTGACAAAACTTGTTTCGCGTCAACTTGGGAGGCAAACTGGGTTTTTGAAAATTTTGGCCGCTCAGATCTAAACGCAGTCGGTTGTCTAACAACTGATTGGTTTCTAAGTGGTGGTTTCCCCAAGATTGATGGTTTTGCAAACTTAGTGTTCACACCATTTTCATTCAATTTTCTCAACTCGTTTTTCAATGCTGCAATTGCAAAACCCTTTTCCTGAAGTTGAGCTTTGAATTCAACATTTTTGACAATCAAAGAGGTAGTTTGCTCTACAGTCTTAGTTTTCATTTCTTTGATTGTATCACATAGTTCTTTGCAATGAATTTTCAAAGTCTCATTTTCTTTAAACAATTCAGTCACTTTATGTTCTAATTCTGCATTTTTTTTTGCAATAATATCATTGTCATGTTTAGCCTTAACTTCATTAAACATATCACACATCTCAGCAATACGTTTTTTTAGGTTGTTGATCGTTAAGTTTTTGGCTTCTAGCAGAGCTTTCAAATCATTTATTATAAAGAATTCACGGAATTCAGGGAGTTCCGGATTTTTACATGGTAGTTTAGTTTGAAAACTTTCTTCCTTTTGTTGCATTGCAATTTCAAGAGAAATACAATGTTTTTCAAGCTGTAAAAATCTTTTTGAAAGTTCATTATAAACATCCTTTTCAACCATATCATTTGATTTGGAAAACTCCGCCGTAGGCAAAGAACTTGACGTATCATCAGGTTCAGCATCCTGATCAATCTCTCCCCCCTTATGACTCATATCTGTTGAATCAGAGGTGTTATTGCTATCAGTCTTTTCCAACAGATATGTGTCATAAGTATGTTTAATTTGATCAGTATGTTGTTGTTCATTAGAAAGAACATTATCTTGATCAGACAGATGTACCTCAACAGACAGTACTTGATGATTTGCATCCACATTAAGCGTGATATCAGTTCCTGAGCTGTTGTTATCACCATGTTTATCTGACTCTGTCCCGTTTCCCATATGTTGTGCTCTTTCATTAATGAATCCCTTAACATTACTCATAAGTTGGAGTAATGTAACTCTGAACACGTCAACCTCGATTCCAGTGTAATTAGAAAAACACTTTCTCGCCATTAGACTGTCATCATCATAGTTCTCAGTGTATTGCGAGTCAATGAACACTTGGATTTGGTTGTTGATCACCCAAAAGACAGCCATGGATCCATCTTCAGAAAATTCTCCTTTGTCAAGTTGTTGTTCAAGCTGATCCAAATATAGAGTCATTTTGACTGTGAAATCATGAACATCTTGACCAAAGAGTGTTGTGAAAGCCCGTGTGTAACCCATCACGTATTCAGGTTTTTCAAACAGAACCTTGAGATGTGAATGAAGTAATCGAAAACATTCAATGCAACTTTCCTTTGCATTAGGCAACATAAGTGACTGATGAAGCTCTCTCTCTTGTGAATTCGAGCACGAAGATTCCACATTAGTAATAACAGAATCACCCACGTTTACTTGTTGTACAGAATTGGTAGACTTTTGTTTATCATACGTGTCGTACAACTTGAGTACCTCAGATATGAAAGAATCTGAAGTAGTAGACATGATGTAAACGTGCACGGGATTTTACAATTCTATGATTTAAACCGAGAAATAAATTCTTTCGCGGGATTTTACAAAAATCAAAAATGAACCGTGAAATGATAATGATTACTTGAATGTGTTAAAAAAAATTTGGATCGATTTGATGATTAGGCTTTGTGAACAGTTGTTTGATTATGATTCGGTGTGGTTGAAGTGAATTTAAGTGATGAAGTATACAAGTCACGGTGAATCTCTGACAACACTCGTGTGTTGAAATCCGAATAAACCCGTCGCTTACCACTATATCCAATATACCCAAAAATATTTCAACCCAAAATAATTGTCAATCTCGGAATCTTGAAGCTCGATCAAAGTAGTTGTCCAAAATTAAAAAAAATTCTTTACCAACCGAGGACTTCGTCTTTGAAATAAGAACCTAATGAAATTAAAAAAAAAAAAAAAAAAAAAAAAAAAAAAAAAGACTTAAACCAACAACAAAAATTCGTCCATGTGTAAACTGTCCAACCAAAGGAAAATAGGCCCAATGATAAGAATAGGCACCAGCCCACTTGCTAATACACTTAACCCAAAATATTTTCGGTATAAGACCCCCTCTTAATCACAACTTACACTAACCCTAAAATTAAGAGACGCCTCTTTTCTCTCTTCACTAACCCTAATCCCTAATTCACAAACAAAAACGCAGCCATTCTCTTTTCCTCTAACACAAATCCACCTTTAACCAAAAACATAGCCACCAAAAAATAACCAATTAGTCCCACCCCTATTTCATGATCATCGTTCGAACTACAACACAAGTAGTAAATACAAGTGGCAGGATCTTCAAAAGGTTTAAGGTAGGCTTGATTTAGTTAATGTTTTCTTTTAATCCGAACAGAAAGAGGAATGAATCATATGGTTTTGTATTATTGTTCAAAAATTGGAAGAGGTTCGGACAAGATCTATGACGGTTTGGGTCTGTAAAAATCTTGTAATATTCTCGTGAAACACGAAATAAATCTGAGATCTCGTTGATTGTTTCTTGATCGAGTTAATTTTAGGTTGATTTTGGTTGTTTTCTTTGTTGTAGTATTTTAGAATGTAATATCGAATGAGATTGTTGTTGTAATTTGGTATGAAATGAATGAAGAATAGAGATGAATTTTTGTTTTAAATCTGCAGTTGATTTTGATGTTGTTGAAAAGAGGTGAACTGTTATTGATTAGCGTGGACTAGACACTGAGACAAACCGCTAGATTGAATTAGGCCAGGCAAACCAAAACCGCTAAATTACAAAACCAAACCGCCACCTGATTAGATCAAACCGCTATAGCCTATGTAAAACCGCTATCACCAACCCACAGACGAAGTCAAATCGCCAGTCTTTTTGGTCAAACCACTGGAGCTTTTGGTCAAACCGCTATGGTACCTAACAAAACAGTCACTTTCAACCTAGTTGTCTTTTTCCCATTTTGGTTATAATCCAAACTGCAATCCTTAGACCAGTCAAACCGCTACAAAATGAGTTAGAATACAACCAAAAAACAAGTTCAAACCGCTGGCAAGATTGTGGACCACAATGTTAGTCCTTGTCTTCAAATTACAGAACACCCTTTTGGAACTCAGTTTTAACCACAACTAAGCCAAAAAAAAAAAAAAAAAAAAAACTTTGAGATACCTAGAGTTTGAACAATAGAAAAAAAAAACGTTCATAAGAAGAGAATCAATTCATTAAACTAGCAAACCACCTAGATACATAAACTGTTTAGTCAACAGAAAGAGGGGAAAAAAAAGAAACAACAAAACAAAAAAAACAGCCTATGATTTTTACACTAGTTAAAGCCCACACAAATCATTAAATGAGTTGTTAAAGCCCACGTAGATGTTCAATCCAAAAAGAATGAAACCAAGAAAAATACCAGGTCATGAAATGGTATTCGAACCAACAAAACAAAAAAATAAAAACAAGAACAGTAGACCCCGCGAATCCAAGCACAATCAATCGAACCTAACCTTGGCTCTTGATACCAATTGTAATACTTGTATACTTGGATTCAATGATAGAAGAATTCTAGAGAGAGAGAGAGAGATGAGAGAGTTGGGAGATTTTAGAGAGAGAGAATGAGAGAAAAATAGTTGTATGATTAGAAACCTCCAACCCTTCCCATTTGTGGGAAGGGGTATATATAGTTACATACTTAAGTGCCCCGAGTGGGCTGTGGAGTGAGCTGACAGTGGGTAAAGACCCGACCCACTCCACAAATACCAATGTAACTAAACTAATATTACGTTAACTAAACTAATACTAATAAGCCTACGAGCTACATAGATGCTAAATAGATACTCGGGGTGACCGAGTCTTCACATGAATATTTAAATTCCTAACAGAAGACGCCGCGAAACCAACGATAATGGCTGTTAGTTCATGTTGGGTTAAGACATACGGAGGTAACTTCATGAGTATAAACAAACACCAAAAACGGGTAGAAAATAAATTTTTTAATGTGATGTATGATAAAAGGCGAAAACTTGCTTGACTATGACTAAGAAGATAGAAAGGGGCTTTTCTCGCTTAGTATTGCTTTGGCTGAGCCCTATCTTGCTGGCGACCCATAGGGTTGCAGCTTTCAAGCAGCCCCGCAACCTACTACTATTTCAATCCAAATATTCCATAAACATATTACATACTCAGCATGTAAGTTGTTACCTAACTAAGAAAACATAAAATCCGCAGCCTCTAGCACAGTGAAACTAAAGTAACACACATACACAGGTATGATCAACTGCTTACCCCCCGGTGATACAAAACGTGCGGACACACAGATATGATAACATAGAACAGGAAAAGCTACGGAATCGTGTTACAGTTGACGAATTGGTCAGCGAAGATCCACATAATTAGTTGGTAAACAGGAGACACTTACTGAAGTACATTCCCAGCAATATAAACACTAAACATTTCTTAAATTTTGCAGAATGTGAGATTTACAGTCATTGCGACGATCACAGGAATTGCTACCAGAAGAGGTTGGTACTTCCGCCGATGTCGGGATTGAAAACAGAAGATTTTCAACAATTTCCCTCACTCGCATTGCCAGCAACCTGCTCCCGGAGAACAAAACGATTACAGGTACAAGTAATAACGACGGAACTATAATGAACACACACAACTCCCAATTCATAAAATATCGCGTGTACACTTTGACATTCTAAAGGTTGTTCTTTACTGTTTACAGTTACTGTTTCCAAGTGCTAATCAGTGACGAAACCGGCACGCTACCATTAACATGCTTCAGTAACGAGGCACATTCAATGGTAACGGAGTGCAATAAAGTTGTATCGGAACAAGGTCATACGGATATCTATACACTGCCACCTGTTATAACTACCTTGGAAGGCACAACTCATCTATTTCAACTGCATTTTTCAACCGTATCTACAAAAGAAAAGACGGAGTACCTACTCGACACAGTTATGGAAACCGGCCGAAACTTACTTACAGCAGCCGAACTGGAACGTTCAAGCAACATAACGGGCACACAGGTACCGAAGCAGGTTCTGCTGTTAACAGGCCCTAAAACCAAAACACAAGATACACCAGAAGAACCTGAAATGGCAGAGAACCTATCAAACACACCTCCTACACAGGATATCCTACAACTGTCGGCTTCAGCTACTAGAGAATACTACGAAACCGAACCAGAAACTGTTACGAAGATCCAAGAAACAAGGAATTCCGTTCGTAGACAGCTACTAAAGGAGAACACGCTACAACAACCAGACACGACCCCAAAAAGGGCTTAGCAAGAATAATACCTAAGGACGACTTTTCTGTACAGGTTAGTATAATATGACAGTATAGCTACACAGTTATCGTGTCTAATACAAAAAACATATGTAGCGTCAGTACGCTACACAATTCTGCTAATGTATTAGGATCCCTTTTGTTGAACGTTGACATGTAGCTTCACTAAAGTGCTATACCTTATGTCAAGGTTATGTTACAGTTATGTTTTATCTGTGATTACCTGAGCTTTACATATACAACATTGTAATGTATACGCATAAATAACATGCTGCCAAAAACGCGCTGCTAGCTTCTAGCACTTTTTTGTATGTTGTTTGTATATTTGTTACAGATACTTTGTGCATAATTTTATAAGCAAAACTCGAACCATGTATATCTTAAAGCCAAATCAGCAACGTCAAACAATGTCCCGCCGCAACGCGGCGGCCCGCTGTCCACCTCGTTTGCTATATATCTTGTGGGCAACACATTACAGATGGACCTTATAAATTGAAGGCAAAACACTATAATAACTGATCCATTGACTCCACCCAACAATATATACTTAGTGGCTTTTTTTATATAATTTAGATTAGATAGCTTTGTGGCAGTTTACCAATCAGTTGTGAATATTCTCAAGAATTTCTAAGCCTTGTTGTCACTCCAATTAAAAAAAAAGGAACCATTAAATAATTGTACATTACGAAGTTAAGATTTGTACATGAACATGGAAAGATGAACAAGTAGATGTTGTTTGATCATTATGAAGTATGCATTAACAACCTGTGAAATTAACCAATCTGGATATCGCCCTAAAATCTAAAATACATGTTCTAACGTCAATGATAGTTTTTCAATATTATTCAACAAATCGAAAAACATCACAGCGGAAGTAGGCTTTATTTGAGTCAATTATACCTATTAATTCTATGACTTTATTACGAAAATACGGCAATGTAGTGAAAAAAGGGTAAACATTTTGCAAGGGTATTAATATAAAGTTACACTAAATGCCATGAATCTATAAAATAGAGCTGTGAATTTATCAGCTACCATAGTGATACAGGATTTCTGACCAGGTTTTAATATTTATAAGGTCTCGTCTACCTAAGGTCTACCTAATGCACTAACGGACAGTGTACCCGGTCGTGTGTAGTGTAGTAATCGGTAAAGTCGAGGTCGTCCCAAAAGCTATGCGTGTGGATCTAATCTAAGTTCTAATTGTCACAGATTTTAAAGGGGGTTTTGAATTGATTAATTATGAACTAAAGAAATGAAATAAAATGAAAGCAAAAAAAAGTGGAAGAGATAATCAATAGAGAGAAATGTGCTAGCGTAATTACTAAACTTGTTATGCTATGATTACGTTTTCTAATTAGTGTTTTCTATCGCTCCACATAGGGGTTAAAGTCACTAGACTCCTCGGGTAAATTTGTCTAGCCTATTTTCCATAGCGTCCTATTCCGTAACCAAATGATTACAAGAGTTCGTGGGTTAACCCTACGGAAGAGTCATTAAGCACCGCTACGATCTAAGACTTATTCTACGAAACCCGGCCTCTCGAAACTTAGGTTCCCCCTAACTTCTTAAGCATTTTTGTTTGGTAAGTGATCCTATGGTCAATTCTCACACAAGATATGTATCTTGTGTTTGAAAGGTTCTCTGCCATTTCAGGTTCTTCTATCATAGGCTTGGCAGTAACACAAATCTCCACCACTAAGGTTAAAGTTCAAAGTACAAAGGATCACTTACCAAACGTAAATGCTTAAAGTTCAAAATACAATCTTTAAAGTACATATGTATCTTGTGTTTGATAGGACAATTTAGGGCTTCAAAGTAGCATGTATTCTATCATAGGCTTGGCAGTTACACAAATCTCCACCACTGGAGCTAAGGTCAAGACAATCTTCAAAGGCAATGTTGGGTGAAAATTTTGTTAAGGCTAAGGTGAATTGTCATTACTAACATACTACGTCGAAGGCTACAAAGACCATCGATACATGACCGGATCCATGGCCAAGACACCAATGACTGCTCAATCCCTCACCTAAGCATGATTCACGACTAAAGGTTAGGATAAGACATGGGATGCACATAAATGGTGAAAAATAAAAATAAACAAGCAAATAGTCTTAGCCTATAACCAAGTTGTCACCGCCCACCGTCCATCTAAAGTCCAAGCTTGAAGACGCGAAAACGGATCATGATGTAATATAGCGAGGTGCACACTATCATTTCGAGACCAAGAACCAAATAGTGTGCCATGATTAGATATCATATAGCGAGGTGCACACTAACTTGGTCATCAAAAATCTTCAATCGAATGCGATCAAGGTAGGATCCTCGATTCTAGTCCAATAAGCTCCATAAATAAGGATTAGTGCTTATAATCATTGCACTATCCTTTTTACAACATTAAACAAATAAACTATTATTTTTTTTCTTTTTTCTTTTTTTTTAATAACTACAAACAATAAATAGGCATCCCCCCACTTGAGATGAATCATATATGAGGAATATGGAGGGGTCTTCAATGATCTTCAAAAATATGTCTTCAATGTAGGCGTGATTCCCGAATCTCTCTACCCAAACCTCAAACTTAGGCAAACGGCGGCTTCCCAATCATAAACTAAGACTACACGGTAGGCTAAGGCGAATAGGTGTAACGAAACAATACATTATAAGGGTAAAGAAACGAAAAGGTTGGCTCGGAAGAGTGTATCTAGGGGTATCTTGCACTAAAGGTGAGTGCAACAAAAGGGTTTAACACGAGGATGGAAAAGTCGAGGTAACTAATCGATAAACGCACACAATTAAACACATAGAGGCTATTTGGTGTAAATCCTAGACATTGCCTTCTCAAAATGTCCCTCCCAAATGTATCAAGCTAACTCTACACACTACCTGTCTATGGTCTCGAAATGATGTAAAAGCCAAGTTCTAAAGTTTACAATACTACCGGCACACTCAATATTTGGTGGATTTGAGAAAAATGGGGAAATGAAAGGCTAAACCTTACCAAGGAAATCAAAGGTTATAGTGTGCTCGGCTAAGGTCTATTCTAGTTCGGTTAAGAAAAACATGTCAAAAGTTATAAAAATGGCATAATTTTTCAAAATAAACTAGAAAAATAGGCAAATAAACTTCAAGTTATAATTCTACTCCCGTCCACCCACTTGAACTGTACAAAGTCCCTTTTGTACGCAAACATGTAATAATAAAGGAGAAAATTAGAATTAGAACGAGAACTCCCTTGAAATTTGCTCCGAAAATGATAGAAGGATCATGTTTGAGAAAACGTGCCTTCGCTTCGCCTTATGAGCAAACTCCAAATCCCTGAAATCACGTCACTACCCACAAGCATAAATATAAAAATAAAAAGAAAACAAAAACAAAACAAAAACCTAACTCACTTTCGTAGGAATCACGGTTACATTTAGCGTATGCAACAAGCCTTTTAAACCACTCGGTGTCCGAGTGGACGAGTGAAGTCTCGTGAGGGTTTACAGGTAACACACTCATAAAGTTCATTTAAAAACTAATACAAGGTTATGGAATGTAAGTTAATTAAAATAAAAAATTTCTGGTACAGGGGAAGATTACGGCCTAAACTCATGGATTGAGTTACGCCGTAAGTAATGACACCTGACAAAACTACAGATATCTGACGATGGTTACGGCGTAACCATAACATAAAGTTACACTGTAGAAACTCTCTGAGAAGAATTCCAGGAGTGAAAGACTCCATGGTGCGTTTCCAAGCCATCATTCTTTCTCCAATACCTGCAAAAGTTATAACAAAGCATACCAAACCAAACTAAACTAATAAAAAAGAAAGACAGAGGATAATTCGGGTTGTCTCCCGAAAAAGCACTTTTATTTATTAACGAGTCTTGAAGTTGGACTGAAAGTCACGGTCAGAAGTGATTATTAGTCATCTCGTGGGAGCTAACATGCCCACGTTCTATCCAGTCAACAACCCTTTCGTCCCTTTTGTACTTATCTCCAAGTTCTAAGCATCCATTGTAAAAATCTTTAATATTTTGATATTGATAATTGTACCCATTTGCTTTATCTTCTTGACTAATTTCTAAAAGAGGTTTGGCCTTGCTTAATTATCTCTTCGTCCGATGTTTGAAATTGGACACTGTTCTTGGCATCCTAAAGATGGTTTTGTCGTTCTTATTTGTCAGCCAGACTAACCCTTTGATAGCGTCTTCCTCAAGACCTGATGTTTCCTTGAATGGTCTTCCTAAAATAACTCCTTCTAACTCATTTTCCTCAAACTCGCTTGCGTCATCAAACACCATAAAATCTACTAGAAATGTATAGATTCTAATAAATACGTGAATATTACTAGCCACTACAAGAAAGTTATTTCCTTTATACTCTAGTTCTTTGTTCATGATTTGATTATAACTCTAGTTCTAATTGTCACAGATTTTAAAGGGGGTTTTGAATTGATTAATTATGAACTAAAGAAATGAAATAAAATGAAAGCAAAAAAAAGTGGAAGAGATAATCAATAGAGAGAAATGTGCTAGACTAATTACTAATCTTGTCATGCTATGATTACGTTTTCTAATTAGTGTTTTCTATCGCTCCACATGGGGGTTAAAGTCACTAGACTCCTCGGGTAAATTTTTCTAGCCTATTTTCCATAGCGTCCTATTCCGTAACCAAATGATTACAAGAGTTCGTGGGTTAACCCTACGGAAGAGTCATTAAGCACTGCTATGATCTAAGACTTATTCTACGAAACCCAGCCTCTCGAAACTTAGGTTCCCCCTAACTTCTTAAGCATTTCCGTTAGGTAAGTGATCCTATGGTCAATTCTCACACAAGATATGTGTAACACCCCAACCCGACAAGGGTAAAGATATCACAACAATGGTGGCATATCAGAAGTCACAGAACATTCAATAAACAAAACCTCATAAGTCTTAACATTAAATCCAAAATAAGCCAACATGACTTAAATCAAAATGCAAGACAAAATAGCTTAAGTACGAAATCCAATATTCAAATGCCTAAACAATGGCATAATAAAATAAATAGAAGTTCAAATGGCAAAGCTAAATAACTAAGGTCAACTCCAAAATAGATCGCTCTCATCCCAAAGCTAAACCCAGCTCCTAGCTTAAGTACCTGCCGCAGGAAAAGAAATGCGGCTGAGCTTCAAAAGCCCAGTGAACAGATATATAGATAACGAAAACAATAGCAGGTAACAAATACAAAAGCAAATCAGGAAAACAAATCATACCGATACGAAGTCAACATGAAAGGAATGAGAAATGAATCATGAATGAAAGAAAAGAACAAAGTGAAATAAGATTTAGAAAACAAAACACAGCAATTCATCACGAGCCCAGACTACTTACGATACCATAGCATACTAATATAATAAAACATACCTGTGTAGAGTGATCAGCTCTCAGACAAAAGTGAAAGACGTGTATCGCACACACAATCAGTCACCAGATATAATAACATATAACATATACAGATAACAGGTCAAATCTAGAGTGCACCCATACGCCCCACAGATAAATCAATGATCATAATTATATTGGCCATAGCAAATAATAAATAAGGGACAGAACAGGTCATCACTATCCTGCCCTAGAGTCATGTCAGAGGTGCGTCAATGACATGGACATGAAACCCTCATGTCTAGTGATTGGCTCGTAATATTAAACTGTAGAACAAAGGTCGGGCATACTATCGAATAATCAAAATATTATCTTAAGGGTACATGGCAAAAGATTCAAATCAAAGATCACATCGAAAGTTCACAAACAAAAGGGAACATAGCAAAGGTATAGGGAATCCTAATAAGGAAATGAATTCTGAAAGAAAAGAACTGAAAAGCCCTTACTGAAAGGAAGAAATATCTGTACCTTATTAGCTCAACAGAAAGGAAACAAACACGAAGCTGAGATTAGGGTTTCTCCTTCTTCACACCTAAGAAGTAGAAGACGGAATTATGAACTATTCAAACTCAGATTATTACTTTAAGTTTACTTATTCATTTTGTAACTTTCCAGATTTAGTAATATGTTAATATTCCAGATTTGGTTAATTCCTTATTTCAAGATCATTATGGAATTAAAGTACCCTTTTATCAAGTTACAAAAGTTCAGGGTTAGTTATGACCATTTTCATAATTTAGGGTTTTAATTGCAAATTCATTAACTTCAAAGGTTAAAAATGAAAATACTTTAGTTTACAAATTTGCAGAACCTCACCTCAGAATTATATGAAATATGAATTAGACCCTCAAAATTTAATAATTACACAATTAGTCCCTTAACTTTACAAAACTTAAAATTTAATTCATAATTTATTTATAATTACATATTAATCCCACCAATACTCAAATTTACCCATTACACCCTGAATGACATTATTTACTCAAAATAACTTCAATTTTCCAGATCTTACACTTTTAGTCCTTCCATTCTAATTATTTATAATTCGACTCCTTTAAATATAATTAATTCATTTTCTTGCACATTTACACTTAGGACCCTCAAGTTATATTTTTATCACCTTCCTACTGACTTATATGACATTAAAAAAATATCCCAGGAGTTTCAAAGTTGACAAAACAAGCCCTTATACTTTTAAAAACAAACCGTATAACCTTTTATTGTACCAAAACAAACCCTAGTTTTAACCAATCATTATACTATCATTATACAATCATTAATTACATTAATTTCATCAGATCTATTCATATAAACCCTAACCCTAATCCATTCTAGGGTTTTCTTCATATTTTCTTCATTTTTCGAATAAACCGATTATGAACAATAATTCACATCAATTATTTTGAGCTTCTATAAATCATGTGGTTATTTTTATAAGCTTATATTATCAGTATAGGACATGTAAAAATTATAGTTTCACCTCAGAAAAATCGTATAACCTTATTTGGAATTCGTGTGTATTTTAACTCTTACGAATTCGTACGCCTTGTTTAACTTGCATGATCCATGTTCGACATTTTTACTGAGTTATATACAATATATAGATCATTAGAAAAATGCTAGATCAATTATAGAACGTAAGATTTAGTCGTATTATTTTATACCTATCGAGCGAAGTAGATCGGACAAGAAAGGTGTACCACGATCGAACAAAGGCTTCCACAACTCGACTCCTATTTTTCCTAGCTTGCTTACACTTTGATCAACCCCAGAAAAATGCTAGCTCTCGTCCAGAAGATCGAATGAAGGTATGGTCGAATTATGTGTGTGTCGATATTTAGGGTTTCGGCAAAATAGGTTTTACAAAATAATGAATTGATTTTGTATATAATAATAGCCGACTAGGAGGGGGGATATACTCAGGAAATTCGGCCCAAATAGCTTGCTTAAAATCACACTTTGATTTTGCATATAATTCCTTAATTTATTTTGTAGTTATCTAATCAAAATGATTTTACAAATATATATATTAAGTTAATTAAATAAATTTCGGACCATATATATATACATATGTGATTTTGAAATTTTCTTGACATTTAATATAATGTAGTGTTGTCCCAGAAATTTATTTCGTTTCATATGTAGTTGTTTTCATAATTTTTGGATTCAATTCGGAATTGTTATAAGTGATTTTATTAAGTATTATGGCTTCAGGGGTAATTTGGTCATTTTATAGGTTATCTGAATTTCAGGTATTACAACTTCTTCCCCACTAACAAAAAAATTTCGTCCTCAAAATTTGCAGGAAGTAGAAAGAAAAAGAGAGTAGGGAAAACAAAACAAAGGAGAACGGAA
Source organism: Artemisia tridentata subsp. tridentata (assembly GCA_021014915.2). Classification (NCBI taxonomy): domain Eukaryota; kingdom Viridiplantae; phylum Streptophyta; class Magnoliopsida; order Asterales; family Asteraceae; genus Artemisia; species Artemisia tridentata. Next base: position 259,291,210 of record CP139504.1, on the reverse strand, counting down.
AACAAAACAAGGACATACCGAATTAAAACGAGAACTGCGGATAACTAGCTCGTATTGACTCTTCAGTTTCCCAGGTAGCTTCACGCTCCGGGTGATTCTTCCAAAGAATCTTTACGAACGGAATGACTTTGTTTCTCATGACTCGTTCCTGACGGTCCGGAACCGTTTCCGGTTCTTCAGACAAAGACATATCAGGCCGGATCTGATCAAGTGGATAAGATACAACATGCAGTGGATGATAATTGTATCCTCTCAGGAGAGATACATGGAATACATTATGTACGTGAGATAGCTGAGGAGGTAAAGCCAAATGATAAGAGACCTCCCCAATACGCTCCAGGATTTCAAACGGTCCAATAAATCGAGGACTCAACTTGCCCTTGATTCCAAAACGCCTAACACCACGGAAAGGAGATACTTTCAGGAATACCCGATTACCTACATTAAATTCTAGATCCCGACGGTGCTTATCAGCATAGCTTTTCTGGCGAGCACGCGACTCTTTCAGTTTCTCTCTAGCAACAACTACCTTTTCATTTGTGATCTCAATCATCTCAGGTCCTTCAATCAGACGTTCACCTACTTCATTCCAACAAACAGGAGCCCTACATTTCCTACCATACAACATCTCGAAGGGAGCCATTCGAATACTTGCATGCCAACTGTTATTATACGCAAACTCTACCAAACACAAGTACTCATCCCAACTACCTGCCGATTCCAACGCACAAGCTCTTAACATGTCTTCCAAAGTCTGAATGGTCCTCTCAGACTGACCATCAGTTTGGGGATGAAATGCAGTACTAAACTTAAGGCGAGCGCCCCAAGCTTTATGAAGTCCGTTCCAAAAACGCGAAGTGAAACGAGGATCACGATCTGAAACAATAGACGAAGGCATACCGTGCAATCGAACAATCTCTTGCTGAAAAACTTCCGCCAACTTACTAACACTAAACGTCATACGGATAGGTAAGAAATGAGCAGATTTAGTTAGCCGATCAACGACCACCCGAATCGCATCATGTCTTTTACGAGTAACAGGCAGACCACAAACGAAGTCCATGGAAATCTCATCCCATTTCCATGTAGGAATCTCCAAAGGTTGTAATAGACCACTAGCTCGCTGATGCTCAATCTTAACTTGCTGGCAGGTCATGCATTTAGCGACAAATAACGCCACATCCTGCTTCATACCATTCCACCATAAATGTTGCTTAAGATCCCAATACATCTTGGTAGAACCAGGATGGATAGCGAAAGGAGAACTGTGAGCTTCAGTCAACACAGCCTCACGCAATTCGGAATCATTAGGCATGCATAAACGATCCTCATACCAGACAACTCCATCGTCATCAACTCTAAACTCAGTTTGCTTACCCTCTTCAATATTCTGAACTATAGCCCAGAGTTCACCATCATCTTTCTGAGCCTCTTTAATACGCAACATCAGATTTGACTCAATCTTTAAACTAGCCCAGTAACCAACATCACGCCGAAAACATAACTCAACATCCAAACGCTCCAATTCCTTGAGGACATGCGGATCAATCTCCAAACTAGAAATCACTCCGGATTTCCGACTAAGTGCATCTGCAACCACATTAGCCTTACCTGGATGATACTGGATGTTCGTGTCGTAATCTTTTAGAAGCTCTAGCCAACGCCTCTGTCTCATATTAAGCTCCTTCTGAGTAAAGATATATTTGAGGCTCTTGTGATCAGTGAAGATATCACATGATTCACCATACAAGTAATGCCTCCAAATCTTCAATGCAAAAACCACAGCTGCCAATTCTAGATCATGAGTTGGATAATTTTCCTCATAGGGTTTCAGTTGCCTTGAAGCATAGGCAATCACCTTGCCGTTTTGCATAAGCACACAACCCAAACCCTTCTTAGAAGCATCACTATAGATTTGGAAACCTCCAGGACCCGATGGTAAAGTTAGAATAGGTGCAGACACCAAACGCCGTTTCAACTCTTCAAAACTCTGCTCACGTTCATCAGTCCATACGAACTTTTCACCCTTCCACATCAATTTAGTCAATCGCAAAGCCAACTTAGAAAATCCTTCCACAAAATGCCTATAGTAGCCAGCTAATCCTAGAAAACTCCTGACTTCAGTCACAGTGGTAGGTCTCGGCCACTTGGTGATAGCCTCAACTTTAGATGGATCCATAGTGATACCATCTGCAGACACAATGTGACCTAGGAAAGCTACTTGATTCAGCCAGAACTCACACTTAGAAAATTTCGCGAATAACTTCTGCTGCCTCAGGATACCTAATACAATACTCAAATGTTGCTCGTGCTCCTCGGACGATTTAGAATACACTAGAATATCGTCAATGAAAACGATGACGAATTTATCAAGAAATTCATGGAAAACCCGATTCATTAAATCCATGAACACATCAGGAGCATTTGTTAAGCCAAAAGGCATAACCAGGAATTCATAGTGTCCATAACGGGTGCGGAAAGCAGTCTTAGGTACATCCTGCTCCTTAACTCGCAATTGGTGATAACCAGATCGCAAGTCGATTTTGGAGAAAACTTTAGCTCCTTGCAATTGATCAAACAAGTCGTCAATGCGAGGAAGTGGATAACGGTTTTGAATGGTAATGCGATTAAGCTCACGATAATCAATACACAGACGCGTAGACCCATCCTTCTTCTTCACGAAAAGCACAGGAGCACCCCATGGCGAAACACTAGGTCGAATAAATCCACAGTCCAGCAACTCTTCCAGTTGCTCCTTCAGCTCTTTCAGTTCAACAGGTGCCATCCGGTACGGAGCCTTAGAAATAGGTTCGGCACCGGGAATTAGCTCAATAGAAAACTCCACTTCTCTAGCCGGAGGAAGACCAGGAAGTACTTCAGGAAAAACGTCAGCAAAATCCCGAACAATGGGAACACTAGAAATATCCGGACTCTCAACAGACGAATCCTTAACTGAGGCTAGATAACCTTGGCAACCATGAGACATCAAGGTTCGAGCTTTCAAGGCGGAAATGATTTTAACAGTTTTAAGAGGGCGAGATTCATGGTAAATGAATTCAGGATTATTCAGATCACGGAAAATCACATTTCTGGCGTGGCAGTCAATGGTTGCTCGATGGAAAGCCAACCAATCCATACCTAGAATGACATCGAAGTCAATCATGTCTAGAGGAAGTAAATTTGCCGGACGAATCCGATCATCGAAGCATAACGGACAGTTCAAATATTCATGGTTGATAAGAATGTGGTTTTTCATGGGGGTTGACATAGCAATTGGGTTATTTAGTGGTGTTGCAGGTATGTTCAGTTTCTTAGCCAATTTCATAGATATGATAGAATGCGTTGCTCCAGTGTCAAATAACGCAAAAACAGTAAAATCACCAATATACAAAAAGCTGGTAATGGTACCTGTAGCCTTGGCTGCCTGATCCCGCGTAGTAGAAAACACACGCCCAGTATTCGGAGGTGGAGGAGGCGGAGGTAGCATGTAATTCTTGGCAGATGCAGGATTCTGCTTTGGGCAGTCCTTTACCCGATGCTCAGCAGACCCACATCGGAAACATGCACCAGTCGCTCTACGACATTCTCCTGGATGACTTTTCCCACAAGAAGTACAGATTGGAGGTAAGTTCCCAGATGAACCCTTCTGAGAACTCGATCCAGAACCACGAGACTGCTGCTGAAAACCCTTAGAAAGATGATCCTTCCACTGCTTCTGACCATTATCACCCTGCTTAGAAATCGAAACAGCGTCCTGACCCCTAGAATCTGGTCTCCGCTGATCATAGCTCCTACCTGACTGACCCTGATAATCACGACTACGATCTGACTGACCCCGCTGTTCAAAGCCCTTACCAGAAAATCCCTTGTTGTCCCGATTCTGGCCTTGCGGCTGAATCCTATCGCCATCACGGTTTCTCTTGTAACCCACCTTCTCATGAAATATCTCAATGTTGCGAGCTGCGTCGCAACATGCTGACGGATCAAGGAACTCTTGATTAAGAAGACGATCTAAAACCCAACTCTTCAGTGCCCACTTATAATGCTTAGCTTGATGCTCAGCATCCCCAGCAACCGGGCCTACAAAGCTAACCAATCTCTGGAATCGCTCCAGAAATTCCCCTGCATTCTCAGACTCAAGCTGAGAGATAGTGTTGTACTCCCGAATAAATCTCTGCTGTTCGGACACAGGGAAGTACCGATTATAGAACGTAGCACGGAAATTAGCCCAAGTACAACCAAGAACATAAGCATCACCTCCCTTAGCTTCCTTGTGCGCCTTCCACCAGTTAAGCGCATCTCCTTCAAGCTTAAACGCAGCCAGACGAGTCTTAAACCCGTCTTCACAACCCAGTACCTCAAACAGCTTCTCCATGTGTGTTATCCAGTCCTCTGCAGCATGAGGAGTAGCAGCAGAACTGAACGACAATGGCTTAAGTTTATTGAAACTCTCCAGCCAACCATTAATGGTAGTGGGTCGGCCCCCACCACCCGAACCACCAGCACCACTAGAGGGACCAGCACCACCAGAGGGACCAGCTCCATTACGAAACTCATTGATCATCCGAGTGATCACCTCATTAGCATTAAGCCCAGGTAGCAAATTGTTGATAGCATTAGCCACCAACTCCTCCAAATTAGGGATCTCCTCCTCCCCATCAGAATAGTCACCACGACGAGTAACAACCATCTACAGGATTTTCAAACGATTAGAAGGATCAAACAGGAAATGATAGAGCAAAAGAAAAGCATGGCAGAGCAGGACATGAAAAAGAGTACGCGAAAGGAAAACCTAATGTCTACCCAAATCCTCACAGGTCGATAGCCTAAGCTCTAAGGTTTCATGAAAGCCTGTGCTCTGATACCATAAATTGTAACACCCCAACCCGACAAGGGTAAGGATATCACAACAATGGTGGCATATCAGAAGTCACAGAACATTCAATAAACAAAACCTCATAAGTCTTAACATTAAATCCAAAATAAGCCAACATGACTTAAATACAAATGCAAGACAAAATAGCTTAAGTACGAAAAACAATATTCAAATGCCTAAACAATGGCATAATAAAATAAATAGAAGTTCAAATGGCAAAGCTAAATAACTAAGGTCAACTCCAAAATAGATCGCTCTCATCCCAAAGCTAAACCCAGCTCCTAGCTTAAGTACCTGCCGCAGGAAAAGAAATGCGGCTGAGCTTCAAAAGCCCAGTGAACAGATATATAGATAACGAAAACAATAGCAGGTAACAAATACAAAAGCAAATCAGGAAAACAAATCATACCGATACAAAGTCAACATGAAAGGAATGAGAAATGAATCATGAATGAAAGAAAAGAACAAAGTGAAATAAGATTTAGAAAACAAAACACAGCAATTCATCACGAGCCCAGACTACTTACGATACCATAGCATACTAATATAATAAAACATACCTGTGTAGAGTGATCAGCTCTCAGACAAAAGTGAAAGACGTGTATCGCACACACAATCAGTCACTAGATATAATAACATATAACATATACAGATAACAGGTCAAATCTAGAGTGCACCCATACGCCCCACAGATAAATCAATGATCATAATTATATTGGCCATAGCAAATAATAAATAAGGGACAGAACAGGTCATCACTCTCCTGCCCTAGAGTCATGTCAGAGGTGCGTCAATGACATGGACATGAAACCCTAATGTCTAGTGATTGGCTCGTAATATTAAACTGTAGAACAAAGGTCGGGCATACTATCGAATAATCAAAATATTATCTTAAGGGTACATGGCAAAAGATTCAAATCAAAGATCACATCGAAAGTTCACAAACAAAAGGGAACATAGCAAAGGTATAGGGAATCCTAATAAGGAAATGAATTCTGAAAGAAAAGAACTGAAAAGCCCTTACTGAAAGGACGGAATATCTGTACCTTATTAGCTCAACAGAAAGGAAACAAACACGAAGCTGAGATTAGGGTTTCTCCTTCTTCACACCTAAGAAGTAGAAGACGGAATTTTGAACTATTCAAACTCAGATTATTACTTTAAGTTTACTTATTCATTTTGTAACTTTCCAGATTTAGTAATATGTTAATATTCCAGATTTGGTTAATTCCTTATTTCAAGATCATTATGGAATTAAAGTACCCTTTTATCAAGTTACAAAAGTTCAGGGTTAGTTATGACCATTTTCATAATTTAGGGTTTTAATTGCAAATTCATTAACTTCAAAGGTTTAAAATGAAAATACTTTAGTTTACAAATTTGCAGAACCTCACCTCAGAATTATATGAAATATGAATTAGACCCTCAAAATTTAATAATTACACAATTAGTCCCTTAACTTTACAAAACTTAAAATTTAATTCATAATTTATTTATAATTACATATTAATCCCACCAATACTCAGATTTACCCATTACACCCTGAATGACATTATTTACTCAAAATAACTTCAAGTTTCCAGATCTTACTCTTTTAGTCCTTCCATTCTAATTATTTACAATTCGACTCCTTTAAATATAATTAATTCATTTTCTTGCACATTTACACTTAGGACCCTCAAGTTATATTTTTCTCACCTTCCTAATGACTTATATGACATTACAAAAATATCCCAGGAGTTTCAAAGTTGACAAAACAAGCCCTTATACTTTTAAAAACAAACCGTATAACCTTTTATTGTACCAAAACAAACCCTAGTTTTAACCAATCATTATACTATCATTATACAATCATTAATTACATTAATTTCATCAGATCTATTCATATAAACCCTAACCCTAATCCATTCTAGGGTTTTCTTCATATTTTCTTCATTTTTCGAATAAACCGATTATGAACAATAATTCACATCAATTATTTTGAGCTTCTATAAATCATGTGGTTATTTTTATAAGCTTATATTATCAGTATAGGACATGTAAAAATTATAATTTCACCTCAGAAAAATCGTATAACCTTATTTGGAATTCGTGTGTATTTTAACTCTTACGAATTCGTACGCCTTGTTTAACTTGCATGATCCATGTTCGACATTTTTACTGAGTTATATACAATATATAGATCATTAGAAAAATGCTAGATCAATTATAGAACGTAAGATTTAGTCGTATTATTTTATACCTATCGAGCGAAGTAGATCGGACAAGAAAGGTGTACCACGATCGAACAAAGGCTTCCACAACTCGACTCCTATTTTTCCTAGCTTGCTTACACTTTGATCAACCCTAGAAAAATGCTAGCTCTCGTCCAGAAGATCGAATGAAGGTATGGTCGAATTATGTGTGTGTCGATATTTAGGGTTTCGGCAAAATAGGTTTTACAAAATAATGAATTGATTTTGTATATAATAATAGCCGACTAGGAGGGGGGATATACTCAGGAAATTCGGCCCAAATAGCTTGCTTAAAATCACACTTTGATTTTGCATATAATTCCTTAATTTATTTTGTAGTTATCTAATCAAAATGATTTTACAAATATATATATTAAGTTAATTAAATAAATTTCGGACCATATATATATACATATGTGATTTTGAAATTTTCTTGACATTTAATATAATGTAGTGTTATCCCAAAAATTTATTTCGTTTCATATGTAGTTGTTTTCATAATTTTTGGATTCAATTCGGAATTGTTATAAGTGATTTTATTATGTATTATGGCTTCAGGGGTAATTTGGTCATTTTATAGGTTATCTGAATTTCAGGTATTACAATATGTATCTTGTGTTTGATAGGTTCTCTGCCATTTCAGGTTCTTCTATCATAGGCTTGGCAGTTACAGAAATCTCCACCACTAGGGTTAAAGTTCAAAGTACATAGGATCACTTACCAAACGGAAATGCTTAAAGTTCAAAATACAATCTTCAAAGTACATATGTATCTTGTGTTTGATAGGACGATTTAGGGCTTCAAAGTAGCATGTATTCTATCATAGGCTTGGCAGTTACACAAATCTCTACCATTGGAGCTAAGGTCAAGACAATCTTCAAAGGCAATGTTGGGTGAAAATTTTTATAAGGCTAAGGTGAATTGTCATTACTAACATACTATGGCGAAGGCTACAAAGACCATCGATACATGACCAAATCCATGGCCAAGACACAAATGACTGCTCACTCCCTCACCTAAGCATGATTCACGACTAAAGGTTAGGATAAGACATGGGATGCACATAAATGGTGAAAAATAAAAATAAACAAGCAAATAGTCTTAGCCTATAACCAAGTTGTCACTGCCCACCGTCCATCTAAAGTCCAAGCTTGAAGACGCGAAAACGGATCATGATGTAATATTGCGAGGTGCAATCTATCATTTCGAGAGCAAGTACCAAGTAGTGTGCCATGATTAGATATCATATAGCGAGGTGCACACTAACTTGGTCTTCAAAAATCTTCAATCGAATGCGATCGAGGTAGGATCCTCGATTCTAGTCCAATAAGCTCCATAAATAAGGATTAGTGCTTATAATACATGTACTATCCTTTTTACAACATTAAACAAATAAACTACTATTTTTTTTTTTCTTTTTTCATTTTTTTTAATAACTACAAACAATAAATAGGAATCCCCCCACTTGAGATGAATCATATATGAGGAATATGGAGGGGCCTTCTATGATCTTCAAAAATATGTCTTCAATGTAGGCGTGATTCCCGAATCTCTCTACCCAAACCTCAAACTTAGGCAAACGGCGGCTTCCCAATCATAAACTAAGACTACACGGTAGGCTAAGGCGAATAGGTGTAACGAAACAATACATTATAAGGGTAAAGAAACGAAAAGATTGGCTCAGAAGAGTGTATCTAGGGGTATCTTGCACTAAAGGTGAGTGCAACAAAAGGGTTTAACACGAGGGTCGAAAAGTCGAGGTGACTAATCGATAAACGCACACAATTAAACACATATGGGCTATTTGGTGTAAATCCTAAACATTGCCTTCTCAAAATTTCCCTCCCAAATGTATCAAGCTAACTCGACACACTACTCGTCTATGGTCTCGAAATGATGTAAAAGTCAAGTTCTAAAGTTTACAATACTACCGGCACACTCAATAATTGGTGGATTTGAGAAAAATGGGGAAAATGAAAGGCTAAACCTTACCAAGGAAATCAAAGGTTATTGTGTGCTCGGCTAAGGTCTATTCTAGTTCGGTTAAGAAAATCATGTCAAAAGTTATAAAAATGGCATAATTTTTCAAAATAAACTAGAAAAATAGGCAAATAAACTTCAAGTTATAATTCTACTCCCGTCCCCCCACTTGAACTGTACAAAGTCCCTTTTGTACGCAAACATGTAATAATAAAGGAGAAAATTAGAATTAGAACGAGAACTCCCCTGAAATTTGCTCCGAAAATGATAGAAGGATCATGTTTGAGAAAACGTGCCTTCGCTTCGCCTTATGAGCAAACTCCAAATCCCAAAAATCACGTCACTACCCACAAGCAAAAATATGAAAATAAAAAGAAAACAAAAACAAAACAAAAACCTAACTCACTTTCGTAGGAATCACGGTTGCATTTAGCGTATGCAACAAGCCTTTTAAACCACTCGGTGTCCCGAGTGGACGAGTGAAGTCTCGTGAGGGTTTACAGGGAACACACCCATAAAGTTCATTTAAAAACTAATACAAGGTTATGGAATGTAAGTTAATTAAAATAAAAAATTTCTGGTACAGGGGAAGATTACGGCATAAACTCATGGATTGAGTTACGCCATAAGTAATGACACCTGACAAAACTGCAGATATCTGACGATGGTTACGGCGTAACCATAACATAAAGTTACACTGTAGAAACTCTCTGAGAAGAATTCTAGGAGTGAAAGACTCCATGGTGCGTTTCCAAGCCATCATTCTTTCTCCAATACCTGCAAAAGTTATAACAAAGCATACCAAACCAAACTAAACTAATAAAAAAGAAAGACAGAGGATAATTCGGGTTGTCTCCCGAAAAAGCACTTTTATTTATTAACGAGTCTTGAAGTTAGGCTCAAAGCCACGGTCAGAAGTGATTATTAGTCATCTCGTGGGAGCTAACATGCCCACGTTCTATCCAGTCAACAACCCTTTCGCCCCTTTTGTACTTATCTCCAAGTTCTAAGCATCCATTGTAAAAATCTTTAATATTTTGATATTGATAATTGTACCCATTTGCTTTATCTTCTTGACTAATTTCTAAAAGAGGTTTGGCCTTGCTTAATTATCTCTTCGTCCAATGTTTGAAATTGGACACTGTTCTTGGCATCCTAAAGATGGTTTTGTCGTTCTTACTTGTCAGCCGGACTAACCCTTTGATAGTGTCTTCCTCAAGACCTGATGTTTCCTTGAATGGTCTTCCTAAAATAACTCCTTCCAACTCATTTTCCACAAACTCGCTTGCGTCATCAAACACCATAAAATCTACTAGAAATGTATAGATTCTAATAAATACGTGAATATTACTAGCCACTACAAGAAAGTTATTTCCTTTATACTCTAGTTCTTTGTTCATGATTTGATTATAACTCTAGTTCTAATTGTCACAGATTTTAAAGGGGGTTTTGAATTGATTAATTATGAACTAAAGAAATGAAATAAAATGAAAGCAAAAAAAAGTGGAAGAGATAATCAATAGAGAGAAATGAGCTAGCGTAATTACTAATCTTGTTATGCTATGATTACGTTTTCTAATTATTGTTTTCTATCGCTCCACATAGGGGTTAAAGTCACTAGACTCCTCGGGTAAATTTGTCTAGCCTATTTTCCATAGCGTCCTATTACGTAACCAAATGATTACAAGAGTTCGTGGGTTAACCCTACGGAAGAGTCATTAAGCACCGCTACGATCTAAGACTTATTCTACGAAACCCGGCCTCTCGAAACATAGGTTCCCCCTAACTTCTTAAGCATTTCCGTTTGGTAAGTGATCCTATGGTCAATTCTCACATAAGCTATGTATCTTGTGTTTGATAGGTTCTCTGCCATTTCAGGTTCTTCTATCATAGGCTTGGCAGTTACAGAAATCTCCACCACTAGGGTTAAAGTTCAAAGTACAAAGGATCACTTACCAAACGGAAATGCTTAAAGTTCAAAATACAATCTTCAAAGTACATATGTATCTTGTGTTTGATAGGACGATTTAGGGCTTCAAAGTAGCATGTATTCTATCATAGGCTTGGCAGTTACACAAATCTCCACCACTGGAGCTAAGGTCAAGACAATCTTCAAAGGCAATGTTGGGTGAATATTTTTATAATGCTAAGGTGAATTGTCATTACTAACATACTACGGCGAAGGCTAAAAAGACCATCAATACATGACCAAATCCATGGCCAAGACACCAATGACTACTCACTCCCTCACTTAAGCATGATTCACGATTAAAGGTTAGGATAAGACATGGGATGCACATAAATGGTGAAAAATAAAAATGAACAAGCAAATAGTCTTAGCCTATAACCATGTTGTCACCGCCCACCATCCGTCTAAAGTCCAAGCTTGAAAACGCGAAAACGGATCATGATGTAATATAGTGAGGTGCACACTATCATTTCGAGACCAAGAACCAAGTAGTGTGCCTTGATTAGATATCATATAGCGAGGTGCACACTAACTTGGTCTTCAAAAATCTTCAATCGAATGTGATCAAGGTAGGATCCTCGATTCTAGTCCAATAAGCTCCATAATTAAGGATTAGTGCTTATAATACATGTACTATCCTTTTTACAACATTAAACAAATAAACTACTATTTTTTTTTTCTTTTTTCATTTTTTTTAATAACTACAAACAATAAATAGGAATCCCCCCACTTGAGATGAATCATATATGAGGAATATGGAGGGGTCTTCAATGATCTTCAAAAATATGTCTTCAATTTAGGCGTGATTCCCGAATCTCTCTACCCAAACCTCAAACTTAGGCAAACGGCGGCTTCCCAATCATAAACTAAGACTACACGGTAGGCTAAGGCGAATAGGTGTAACGAAACAATACATTATAAGGGTAAAGAAACGAAACGATTGGCTCGGAAGAGTGTATCTAGGGGTATCTTGCACTAAAGGTGAGTGCCACAAAAGGGTTTAACACGAGGGTCAAAAAGTCGAGGTGACTAATCGATAAACACACACAATTAAACACAAATAGGCTATTTGGTGTAAATCCTAAACAATGCCTTCTTAAAATGTCCCTCCCAAATGTATCAAGCTAACTTGACACACTACTCGTCTATGGTCTCGAAATGATGTAAAAGCCAAGTTCTAAAGTTTACAATACTACATGCACACTCAATATTTGGTGGATTTGAGAAAAATGGGGAAAATGAAAGGCTAAACCTTACCAAGGAAATCAAAGGTTATAGTGTGCTCGGCTAAGGTCTATTCTAGTTCGTTTAAGAAAAACATGTCAAAAGTTATAAAAAAAGCATAATTTTTCAAAATAAACTAGAAAAATAGGCAAATAAACTTCAAGTTATAATTCTACTCCTGTCCCCCCACTTGAACTGTACAAAGTCCCTTTTGTACGCAAACATGTAATACTAAAGGAGAAAATTAGAATTAGAACGAGAACTCCCCTGAAATTTGCTCCGAAAATGATAGAAGGATCATGTTTGAGAAAACGTGCCTTCGCTTCGCCTTATGAGCAAACTCCAAATCCTTGAAATCACGTCACTACCCACAAGCATAAATATAAAAATAAAAAGAAAACAAAAACAAAACAAAAACCTATCTCACTTTCGAAGGAATCACGGTTGCATTTAGCGTATGCAACAAGCCTTTTAAACCACTCGGTGTCCCGAGTGGACGAGTGAAGTCTCGTGAGGGTTTACAGGGAACAAACCCATAAAGTTCATTTAAAAACTAATACAAGGTTATGGAATGTAAGTTAATTAAAATAAAAAATTTCTGGTACAGGGGAAGATTACGGCGTAAACTCATGGATTGAGTTACGCCGTAAGTAATGACACCTGACAAAACTACAGATATCTGACGATGGTTACGGCGTAACCATAACATAAAGTTACACCGTAGAAACTCTCTGAGAAGAATTCCAGGAGTGAAAGACTCCATGGTGCATTTCCAAGCCATCATTCTTCCTCCAATACTTGCAAAAGTTATAACAAAGCATACCAAACCAAACTAAACTAATAAAAAAGAAAGACAGAGGATAATTCGGGTTGTCTCCCGAAAAAGCACTTTTATTTATTAACGAGTCTTGAAGTTAGACTCAATGCCACTGTCAGAAGTGACTATTAGTCATCTCGTGGGAGCTAACATGCCCACGTTCTATCCAGTCAACAACCCTTTCGTCCCTTTTGTACTTATCTCCAAGTTCTAAGCATCCATTGTAAAAATCTTTAATATTTTGATATTGATAATTGTACCCATTTGCTTTATCTTCTTGACTAATTTCTAAAAGAGGTTTGGCCTTGCTTAATTATCTCTTCGTCCAATGTTTGAAATTGGACACTGTTCTTGGCATCTTAAAGATGGTTTTGTCGTTCTTACTTGTCAGCCAGACTAACCCTTTGATAGCGTCTTCCTCAAGACCTGATGTTTCCTTGAATGGTCTTCCTAAAATAACTCCTTCTAACTCATTTTCCACAAACTCACTTGCATCATCAAACACCATAAAATCTACTAGAAATGTATATATTCTAATAAATACGTGAATATTACTAGCCACTCCAAGAAAGTTATTTCCTTTATACTCTAGTTCTTTGTTCATGATTTGATTATAACTCTAGTTCAAATTGTTACAGATTTTAAAAGGGGTTTTGAATTGATTAATTATGAAATAAAGAAATGAAATAAAATGAAAGCAAAAAAAAGTGGAAGAGATAATCAATAGAGAGAAATGTGCTAGCCTAATTAATAATCTTGTTATGCTATGATTACGTTTTCTAATTAGTGTTTTCTATCGCTCCACATGGGGGTTAAAGTCACTAGACTCCTCGGGTAAATTTGTCTTGCCTATTTTCCATGGCGTCCTATTCCGTAACCAAATGATTACAAGAGATCGTGGGTTAACCCTACGGAAGAGTCATTAAGCACCGCTACGATCTAAGACTTATTCTACGAAACCCGGCCTCTCGAAACTTAGGTTCCCCCTAACTTCTTAAGCATTTCCGTTTGGTAAGTGATCCTATGGTCAATTCTCACACAAGATATGTATCTTGTGTTTGATAGGTTCTCTGCCATTTCAGGTTCTTCTATCATAGGCTTGGCAGTTACACAAATCTCCACCACTAGGGTTAAAGTTGAAAGTACATAGGATCACTTACCAAACGGAAATGCTTAAAGTTCAAAATACAATTTTCAAAGTACATATGTATCTTGTGTTTGATAGGACGATTTAGGGCTTCAAAGTAGCATGTATTCTATCATAGGCTTGGCAGTTAAGGTCAAGACAATCTTCAAAGGCAATGTTGGGTGAAAATTTTTATAAGGCTAAGGTGAATTGTCATTACTAACATACTACGGCGAAGGCTACTAAGACCATCGATACATGACCAAATCCATGGCCAAGACACCATTGACTGCTCACTCCCTCACCTAAGCATGATTCACGACTAAAGGTTAGGATAAGACATGGGATGCACATAAATGGTGAAAAATAAAAATAAACAAGCAAATAGTCTTAGCCTATAACCAAGTTGTCACCGCCTACCGTCCATCTAAAGTCCAAGCTTGAAAACGCGAAAACAGATCATGATGTTATATAGCGAGGTGCACACTATCATTTCGAGACCAAGAACCAAGTAGTGTGCCATGATTAGATATCATATAGCGAGGTGCACACTAACTTGGTCTTCAAAAATCTTCAATCGAATGCGATCGAGGTAGGATCCTCGATTCTAGTCCAATAAGCTCCATAAATAAGGATTAGTTCTTATAATACATGCACTATCCTTTTTACAACATTAAACAAATAAACAACTATTTTTTTCTTTTTTCATTTTTTTTAATAACTACAAACAATAAATTGGCATCCCCCCACTTGAGATGAATCATATATGAGGAATATGGAGGGGTCTTCAATGATCTTCAAAAATTTGTCTTCAATGTAGGCATGATTCCCGAATCTCTCTACCCAAACCTCAAACTTAGGCAAACGGCGGCTTCCCAATCATATACTAAGACTACAAGGTAGGCTAAGGCGAATAGGTGTAACGAAACAATACATTATAAGGGTAAAGAAACGAAAAGATTGGCTCGGAAGAGTGTATCTAGGGGTATCTTGCTCTAAAGGTGAGTGCAACAAAAGGGTTTAACACGAGGGTCGAAAAGTCGAGGTGACTAATCAATAAACGCACACAATTAAACACATATGGGCTATTTGGTGTAAATCCTAAACATTGCCTTCTCAAAATGTCCCTCCCAAATGTATCAAGCTAACTCGACACACTACTCGTCTATGGTCTCGAAATGATGTAAAAGCCAAGTTCTAAAGTTTACAATACTACCGGCACACTCAATATTTGGTGGATTTGAGAAAAATGGGGAAAAGGAAAGGCTAAACCTTACCAAGGAAATCAAAGGTTATAGTGTGCTTGGCTAAGGTCTATTTTAGTTCGGTTAAGAAAAACATGTCAAAAGTTATAAAAATGGCATAATTTTTCAAAATAAACTAGAAAAATAGGCAAATAAACTTCAAGTTATAATTCTACTCCCGTCCCCCCACTTGAACTGTACAAAGTCCCTTTTGTACGCAAACATGTAATAATAAAGGAGAAAATTAGAATTAGAACGAGAACTCCCCAGAAATTTGCTCCGAAAATGATAGAAGGATCATGTTTGAGAAAACGTGTCTTCGCTTCGCCTTATGAGCAAACTCCAAATCCCTGAAATCACGTCACTACCCACAAGCATAAATATAAAAATAAAAAGAAAAAAAAAAAAAAAAAAAAACCTAACTCACTTTCGTAGGAATCACGGTTGCATTTAGCGTATGCAACAAGCCTTTTAAACCACTCGGTGTCCCGAGTGGACGAGTGAAGTCTCGTGAGTGTTTACAGGGAACACACCCGTAAAGTTCATTTAAAAACTAATACAAGGTTATGGAATGTAAGTTAATTAAAATAAAAAAATTTTGGTACAGGGGAAGATTACGGCGTAAACTCATGGATTGAGTTACGCCGTAAGTAATGACACCTGACAAAACTGCAGATATCGGACGATGGTTACGACATAACCATAACATAAAGTTACACCGTAGAAACTCTCTGAGAAGAATTCCAGTAGTGAAAGACTCCATGGTGCGTTTCCAAGCCATCATTCTTTCTCCAATGCCTGCAAAAGTTATAACAAAGCATACCAAACCAAACTAAACTAATAAAAAAGAAAGACAGAGGATAATTCGGGTTGTCTCCCGAAAAAGCACTTTTATTTATTAACGAGTCTTGAAGTTAGGCTCAAAGCCACGGTCAGAAGTGATTATTAGTCATCTCGTGGGAGCTAACATGCCCACGTTCTATCCAGTCAACAACCCTTTCGTCCCTTTTGTACTTATCTCCAAGTTCTAAGCATCAATTGTAAAAATCTTTAATATTTTGATATTGATAATTGTACCCATTTGCTTTATCTTCTTGACTAATTTCTAAAAGAGGTTTGGCCTTGCTTAATTATCTCTTCGTCCAATGTTTGAAATTGGACACTGTTCTTGGCATCCTAAAGATGGTTTTGTCGTTCTTACTTGTCAGCCGGACTAACCCTTTGATAGTGTCTTCCTCAAGACCTGATGTTTCCTTGAATGGTCTTCCTAAAATAACTCCTTCCAACTCATTTTCCACAAACTCGCTTGCGTCATCAAACACCATAAAATCTACTAGAAATGTATAGATTCTAATAAATACGTGAATATTACTAGCCACTACAAGAAAGTTATTTCCTTTATACTCTAGTTCTTTGTTCATGATTTGATTATAACTCTAGTTCTAATTGTCACAGATTTTAAAGGGGGTTTTGAATTGATTAATTATGAACTAAAGAAATGAAATAAAATGAAAGCAAAAAAAAGTGGAAGAGATAATCATTAGAGAGAAATGTGCTAGCGTAATTACTAATCTTGTTATGCTATGATTACATTTTCTAATTAGTGTTTTCCATCGCTCCACATAGGGGTTAAAGTCACTAGACTCCTCGGGTAAATTTGTCTAGCCTATTTTCCATAGCGTCCTATTACGTAACCAAATGATTACAAGAGTTCGTGGGTTAACCCTACGGAAGAGTCATTAAGCACCGCTACGATCTAAGACTTATTCTACGAAACCCGGCCTCTCGAAACTTAGGTTCACCCTAACTTCTTAAGCATTTCCGTTTGGTAAGTGATCCTATGGTCAATTCTCACACAAGATATGTATCTTGTGTTTGATAGGTTCTCTGCCATTTCAGGTTCTTCTATCATAGGCTTGGCAGTTACACAAATCTCCACCACTAGGGTTAAAGTTAAATGTACATAGGATCACTTACCAAACGGAAATGCTTAAAGTTCGAAATACAATCTTCAAAGTACATATGTATCTTGTGTTTGATAGGAAGATTTAGGGCTTCAAAGTAGCATGTATTCTATCATAGGCTTGGCAGTTACACAAATCTCCACCACTGGAGCTATGGTCAAGACAATCTTCAAAGGCAATGTTGGGTGAAAATTTTTATAAGGCTAAGATGAATTGTCATTACTAACATACTACGGCGAAGGCTACAAAGACCATCAATACATGACCAAATCCATGGCCAAGACACCAATGACTGCTCACTCCCTCACCTAAGCATGATTCACGACTAAAGGGTAGGATAAGACATGGGATGCACATAAATGGTGAAAAATAAAAATAAACAAGCAAATAGTCTTAGCCTATAACCAAGTTGTCACCGCCCACCGTCCATCTGAAGTCCAAGCTTGAAGACGCGAAAACCGGATCATGATGTAATATAGCGAGGTGCACACTATCATTTCGAGACCAAGAACCAAGTAGTGTGCCATGATTAGATATCATATAGCGAGGTGCACACTAACTTGGTCTTCAAAAATCTTCAATCGAATGCAATCGAGGTAGGATCCTCGATTCTAGTCCAATAAGCTCCATAAATAAGGATTAGTGCTTATAATACATGCACTATCCTTTTTACAACATTAAATAAATAAACTACTATTTTTTTTTTCTTTTTTCATTTTTTTTAATAACTACAAACAATAAATAGGCATCCCGCCACTTGAGATGAATCATATATGAGGAATATGGAGGGGTCTTCAATGATCTTCAAAAATATTTCTTCAACGTAGGTGTAACACCCTAACCCGAAAAGGGTGAAGATGTCACGATAATGGTTTCATATCAGATCAAAACAAAGCATACTTCTATAGTAATACAAGAAATTTTCAAAGGTTACAAATGAAATACTGAAATTACAAGGTTACAAATGAAACTTCTGGTAAATACTAATTCTAAACTTAATGACTTCTAATCAACTCTAATCCAGATGGCTATCAAGGTCTTCTAAGTCCCAGGTACTCTCCACTCATCCCCAGCTTCCTACTAAAACCTGCCGCAGGAAAAGAAATGCGGCTGAGCTACGAGAGCTCAGTGAACAGATACATATACAAAGTAATGATAACGAAACAGAAATAAGATATGGTGCAATGGGAAATATCATAAGGTATAACAATGAGAAAGTGTAAAGAAAATAGAATAGGATAATAATCCACCACGAGCCCAGACAAATCAGATAATCAGATATAGTAACCATAGAGGAGCGACCTCTCAGATATGTGAAGGGCATGTATCGCACACAGTACCAATCACCAGACAATAACAAATCATATATAGATAATCCACTAAACAGAACAGATCTAGGATGCATCCATACGCCCCTACCCAATCACATGCAGACCAAAACAAAGGGACGGTGTGTAACATCACTCCAACACACTAGAGTCACGCCATCGGTGCATCAATGACATAGCCATGTTACCTTCATGGCTAGGGTCACTAATTTTGGCTCGGGTATCAAACTAAGAGTCATGTGTCAAATCAAATCAGAAGGTCATATCCAAAGGTCCAATACAGATAGTTCATAACAGATGGTTCATATCAAATCATTTCAGAAATAGTATCAAAGGTCCAAATCAGAGTTTAACAGATCAAAGTATACAAAACAAAGGTCATATCGAAGGTTCACAACAAAGGGAAACATAGCAATGGCTTTGGGAAAACTTAACGAATCAGAAATCAAATCATGTCAAGGAAATAAGACACCCTTACTGAAAAAGGGCAGAGTATCTGTACCTTATCGCGAATGCAAAACAAAGACAAGAATAGAGAGCACAGAAACGGATCAGGACCTCTCCTTCTTCACACCTAAAGGAGTAGAAGAGAATTACAAAAGGGGTTCAAGTTCAGATTACCATTTTTAGTTATCTTTCCATTTTAAGTAACTTCCCGATTTAGCAGGTTTCTAAATTTAGTAAGTTTCCATTTTTTAGAAAGTTTCCTTATTTGGCAAGTTCTTATAATTAGAAGGATCAAAGTATTTTAACTTAAGTTAAGTCATAATAAATCATATTATGGACATAGGTTACATTTTAGCAAGTTTAGATAGTTCAGGGTTAAATATGACAAACTTCCATAAATTAGGGTTTAAAATGTAAATATTCCAAAGTTAAGGGTTTTAAATTAAAACATCGCAAGTTACTGATTAAAACACATATTTAAATCAGAATCACCTTTTAGTCCCATAAGTTTCATAATTTACATTTTACCCCCTTTAATTATCAACATTACAAAATAAGCCTTATAATTACATAATTTACATTTTAACCCATATAATGTTCGTAATTACACAATCAACCCTCATAATTACTAAATTACAGATTATACTCCCAGATTTAAGTGTGGTACGAATTACACCCCCAAGTTTCACATAATTACATTTTTAGTCCCTTTAATTAACAAAACTTATAAATTAAATCATAATTCCATATTAATTACAAATCAACCCCATAAATATCCAAATTTACATATTACCTCCCTAATAACATTATTTTCACAGAAAAGTCATAATTTTTCTGAATTTACACTTTTAACCCCTCCATTTAAATAATTTGCAATTAGAAACCCTAATTTCATTTTAATTCCAAAACTTGATAATTTTACACATTGGACCCTCATGTCATAATTTTTTACACTTTAGTACTGATCTAATTAACATTACAAAAATAACCCACAAGTTTATTTAATTACAAAACACCCCCTTATCATTTTAAAATCAAATCGTATAACCATAAAAATTCAAAATCCAAACCCTAACCTTCCCCAATCATTACCCAATAATTAACACATCATAATCATATTATTAAATCACAAATTCCAGATTTGAAAACCCTAGTTCCATCGTAAACCCTAATTTCTAGTTTAAAAACCCGATTTTAAATTAAATCCAAATTCGACATTTTGAGCTTCTAAAAATCAAAATCTTATTTTCCTTGGATCATATACCTTATATAGAATCTAAGAAAAATAATCTCCATGCCTCAAAAATTCGATTAGCATATATTAGAATTTACACCCGTTTTATTACTTTAAATCCACCACGACCAACCTAGGCCTCTAAAATTAGAATTACCATTTTTCCCAGATTATATGATGACCAAGTAACTCATAAAAATTAGTAAGGCATCCCAGAAAAATCGTATTACATGATTCACATAATTAATCCATGTTACATATTTTAATTCCATTCGACCACTTAAAGCTTGCATGATTTAATTCCAACATTTTTCATAGATCATACATGATATACTAAGTGTAATAAAAATATTAGAACCATTATTTAACATGTAGAAATAGCTTTCAGAATTTATACCTCTCGGATTGATTTATTGACAAGAAACAATGTAGCGAACAAACGAATGGACCTTAAATCCTCAAACCAATTTTCCTTGCTCCCTAAATTGATGAAGAACTCCAAAAAAATACCACAAAATTTTTAGATGGCCGGATGAACACGTTTTGGATTTATGTGTGTTTTTTTGATTTTCGGTAACTTGTTATTAGGTTTAATGGGTTGGTTACTGATGAACTCAAATAAGTACATTTTATTACTATCATTTATCCTATTAATTTGACTTGTTTTATTATATTATGTATGAGGATTGATACTTAATCGTTTACTTTTGTAATTCTCAGTTGAAAACAAGCATTTGGTGAAACTTGGCGATTTTGGACTAATTATGGGGCAAAACATGCAAGAAGTTAAAAGTCTACTGAAATGTACAAGATCAAGACTAATCTGCTCCAGATGCGCCGCATCTTGCTTATCACATACGGCGCATCGCTATCAAGATCTCACCAGATACGATCCAAGATACAAGAGGACATGCGCCGCATCCAAAGATAAAGATACGCCGCATCTTCTGGCGGTGTACGAATATTCCTGAATATTATAATCTTGGACCCCACGCGAAGTTAAGTAAATGCGCCGCATCTACTTACTAGATGCGCCGCATCTTACCCTCAGACAGAAACTATAAATACCCCAAGACCAGACGAATTTCGGGGGACATATATTATATACGAAGACCGAAGTACAGAAACCAAGGACGAATTAAGTCGAATAGCGAGCACAAGACACACTCAAATCAAAGATACAAGAGCTGTTAGAAGGTGCTGCATGTGTTTAATTCATTAAGTAGTTTTGTTTTATTGTGTTAGTAAACTTTAATTCATCAAGATTGGTGGCTTGTGTAATGTGACAACGGAAAGATTGCACTCCCTTAAAACTGCTTTCTCATTAATTAAAGTTTATATGTTGATGTCTTTGGTGACTTTTATTAGTGCATTGATAACCTCTGTGTCTAGCTGAGCGTTGATCGGGTCGCCATGCCTCTGCCCTCACCTATTTATTAGATCGCCTATGCATTCTATGGTCTGTAGAAAAGTAGGAGAAAGATAAATAGGATAGTCATAAGTAATCATTAAGGGTTTACTCGCCGATAAGATTAGAACCAACGAGAAAGGACTTAATCTCGGTGCGTTGCATCGAACTATACACTTCATATAACACTAGCAAT
This sequence comes from Artemisia tridentata subsp. tridentata, assembly GCA_021014915.2. Lineage (NCBI taxonomy): Eukaryota > Viridiplantae > Streptophyta > Magnoliopsida > Asterales > Asteraceae > Artemisia > Artemisia tridentata. Next base: position 259,269,163 of record CP139504.1, on the reverse strand, counting down.
AAAACAAGTGACAAACTACTTATCATAAGGACAGCCCTCTTATTGTCTCGAGTATTTATCTGTGTACGTGTGTGCTATTCGCTGATTCGTGCCTATTGGTTTAGTTTATTATTTAATTGCAACCAAATCGTGCCAGTCTCTCAGGCTGAACCCCCTTGCGTTAGATTAGATTGTATAGCTAACTTAATATATTAAAATACTGATTAGAATAACTAGATAATACGTTCCACTCTTAGTGATCGACACTCTACTTACCATTATATTCATACTAATCGGGTACACTGCTCGTTAAGTGTGTGTGTTATTGATAAGTCGGCTAAATATAAATTTAAAACTTGAGTAGGCATTAATAATGCTAAACCGCAACGACACATCGCACGCATCAGTTACACAATAAAAGGAATGTGGCCGAGTTTAGGGGAGGGCTTGGCTGGCCAAAATCTCAGAATTAATTTAGGCCAAATCAAATTGATGAGTTTCCATAATTATTTGTATTTATTTTTATATATAATGTATAATAATAATAATAATAATAATAATAATAATAATAATAATGCATATAATATTCATTCGGTTCTTAAAGGGTATTTTGGGTATTTTGTACTTTTTAAAAATATTAATCATAGTTTCCAAAATTATTTGGTATCATATCTTGCCCATTTCCAGAAGTTCGGGATTGATTCGGTACTTTATAAGCTTTTTATTAAGTTTTTAAGATCATAGGGGCATTTTGGTCTTTTTACCATGTTTCAGATTTTTAGGTGTTACAGTAGGCGTGATTCCCGAATCTCTCTACCCAAACCTCAAACTTAGGCAAACGGCGGCTTCCCAATCATAAACTAAGACTACACGGTAGGCTAAGGCGAATAGGTGTAACAAAACAATACATTATAAGGGTAAAGAAACGAAAAGATTGGCTCGGAAGAGTGTATCTAGGGGTATCTTGCACTAAAGGTGAGTGCAACAAAAGGGTTTAACACGGGAGTCGAAAAGTCGAGGTGACTAATCGATAAACGCACACAATTAAACACATATGGGCTATTTGGTGTAAATCCTAAACATTGCCTTCTCAAAATGTCCCTCCCAAATGTATCAAGCTAACTCGACACACTACTCGTCGTCTATGGTCTCGAAATGATGTAAAAGCCAAGTTCTAAAGTTTACAATACTACCGGCACACTCAATATTTGGTGAATTTGAGAAAAATGGGGAAAATGAAAGGCTAAACTTTACCAAGGAAATCAAAGGTTATAGTGTGCTCGGCTAAGGTCTATTCTAGTTCGGTTAAGAAAAACATGTCGAAAGTTATAAAAATGGCATAATTTTTCAAAATAAACTAGAAAAATAGGCAAATAAACTTCAAGTTATAATTCTACTCCCGTCCCCCCACTTGAACTGTACAAAGTCCCTTTTGTACGCAAACATGTAATAATAAAGGAGAAAATTAGAATTAGAACGAGAACTCCCCTGAAATTTGCTCCGAAAATGATAGAAGGATCATGTTTGAGAAAACATGCCTTCGCTTCGCCTTATGAGCAAACTCCAAATCCCTGAAATCATGTCACTACCCAAAAGCATAAATATAAAAATAAAAAGAAAACAAAAACAAAACAGAAACCTAACTCACTTTCGTAGGAATCACGGTTGCATTTAGCGTATGCAACAAGCCTTTTAAACCACTCGGTGTCCCGAGTGGACGAGTGAAGTCTCGTGAGGGTTTCGAACACACTCATAAAGTTCATTTAAAAACTAATACAAGGTTATGGAATGTAAGTTAATTAAAATAAAAAATTTCTGGTACAGGGGAAGATTACGGCGTAAACTCATGGATTGAGTTACGCCGTAAGTAATGACACCTGACAAAATTGCAGATATCTGACGATGGTTACGGCATAACCATAACATAAAGTTACACCGTAGAAACTCTATGAGAAGAATTCCAGGAGTGAAAGACTCTATGGTGCGTTTCCAAGCCATCATTCTTTCTCCAATACCTGCAAAAGTTATAAAAAAGCATACCAAACCAAACTAAACTAATTAAAAAGAAAGACAGAGGATAATTCGGGTTGTCTCCCGAAAAAGCACTTTTATTTATTAACGAGTCTTGAAGTTAGACTCAAAGCCACGGTCAGAAGTGATTATTAGTCATCTCATGGGAGCTAACATGCCCACGTTCTATCCAGTCAACAACCCTTTTGTCCCTCTTGTACTTATCTCCAAGTTCTAAGCATCCATTGTAAAAATCTTTAATATTTTGATATTGATAATTGTACCCATTTGCTTTATCTTCTTGACTAATTTCTAAAAGAGGTTTGGCCTTGCTTAATTATCTCTTCGTCCAATGTTTGAAATTGGACACTGTTCTTGGCATCCTAAAGATGGTTTTGTCGTTCTTACTTGTCAGCCAGACTAACCCTTTGATAGCGTCTTCCTCAAGACCTGATGTTTCCTTGAATGGTCTTCCTAAAATAACTCACTTGCATCATCAAACACCATAAAATCTACTAGAAATGTATAGATTCTAATAAATACGTGAATATTACTAGCCACTACAAGAAAGTTATTTCCTTTATACTCTAGTTCTTTGTTCACCATTAGAATCCTTACAACCTGATTTTGCAAGTAAGTTGCAAATTGTAAGGATTCTAATGGTGAACTCTCGTGCTTGCTTCAGAAAATCTAGGTTGGGTTGGTTGCGTGCATGTGTTGCTCTTATTTTCCTGCCATGGAACTAAATCCATAAAATTTAGCTCTTGGTTCACATCTTCCATCTCCATTCCTATTCGTTGATCCTTTTATTCGAATTCCATGAAAACATCGAAGTTTCCTATAGGGGAGAGATCGTCATGCTCAAAAGAATTCCCTTGAACCACTTCTTCATTTTTTAGAAATTCTTCCAAATCAAATTCTTCAAGCTCCTGTACCTGGTTGATTACACAAACACATCCATTTTGGGGAATAAACACAGTTTCGTTAGCTTTAAAAGTAGTTTATTCCCCTCCTACTTCTAAGGTCATTCTTTTTTCGTAAACATCAGCCTTAGCGTGTGTTGTGGCAAGCATAGGTCTTCCCAGTATAATTGGGATTTTCGTATCTTCTACGATCTCTAAAATAAAAAAATCCACTGGGAAAACAAACCTATCAATTTTTACCAATACATTTTCCACTATTCCCATAGGGGATTGCATGGATTTTTCGGCCATTTCAATCTTCATTTTGATTGGTCTTAAACTCCCCACTCCCAAACGTGTAAACATAGAATAAAGCATTATGCTAATACTAGCTCCTAAATCTGCTAATGCATTGCTAATTTTAAGATTACCGATCAAACATGGGAGAGTAAAACTTCTAAAGTCTTTCTCCTTTTGTGGTAATTCATTCCGTAATATAGCCGAGAACCTAGCATTGAGCTTCACTGAATCGACCCCTTCCAAGCTATCCTTCTTGTCAATTAATTCCTACAACCATTGAAGATCGTTATATTTATTCTTAATTGAATCAACTAAGGGGAGATTAACAGGAAGAGTTCCCAAACTATGGAGCAAACGTTGCTCCTTCATAAGTCTCCTTTTTACTTTTCCGAAAAGGGTTGTCGGTTCATTTGATGCTTCATCAGTAAACACCAATTTTGTTTCTTCAATAGTTTCGACAACACTTTCTTCTGCTTCTTCATCTTTTTCTTCCAAACACTTTTTAATTGCATTGGTACATTGCTCTACTTTTATTTCAAGATTTTTGATCCCGATATCGTGAGCCTTGAGAGATGAAACGGTGCTTTCAACAAACTTCTTTAGCATTTCTTCCTCTCGTGCTTGTGTTTTTGTAGATTCATCAATGTACTTGTACACTATCTCCTCTAAGCTTTTTCTATCTTTTGTACCAATCATACATTTTACTTCCTCTATACGTTGAGTATTTTGCGCTTCTTCTCTTTCCTTTCTTCTTCTCTCAAATTCAAGTGAATAGTCATTGTCCTTCATAGTTATTGTCTTCATGACTTTATGTTTGAAGTTATCCCTGGGTTCATACCCTGTTTCAATATGCCACTTATGACAGTGGTCCGCTATCCTTTGGATGGACTGCAAAGCTTGATCTGGTGTCATTCCTGGATGGGCTTTTGATAATCTAGAAGTTTGCGAGTCGCGGCGTCTAAACCTCTATAAAAAAATGTATATTTTTTGATTTTTGTTTAGATCATGCGTGGGACATCTGTAGAGAAGTTCATTATATCTTTCCCAAGTGTGGTAAAGTATCTCTTCCCTCTCTTACACAAACCTGTGAATTTCCCTAAAAAGGGTTGCTAGTCTAGAATGCGGGCAAAATTTTTGTACAAATGCTCTCTGTAGAATATTCCAAGTTGCTTTTGATTCGAGAGGAAGTCGATTAAACCATCTTTTTGTAGATCCATTGAGGGTCATAGGGAAAACCTTTAGCATAAGAGTATAGTGCGAGATATTCAGAACACTGAAAACGCTTACTATGTATAAGATTTCGTCAACATGTTCTTGGACATCTTCCTCTTCTTTGTCATCAGAAAATTGTTTGTTTTGTAACTCTTGGATAATTTGTCCTTTAATTTCAAACTTCACTGTTTCAGGGGTTGATGGTATCGTTACCCCTCTGGTGGAGTTCTCATTAGTCCTCCCCAGGTATTGTTCCATGGTAAGGGCATCGATGTCGGGTTTTCCATTTAATTTGGAATCTGAGTCTCAATGCTCTGATTCGTAGAAAGAGAAAATGTTATGGACAGAAATAGGTGTATTGTTTCTCTTTGCTCGAAATTGCTTTTCCGAATTGTTGTACGGTGTTACTAAGAAAGGTTTAGCGCTTCGATTTTTGTAACCTGACATATTCAAAAATTAATTAAAATAAAACAATAAATATGAAAGAACTTAAAATTAAAAACCCTAAAATAGCTCCCTGGCAGCGGCGCCAAAAACTTGATGTAGGATTTCTGACCAGGTTTTAATATTAATAAAGTCTCGTCTATCTAAGGTGTACCTACTGCACTAACGGGCAGTGTACCCGGTCGTATGTAGTGTAGTAATTGGTAAAGCCGAGGTCGTCCCAAGAGCTATGTGTGTGGATCTAATCTAAGTTCTAATTGTCACAGATTTTAAAAGGGGTTTTGAATTGATTAATTATGAACTAAAGAAATGAAGTAAAATTAAAGCAAATAAAAGAGGAAGAGATAATCAATAGAGAGAAATGTGCTAGCCTAATTACTAATCTTTTTATGCTATGATTACGTTTTCTAATTAGTGTTTTCTATCGCTCCACATGGGGGTTAAAGTCACTAGACTCCTTGGGTAAATTTGTCTAGCCTATTTTTCATAGCGTCCTATTCCGTAACCAAATGATTACGAGAGTTCGTGGGTTAACCCTACGGAAGAGTCATTAAGCACCGCTACGATCTAAGATTTATTCTACAAAACCCGGCCTCTCGGAAGTTAGGTTCCCCCTAACTTCTTAAGCATTTCCGTTTGGTAAGTGATCCTATGGTCAATTCTCACACAAGATAGTGGTAGTCCTATGGTCAATTCTTACCACTATTCGCAACCTATTCCACTAGGGTCCGATGGTCAATTCTCCTAGTTTCCTAGATACTACCAAACATTCATACTACCAAAACAAGGGTGTCCGCGAATAAGCAAAGAAAGCATACATATAAAGCGATATGAAAACTAGAAAACTAACTCATAGCAATAACAATTTCATAACTAGGCTAACACCAAAGGTGTTTAGCCAATCATATTAATACATGCAAAAAATTCAATGTTTAACATCATAATGGAAGACATGGAATTAAATACAAGAATGTAATACGAAATACTAAAACTTATGAAGTGTATGGCGTGAATTCTCCCTTGGAAATGACTTGTATGCTACTGAATATCGTCCTCCTTGAAGCCCTAAATCGTCCTCTGGTTGTTGTGCATTGAGAAGATATGTAAAAATGCGGAATTAGGGCTTGTATTTATAGCCTCATTTTAGTTACGGCGTAACCACTAGGGTTAGTTACGCCGTAACCTTCGTATCTCAGACGATCTTATCCATAGTAATAACTTTACGGCGTAACTTAAAAATAAGTTACGATCGTAGAACTCTCGTTAAATAATTCACCACTTCTATGTCGTAACCTTGAGAATGGTTACGGCGTAACTATCTGGACCATGAAATTCTTCTAAGTCTGGAAATATATACGGCGTAACTTATGTTGGAGTTACGCCGTAACCTTGAACTGCGTTGACTTTTGTTCTTCTAGTGTTAATCCTAGTTACGGCGTAAGCAGAGTATGGAATTACGCCGTAACTCTTGTCTGGCCATCATACTCTTGTATATTTGCTTTAATAACCTTCCAATTTCACGTCTTTTTGTTCCTATGCTCATTAATAACCTAAAAATGAAATATTAATGAATAAGAGTATATATTCAAGTAAAATGATACAAATGATGAGCATATTAGGGGGAAATTGACACTAAAATATCAGGAGTATTTGATGTTATCACATAGAGATAGCTCAAAAGCATAATACTTTTGCATAGCTCGCTCCTGACATGATGTGTTCTCTTAATACTTTGCCTTGCCTCTAAAATTAAAAATATGGATCTGTTAATACAAATAATGTCAAAAACGTCATTTGCATTATTCGATCTTTATACATTTTGATAATCACAAAATACAAAAACACGTTACGTAAAACTACAATTAATAAGTTTTTAATTGAGAAAACCCGTTTCAACTACAACATCACTTAAGGTATAAACAAACACTATACCAACTTAGTTAAGTGATCAAAGAATTTATTTTTACTTAAACATCACATTTTTACAAAGTATTTTTGTATTTATAAAGAAATGTTTTAATAAGAAAAATAAATTTGAATTTGAAATTCTCCAACAGCTATTTTTCCCGCCCAAATCAGATAAATTTTCACCACATCAAGACAAAATTGGGAGTGTCCCATGGGACGGTCCCGTAAAGGTGGACGGTCCCTTATATATATGGGACCGTCCAAGGTTTAAGGGACTGTCCCACGCTCCCCCTTGTGCCTATAAATACTGCACTATTCCATGCAGAAACAATACCTCTTGGCACAAAAACATTCTGTTTTCTTAATCCTCTTCTTTGATCACAATAACTCGTTCACATGTGTTTATAAATGATCTAGATACCCTCTACCTCCAAGTGCAAGAGAAGAATGCTCGTATTCGTCAAGAAAGGAAGTGTTATAGATTAGGCATCACACACACGTAACTTGTGTTACGATTCTCTTCTTCATCCAAACTCTCTAATTTCTCTCTATTGTATATTAGTGTATCTGACTCGTGTGTGAGTCAAGATTAGGTGTGTTAGTGTAGATTTGGACAAAGTGTATGTTCGTGAAGTGTTGTATGTAGATTAGGACGTAATGTGAGTCCGTGTAATGGTGTGTGAAGATTGGGACCTGGTGTGAGTCAGTGTATTGGTGTGTGAAGCTTAGGACTTTGTGTGAGTCCGTGCATTGGTGTGTGAAGATTAGGACGAGGTGAAAGTTCGTGAAGTGTAGTGTGAAGACTTGGATTGTGTGAAAGTCCAAGTGAACGAGGTGTACGTCCGTGTAGTGGTGTGTGTTGCTGTGTAGATTGGTTTTAGCTAGGATTGGACTCGACATTCCGCTTAGTATCGTAAATTGGTGTAAGCGCTGGTGTACGATTTTCTCCGCCTGAAGGGAGTTTGTAGACATAGTGATTGTGAAGTCTCAAGTGTGATACTCGAGGAGTAGAGTAGGGCGAAGAGTGAGCTTCATAGCCAAACCACTATAAATCTCCTTCTCTCGGTTTGGTTGTTCCTTTCCTTTATCTTTCTTACATTTTGTTAATACAAATAAACCTTCAAAACGTTTATTTTTATTTTACGATCTTTCAATGTTTTGTCGATAACAAACGTAAAATCATTTTAACGAGATAAATAAATTACGTAATGCTTTGAGCCAATAGTTTACTAACTCATTTCATTAAACAAGTAAACCTTAAACATATCCAGTTAAAAAGTTTACATAAAACCAAAACAATTTTATAAAAACACTTAAGTAACATTTGTTTTATATTTTATAAAATACATGTTAAGAAAAAGCTAGTAAACACTTGGACTATCCATGGCCCAAAACCAAGTCCATAAACCATAAACCATGGAGCTTGACCCATAACCCATGATCCATTGCATGACATCATGCATGACATCCATAATGGGTAAAACCCATGACCCATGACCCAAAGTCCATAACCCATAACCCAAAGTCCATGACCCATGACCCAAGATGTCTTTGACATCAGGCATGACATCATCTATCCACGGATCATAACCCATAACCCATAACCCGGTTTGTAACCCAAAATCCGGACTGGTTTACCCAGTTACCCGGATCCCCCGGTTTACACTAGCCGGATCCCTCTAGGAAGGGATCCGGTGGAACCGGGTGAACAGTAGGCAGTTTTGCCTATAAATAGTGAGTCATTTCTCTATTATCTCTCACCCTTTTTAGAGTTTACTTCTCTCTATACTCTAAACTCTCTAACCTCAGATCCAAGGATCCTTCTATGTAGTTTCTCTTTGTGATTCTCTAGGTTCCTTCCATAAGGCGAGATCACAACCTCTCGAAGACGTGCAAGCTCGTGATATGGGTTGCTTTGATTCTTCTCTTCCAAGATCATAGAAATGATTCTTGTTCTTTATTTCTTCTCAAAGGGTGTTGTAGATGTGTTGAGTCGATAGGTGTAAAAGGACATTGGATCATTTAGTCGAGTTGTATTGGGTATGTTGGTTTGGTCCGCCGTGCTAAGGACCCGGTATCTAGCCTTGTACCGGATAAAGTGTAGGCGATGAAGGTTTGGTCTACCTTGTGAGAAAGACTCGGTATCTAGCTTTGTACTGGATAAAGTGTAAGCGACGTTGTGAAGGCTTCTCCGACATGTGAAAGGAGTTTGTGTTGTGAAGTGATAACGAACTCTCGAGTAGGTGACTCGGGGAGTGGAGTAGGGCAAGGAAGGTGTCCTTGTAGCTGAACCACTATAAATACTTGTGTTGTAGTTGTGTCTCTCTAAAGCTTTCTCCTAGTTTAGTTTATATGTTTTTATTTTTGTCAATATCCAACACGTCAAAACTAGATTGACATAAGTCGATCTATAAGTTTTAATAAGTGATTTTAATCGGTAAAACTATTCAACTCCCCCTTCTAGTTTTCTACAATTGGCATAAGAGCTTCGTTACCAAGTTTCTTAGAGTATATTGTACTTTAAAATTTTGATACGATCCGTGTATGTTTTGGAAACTAGAACGAAGGGAAAACCTTTTGTAAAAGTTGACATCTAACTCATTTTTACAAAAAGATCATAACTTCTATCTCTTGGATATTGATATTTCATCTTGTTTCTAACAAATCTTTTTGAGAAGTATTCGGTTTAGGTTTCTTCGAAAACTTCTTCAGCTTAAAGGAAAAATGAAGTTTACACACTTAAGAAGAATCCATAAGTGTCGCTTGACTCCTTTGCTAACAAAGGTAAAGATAGCTTAAAAGAGGCTTCTGAAGTACTTCTCATCTACGGTTTCAAAACTATACCAAAAGGTATAGTTTCTTAGTTAAAATTAATTCTCTAAAATGTGCTAATTGATTATGGTTAAAAGGTGGATTCATACATGTTTTTCCTTTCTAAAAATATGATAACATATACATACTTTCTTTATAAGACATCTCTATTAATTATAAAGTTTGGTGTGCATCATCTTTGTGTCATATGTTCATGAATCGTGTGTAATACACCTAATCACACTTTGTCTAAAAACATCTCTTCACAAACGCTCGTGTAGTTTCTAATGGTTGGAAATAGTATTTCTTTCCATTTCTAGTCAAAACCTTTTACATACTTCTTTATTTAAAAGGTTAAAATCATCACTAGAAAAATCTTTCACATCTATCAAATTTATGATATTCATCCTCACGACAACTTCTCATTTTTCCACTTCTCGTCTATTCATCCTTTTCAGTTATTTGGAATAAAAATATTCTTTTGCTCAAATTTCTCAAATTCTTCCCCTAGTTTCTTAGAATCCAATACTATACATCCTTAAATCATACACATCTGTATCTGCAGTTTTCCCCGGATCCCTGTATTATAACGGGCCGGATCCATTTTAGATTGGATCCGGAAGAACTGGCTTAACAGACATAAGTTTATCTTCTCACATTATTTGTCTGTTTTCCAAACATCCCAATAAACATTTTCTTAGTATAGGATCTCGTCTCCCTTAATTTCAGAATCCTAAAACCATCCCTTTTTGTATAATTACATCTTATTAAAATTTCTCTTAAAAGGGTTTAGCTCTTTATCATTTTACAAGGGTAATTTTCATCACATAAGGGTTATATAACATAAAACACAAACACTCAAACTAATGGGATCTCATATCTACACATATACATATATACTTATCAAATCTTGTACAAACAAAAGCCTTTCTCAACATCTCATATTTTCAAAAACTCTCTCTCGTATAGGACATTCACAGCTCTACATAAGGCAATTTGATAAGTTTAATCATCGTAGTCATCTCTACTCATAATGGAAGTAAAAAATATTTCTACTAAACTCTTCAAAGATATTGATATTATTTTTACAAAAAGTTGTTTCTCTTAAACCACTTGTATAGGTCTCAATATGTCTCACGAATATGACTTCGATTTTCGAGACACCAGCGTTTACATCCCAGACATCTCTCATGAACCAGACACTCCAGGCAACCATGTTCGTGGGTTTAATAATCTTGAAACCCGCTTCATTCACGAAGGTCGTGTGGTTGACTCTTCCCTCATCTTCGACAGACACATCAACACATGTTTCCGCATCATAGGCTTTGATTGTCTTATCACCATTAACGAACCAACTTGTCCACGGATTGTGTTGGAATTCTTCCATCAAGTCGAACTCGTTCGTAACGAGGATCGTTCTTTCTCACTTTGGTTTTCACTCAAAAACCATAAGGTTGTTCTAACTCTTCAGCAATTTGCTAACATCCTTCGAATCCCAGGATATGGTCAATGTGCCTACACCGAAGATCGGTCTCTTGAATCCCTCTTTAACTGTCGTGAAGAAAATAGTCCATACTGCTCTTTCATACCTTCTCCACAAGAACTAACCCATCTTATTCGTACTCTTTATCGTTTTGACTTTATTCATCCAGACATAATCGACACACTTGAGATTCGCTATGAGCTGAAAACTATGGCGGTTATCTTAAGTGAAAATGTTTGGAGTCTTAAGGCAAATCGTGAGCAACTTCCAGCTTGTTGTGCTCATATGATCAACTGTCTTCTAACTCAACAACCATACAATCTCGCCTACTTCTTCGCTAAGCGAATTGTACATCTCAATGGGAATAAGAACAAACTTATACCTTATGGGATGTTCTTAACTTGTCCCTATAATCACTTCATGAACTTTCATACACACTTTCAAGGGCCACAATATTTTCTCGTCAATAAAGTGATGATGCCTTTAGATAAGGCCTTTATATCATCTTTCTTTATTACAGAATCCGCTTCCAACTATGCACCGTTTGATGATCCAACAAATGAAGAAAATGAGCAAAATAACGAAAATTAGATAAAAGATAGGAATAAACCTTTAACGAAGTATGATCCATCTTTAAACTTACTTGTTATACTTCTTTTTAAAAGGCTTAGTCTCTTTATTACCTATATGTGTTTCCTACATGCTCTACTTGTTATATCTGACTTATATCTATGTATAAGTGTTGCCTGAGGTGTTAGATTTCTTAGTCGACATATGAGCAAAATTCTAACAAGTCCTCTGTGAACTTATTTGTCTCAGAAGCCGGTTCCCTTATATTTAACTGGCCGGATCCCCTTTAGAAAGGATCCGGACGAACCGGTAACACAGAGGATACTTTTATACCACTTGTCTTCACACTCAACCATTCTAACCTTAGTACTTTAGTTAGTCATCTCCTATTATTCATATTTGAGCTGACTTTGAGGTTAGTAGTCTTGTTAAACTCTTAAGAAAGACTTAAGTATCATCCTAGGTGTTTTTGATTTATCATTTCCACAATAACCACTATTTCTCAGTTCCACTTCTTGCATCACCTCTCTCTGATCATTTTACACTTACCTATAATTTAAATAAATTTTTAACAAATTTATTTCCACCATCTCTACCTCAAAAATACTCTAAAAACAATCTTTTAATTCTTATGATTTTTAAAGAATTTTTAAATTTTTCATACCACCTTTTCCTGAAACCTACAAATATTTAACACTAAGTGATATGATTATCTTAATCCATATTCACTTAATGGCCTACTTAGACCTCTTTCTCACCTCTAAAGATCATTTATGACAACCCCTCATCAGAGTTCCCTTCACTAAAACACTATCTTACACTCATTACATCAGGAAATATAGGGTTGCAATAGCTAGATGTCCATCATTTCTCACCTTTATCTGATCTGTTAGCCGGTTCCCTCAGCTAAAGCTAGCCGGATCCCTTTTGGGAAGGATCCACTGGAACCGGGCAAACAGAAACATATTTTATCACCTATAGCCTTCCAACACTCAACTTTATCCACTCAAGCACTCCACATTGCCTTTAACTTATCTCCTAGAAGAATGTATCACTGTAATTGACCTTGGTTTATGCATATCATTGCAATTCAAAGGATTTTAGTGGTTTAGGCTTTAAATTCACTTGCTTGATCCTTCACTATTTAAGCCACTTGTGTTTGTGCTTCCAAACCACGCCAAAACAAACCATCTTCTACTGCAAACTCACACTCTAAACCTACCCAAAAACATGACTAAGGCACCAAGTGCAAGATCATCCACTAGGAGCCCTCTAATAAAAACCGCACGAATAGTGTATGAAATATCCTCAACCGAAACCTCACCCATCAAAGCACCCCCTACTAGAACACCTCTCCTAAACTACATCCAAACTCCTCCATCTAATGAACCAACTCCAACACAACTAGCTTCTAACAAACCAACCTCACCACAACTTCTATCTCTTGAACCATCACCACCACAACTTGCTTCCGCCAAAACAACACCACCACAATCAACTTCTCTTGAACCTACATCTCCCATTGAACCTACATTACCAAACACTCATATATCCACTCAACCAACAATACCTTCACCTCTTGAACCATGACGTCTCTCTTTTACCACACCCCATTCATCACTTCACCTCTACTCCAACTCATTGGAGTACTTACCTCCTAGACCTTCTAATCCACCACCATTGTCAACATTCTCATCCATTGAGAGAATGTCAACTCAACCACCATTCCATCACCTAAACGTTGACATTAACATACAACCACCTATAACAAACTTGCCTTCCTCTCCTCCACCCTCAAATGACCCATTTTGGGTAATGAGAAGATGTCAACCATCACAATCACCTCAACCACCTCTACCAAACAATAATACATTTCCTCCTACACACTCTTCTTCACCAACCCCCGTGGTACATCCACAACCTTTCCACATAGGTACTTCCACCTCAAACTTACTTCCACAACCTTCTTTCTTAAAACCAACATCACAACAACCAAGCCACAATGACGCTTGTGATCATTGTAAACAGACTCAAACCTTAGTACATGAACTACGTGATGAAGTACGTTTCATGTTCTACCATCTTCTTGAACGTCTTGATGACGTCATCAAACCAAACCTACCCGAAAAACCTTGAAGTGTAAGCACAAGTGGTCTCACTATTCTAGTATTAGGCCTAGACTTTGTTAGGATTTTTCCTTTTTAGATCATTTTCTTAGTTTTAGAGATTTGACCAATGTGTGTAACACTTCTCTTGTTTTATTAAATGAATCTACTTGATTATGTGCTTCTTGTCTATGTGAGCATGATTGGTGTGATTATTACTTGTCTTCATATCTTTTCTATTGTGCACTGTTGCTAACAAACTGCAGGTAAGCCAGATCCATCACTTTGTACTAGCCGGATCCCTTTTTCAAAGGAACCGGCGGATCCGGAGAAACAGAACACTAACCAAATTTTATGTAGCTCCATTTTTAGAAAAAGGACACAATATACTTTTTTTCTAACCTTTGTTTTGTAGATTTTCAAAAATACACATGGAGTACTTAACGCCCTCATTAAGGGGGAGCTCTTGTCCAAGCAAAACCATTGCAAAAACTTGCCATGATCACGTCTTAGTCTCCCTAATTACTTGACGCCCTCAACAAGGGGGAGCAACCATCAAGGGGGAGCAACTAAGAACTTCTTACTATCCTTATTCCTTTTTACACCTTTTCTTCACTTACTTTTCTTAAAACTTGCATTCGGGTTAGTTTCCTTTCGACGCTCTTTTTGTTTCGACAAAAGGGGGAGAAAGAGTAAAAGCTACAATTCAAAATTTTAATAATTTTATTTTTCACTTCAAATAATTTTATGTTTTGTCATCAACAAAAAGGGGGAGATTGTTAGTACAAATAAACCTTCAAAACGTTTATTTATATTTTACGATCTTTCAATGTTTTGTCGATAACAAACGTAAAATCATTTTAACGAGATAAATAAATTATGTAATGCTTTGAGCCAATAGTTTACTAACTCATTTCATTAAACAAGTAAACCTTAAACATATCTAGTTAACAAGTTTACATGAAACCAAAACTATTTTATAAAAACACTTAAATAACATTTGTTACTTACATTTTATAAAATACATGTTAAGAAAAAGCTAGTAAACACTTGGACTATCCATGGCCCAAAACCAAGTCCATAAACCATAAACCATGGATCTTGACCCATAACCCATGACCCATTGCATGACATCATGCATGACATCCATAATGGGTAAAACCCATGACCCATGACCCAAAGTCCATAACCCATAACCCAAAGTCCATGACCGATGACCCAAGATGTCTTTGACATCAGGCATGACATTATCTATCCATGGATCATAACCCATAACCCGGTTTGTAACCCAAAATCCGGACTGGTTTACCCAGTTACCCGGATCCCTCGGTTTACACTAGCCGGATCCCTCTGGGAAGGGATCCGGTGGAACTGGGTGAACCGTAGGCAGTTTTTCCTATAAATAGTGAGCCATTTCTCTCTTATCCCTCACCCCTTTTAGAGTTTACTTCTCTCTATACTCTAAACTCTCTAACCTCAGATCCAAGGATCTTTCTATGTAGTTTCTCTTTGTGATTCTCTAGGTTCCTTCCATAAGGCGAGATCACAACCTCTCGAAGACGTGCAAGCTCGTGATATGTGTTGCTTTGATTCTTCTCTTCCAAGATCACAGAAATGATTCTTGTTCTTTATTTCTTCTCAAAGGGTGTTGTAGATGTGTTGAGTCGATAGGTGTAAAAGGACATTGGATCCTTTAGTCGAGTTGTATTGGGTATGTTGGTTTGGTCCGCCGTGCTAAGGACCCGGTATCTAGCCTTGTACCGGATAAAGTGTAAGCGACGAAGGTTTGGTCTACCTTGTAAGAAAGACTCGGTATCTAGCTTTGTACCGGATAAAGTGTAAGCGACGTTGTGAAGGCTTTTCCGCCATGTGAAAGGAGTTTGTGTTGTGAAGTGATAACGAACTCTCGAGTAGGTGACTCGGGGAGTGGAGTAGGACAAGGAAGGTGTCCTTGTAGCCGAACCACTATAAATACTTGTGTTGTGGTTGTGTCTCTCTAACTCTATCTCCTAGTTTAGTTTATATGTTTTTATTTTTATCAATATCCAACACGTCAAAACTAGATTGACATAAGTCGATCTATAAGTTTTAATAAGTGATTTTAATCGTTAAAACTATTCAACCCCCCCCCCTTCTAGTTTTCTACAATTGGCATCAGAACTTCGTTACCAGTTTTCTTAGAGTATATTGTACTTTAAAAACTTGATACGATCCGTGTATGTTTTGAAAACTACAACGAAGGAAAAACCTTTTGTAAAAGTTGACAACTAACTCATTTTAAAAAAAGATCAAAACTTCTATCTCTTGGATATTGATATTTCATCTTGTTTCTAACAAATCTTTTTGAGAAGTATTCAGTTTAGGTTTCTTCGAAAACTTCATCATCTTAAAGGAAAAATGAAGTTTACACACTAAAGAAGAATCCATAAGTGTCGCTTGACTCCTTTGCTAACAATGGTAAAGATAGCTTAAAAGAGGCTTCTGAAGTACTTCTCATCTATGGTTTCAAAACCATACCAAAAGGTATGCTTTTTTAATTAAAATTAATTCTCTAAAATGCGCTAATTGATTATGGTTAAAAGGTGGATTCATACGTGTTTTTCCTTTCTAAAAATATGATAACATATACATACTTTCTTTATAAGACATCTCTATTAATTATAAAGTTTGGTGTGCATCATCTTTGTGTTATATCTTCATGAATCGTGTGTAATACACCTAATCACACTTTGTCTAAAACCATCTCTTCACAAACGCTCGTGTAGTTTCTAATGGTTGAAAATAGTATTTCTTTCCATTTCTAGTCAAAACCTTTTACATACTTCTTTATTTAAAAGGTTAAAATCATCACTAGAAAAATCTTTCACATCTATCAAATTTATGATATTCATCCTCACGACAACTTCTCATTTTTCTAATTCTCGTCTATTCATCCTTTTCAGTTATTTGGAATAAAAATATTCTTTTGCCCAAATTTCTCAAATTCTTCCTCTAGTTTCTTAGAATCCAATACCATACATCCTTAAATCATACACCTCTGTATCTGCAGTTTTCCCCGGATCTCTGTATTATAACGGGCCGGATCCATTTTAGAATAGATCCGGAAAACTATTCAACCCCCCATTCTAGTTTTCTACACATTCATTTATTCTTTACTTCGTGCATATCTATTGTATTCATATATATCATTAATTGATATCACACAACTTCGAATCAAACGATTTTCAAAAAGAATAAAAAGGTTTTAAAAATCTTAAACGATTTCACACGTGTCTCGGTTTGGTTGTTCATTTCCTTTATCTTTCTTACATTCCTGTTTACAGTATAACACAATTTTTTATCGGTTTTTGTTTCGTATTTTTTTGTTAGTTTAATGTTTTTTACTTATTAAACTTTATATTTTTTGTTATGTAATTTCAGTTTTATAGTTTTTTAATACAAAAAAAATTATAAAAATTAAAAAAAATAGAAAACCGAAAAAAACATTAGGAGGGTATCACTTGTACAAAGTGGCAAAACACGAGAAAGCGTGCATTGAAAATAAACATGTTTTTATTCTTTTCGCGTTTGATACTTTTGGTTTCCTTGCACCTGAGGCAATGAAGTTCCTCAACAGAGTCCAATGAGTTATGCATAATAATGTTATGACACCTAGATCCACAGATGTAGTTTTCAAAAGAATTAGTTTTGCAATCCAAAAAGTGCTAGCGGCGCAACTTGTTGCCCGTTTGCCTTCCACCTCTACGTAAATCCAAAAGTTAATTCAATAAAAAGGTGCATAACCAATTGTTCCTTAAAAAAAAATAATAAATAAAAATAAATAAAAAAAATAAAAATAAAAAACAACTTCTTTTTTTTATTGATTTGTACTAGTCTAGGTTTTGTTCAATGACTTGTAGGGGACATTTTTGCTTTTGAGTAAACGTGTTACTTTTCAAGTGAATATCTTACCTTTTTACCTCTTAAAAAATAGGCATTTTGAAAATGGAGCTTTTTATTTTCGTAAAAGAAAACAAAATACATAAATATACAACCAAAAATGGTAAACTTAATTAATGATGCCGAAAGAAAAGTCCAAAGTAGAGCATTTTGGCCAATGCTTTAACTTTTAGGGTGTGTTTGGTAGAGAGAATTTAAGAGAAATGGAATTTAGTAAAGAAAATGAATTTAGAGAATTGAAATTGGTGGAGAATTTAAAGAAATTCTATTGTTTGGTTGCAATAGAGAATTACCCGCATAAATGAGAAAGAACCCGAATATCTAAACCAAATAAGAAAATTGTTCAAAACCAAAAAAAGGTATTCAACGAGATCTACAAATGTGCAGAACAATGTCTAAAAGATTATACCTGCAAATTAGATTACACAATTACAAACACCACTTGTCTTCCTTTTACATGAAATCCATAAAGAACAATTATACATTGAAGATCAATTATCAGTGAAAAATAAATTAGTAAGTAAGCAAATTAGACACCAAACAACTTGTTGTGTGTAAATTAATCACAAAAATCTAGTCAAGATACAAAAGTCACCTAACAAATTCAAATCGATCTTTTATTTAATGAATAAAAAAGAGGGAAAAAAAGACAACAATAGTCTCTATTTCATCATAAAACACGTAGATATTTAAATATTTGAGTTGGAATTATAAAGATGTAATCCTTACACCATAAGATGGCCACCATACTAAAATGAAGATGAAGATCTGACCATCAGTTAAAGAAAAGAACAAGAAGATAATGACAAAGAGGATATTGGGGGCTGGGGATTTGATGGGTTTTATTTGAGTTGGTGTGGAATGTGCACTGCACATGATTAAAATTCTTATACCCACCATTTTTAGCTTTTTATTTTATTAAAAAAAGTACGAGACGGAGAATTTCCATTTCCATTCTAAAATGGGTGGAAATCAAAATGCAAAGAGAGCAAGTCTCGAGAAATTACATATCTCCACCTTTTAATTTCTTTTATCTACCAAACAAGGGAAATGTTGCCAATTCCATTTCTTTGATCTTATTTCTCTATACCAAACACACCCTTAGAGACAAGGCAAGGGGATGTCATCTGCACATGAGATCTTTTCTCCTAGTGAGTATTACTTTACATCCTTTTACTTTTACTATTTTACCACTTTACATCCCTTAATACTATTTTTTTAAAGAATCCCACCTTTACATCCCCTTAATAGTGTTTTGCTTATGAACCTATTTAGTTTAAGTTCATTTTTTAGGTTATTGAAATTTATAGACTCGTAAAAACTCATTATTGTAAGACATAACATAATATTCATTTCTATATTGATGTTAAGAGGATATAGTAATAGCAACAGTAAACAAGAGTCGCTAATAATGAAATCAGTGAGAAACTCAAGAAGACTCGTTGATAATGAAATCAACGAGCAACCTCAGCAAAATTCAAGTCACAGATATCGTCAAGGAAGTCGAAGATTACTTTAAGACATACTTACTAGCTGACTATCTAGTATGTAGAAGGAACTGAAGCTGCAGGATAAAGGTTCATCAGGGGCTGACAATACCCTGATGAACCTCTAAACTATTTGACTACCCGAAAGAGCATAGCTCAGAGTCCTTTAAACATTTAGGCGGGACTTTCCAAAGATTCAAATGAGCGGGATAAGCACATTTTGGTGAAAAGTCAAAGCAAGTACGAGTTGGCGAAAAGCATTGAACAATTAGCAGAAGGGAAAAGTTATTAGGATCCCCCCTTTTTTAAAAAGGGGACCCCCTCCGTTTTTGTGTTTTTTTTATTATTATTATTATTTTATAATTTTTTTTATATCAAAAAAATATAAACCTGAAAGTACGGAACAAAAAATATAAAGTTTAATAAGTCAAATGCTTAAAACTGTCAGAAATACGAAACATAAACTGACAAAAAACTGTGTTATACTGGAAATAAAGGGGAGACAAAAGGCATCTTTGACCAAACCTCCCCTTATGTCACATCATAGGGGGGTACCCATAGTATGCCCCTTAGCAGAATTGTTTACTAAAGTACGCTTGCCGGTTTCCAAGAATAGAAACATTAAATGAAAGATTTACCTTTATGTGCTTGTTCCATGGAATGCTCAACACGTATTACCTAACCCCACTAAGTGACTTCCTCGTACATACTATAAAAGGAATGTTGGTCGAGAGTAAATGCACCACTTCACATATTTATTTTATTAGTTATTGAAGTACATTTACTCTCTCTTGAACTTACAATTGGTCCGCTAGAGAGAACACATAAGTTCACTAGCAAATTTTGTTTCAAAGTTTACTTGAACAAAGAGTTGTTTTACATTATCAGTCAACTAAATGTTTTCCACACAACACTTTGTTATTCTTTGATTCATATCAATAAGAGTTATACGTTGAAAAGTTAAATTTGTGTGTTTGTACTTAAAATGTTTATACTTTGTTTCGAAAACTGACATTGATTTAGGGACAACAAGTTGTTTGTTTTGTTTGTTGGGATAGAAATTAGGATTTAGATTTATAATTAAAAAATGTTAAAATATATTAGTTTTAGTTTATGGATGGGCCTACCTCAAAACAAATATTTGAGAAAACAAAAATACACATTACAGGAAAAAATTTACTCATATATAACTAAAAAGGTAAGATCAATAAAAAAAAATGATGGAAGATAAGATATGTGGGTGTGTCAGAATTCCATGATCTAACGCAGGCTACTAGGAAGGGTTTTATGTATCCCTCTTTTGAAGGCACAAGTCTCAATATAAATCCCGTATACACAAACCAAACAAATTATTTGAGTATGATCCCAACTTTTTTCACAAAAACCACAAAGCAAACAACCCCTAAAAGTTGTTAAAATGCATTATTGCATTATTTAAGAGGTCCTTTGATGATTTAAAATAAGCGTGGATGGCTAAGTTTTAACATACTTGTAACTATTAAGCAATATTATGTTTAACCCAAGCCCGCTTGTGGGTTAGGTCATTAGGATTTTTATGTATTATAAATATCGATCAATAAAGTATAACACCTTACGAGGAATTATGTAGTCTAACATGGTATCAGAGCGGGTCTGATCCTCAGACCTAGGTGGCTATGTTGAGCCGCCTCCTTAGGCCGCCCCGTCAAACCCTAATCATACAACTTAGCTGCCACTTTAATTTTTCGGCCGACGGTCCGGAGCACGTATATCCTTATCTCCATTGTTCAAGCGATTGGTGGTTTCGAGGCGGACTTTGGTTACGGTTTCGTTAATGTTGGGTTATTATGATTTATTGGGTATGAAGGCCACAACCGCTGCACTTCACCGGATCAGTATGAGGTGTCGGTTTTTCACCTTTAATGGGTTTGAATCCTGGGTTGCTTAGTGTAGATCGGGAATGAAGGTTTTGATTATGTTTGATTTTTGTGTTGGGTTTTGGTTCCTATTTGTTTTTAGATCTGTGTTTGTGGCTTTGATCTTGATAAGATTTGGGAGATGATTTTGTAAAGTGATCGGTGGTGTTTTGGAATTTGGTTTGGTGATCGGAAAAGATTTGGAATTGCCCAAGGAAGAGAGTGATGATGATATGGGATTCAGCTACTTTGAGCAGTTCATCTTAGATATGCTATTTAATATGATGGTTTTCTTTAGGGGTGTTTGATCTGGTTCCTTACGAAGCATTTTTGTTCTTTTATTTAAAAAAAAAAAGAAAAAAAATAAAAATAAAAATGATTGTATTTGTTTTCGATTTTAAGGATACTTTAGTTTATCCGGTTTGGTACAGTTACTTTGGTTTATCCGGTTTATTGTTTGTTTGTTAGTCGATTGTTTGTACGACTTTGTTGCCAGTCAACTTTGTTGCCAGTCAACTTAGTTGACAGTTGGTACCAGTCCCTAAAGTCGACCGTTGGTACGGTTTTGTTACCAGTCGACTTAGCCGACCGTTGGTACGGTTTTGTTACGAGTCGACTACAGTTATGTGTTTTATTATGTCAATTTTTTTTCTTTTCTACTTTACTACTCCAGTCCGAGCTTTCGCGATTTCGCCGCTCGGACTGTGGGGGAGTATTAGGCAATATTATGTTTGGTCCAAGCCTGCTTGTGGGTTAGGTCATTAGGGTTTCTATGTATTACAAATATCGATTAATAAAGTATAACACCTTACGGAGAATTATGTAGTCTAACAGTAACTTATAATTTTATTCTATTGCAACTTTTTGTTATCAATATATTGTTGGGTGAAAACTAAATTTTTTTAAAATATTCTTTTTAATAAGATACACTTATGTGTTTTACAATCAATCGAAAGATCAACAGTATTATAATATTACAAAACTATCATTTAGTTCGGTTTTTATGACATTATAATATATACTAAAAATGATTGGGACGAGGGGTCCACAACAATGTAATTAAAGAGTGATTAAAATGTTAATTCGGCATGCTATTGGTGTTTCATGACAAGAGTCAATATACTATTGGATGAAAGAGTTAATTTTGGTATTTAGCTACAGTGCTCATGAATAGTAAACGTACCGTTTTCCACTATTCATGGCAATTGTTTTTGCAACATATTTTCAGCAAGTGTATACATGTATCTATTAATAAAAAGTTCTTTACCTTTTGCAACATCATAAAGAAATTGAAAATAATAAAAAGTACTTTACCTTTGTCCCACAAACTAACCCAGAAACTATTATACCTTTTCTTTATCTTCTTCACCATCTTTTTCTTTGTTTTCTTCAATACCTCATTGATACACATAAGCAAAAGAACAAAAGTTTCGGATACAAAGGTATCTCATATCACTTTTTGAATCTCATATACACTTTTTCATTTATTTATTTATTTTACTTTTTTATTTTTATTTTTTTTATATCAATTCTTTTAGTTATTTATCTTACAACAACCTTTATTGTTGTTTAAGATTTTGTAAACAAGAAAGAGTTATTCAGCGATACAAAGAAAAGAGTTATTCAGCAATACAAAGAAAATTTGGAAGCTTTGCAACAGGTAATGAGCTTTCTTTTTAATGGTTTTATAACTAATTATACTACTGCTTTTACTGATTTTATTATTTGATGTACCATATATTGCTTTACAATATTTAGCTAACAAACATGATATAGATGCACTTGAAAAACCAATCATCATAGCTATCACATCCTGTAGAGTTTCACGATTCAAGAACAACCTGCAGCTTTCATCAACACCAGAAACATATTTCTACATAAATCTAAAGATACCACAACTTGAGCAATATCAAGCTGAGTAAGTTACAAATTATACCTTTAATGAAATACGAGCTCTATACTACCCTATGTACTGAAAAGCATCCATGGGTATAACAGGTATAGACAATTGCACAACCTGAATCCACCCTTGCAGGTTGTTAGATATCCATTCCAAGACAAAGAACTGGAAAAAATGCGAAACAGGATCCCTCTTGCCATCCTCATGCAAGAAAATCCGCAAACTCATGTAGTAAGTTCAAAGCAAATCTCCATATGCTTTTACTATCGAAAAAAAAAATATATCCATATATATATATATATATATATATATATATATATATACCATAGTTAGAAAATTAACTGTAAATCATTATTTGTTGTTGTTTAAAAAAAAATAGGGAGTTCGTTTTACCTGCGAGGGAACTATAACAAGCATCAACCCATCCCGTGAATGGTACTACAGATCATGTACCAGCTGTACCAATAAAGTCAGTGATAATGCAGGTACCTATGAGTGCAGGGTGCATGGACCAGTGACATCCACAACTTACAGGTAACACTATACTAAATAACCGCCTTCAAATAGTTCAAATAATCTATTTTCTACATGCAGATACAATTTTAAAGCATACATAACGGATAACACGCAAACAATTATGATAACATGCTTTAAACCAAAAGCAGATGATATTGTTGGTATTGACTGCAACTCATTAGTTAACTCACTCGAAAATCCAGACCCAAAGCAATTTCCAGAAGCAATAAAAGGCATTGTTGGAAAAAAAACACATTTTCCAATTTCATTACAACACAGCTATGAAACAAGGACCACCAAACTTTATTCTAAATGAAATCTTAGACAAACCAGATCCCCCACAACAACCGGAAGCAAAAGCATCATGTAACAATAATAAAAATACACTCACTTAATTTCCCTCATGGCTAAAAAATAGGCTCCACTTTATATGTAAACATTTTTTTCCTTTATTTGTATCAGGATCAACAGCAACGGATCAACTACATGAAGCTATTGAATATGCACCAATCACAGCTAACCCAAATACATCTTCCTCAGGTAAAAAAAAACTCAAAAAACATTACAATAATTCATGTTACCACAATTATTTATAAATAATCCAGGCATCAACCATTTATTTTTTTTCATATCAGTCTCTCCAATTCCATCAGACTTAACTGCTATTCAGAACCAGGAGGAAACAAATGAAGAACAACCAATACAGACAAAACCTACAGGTACCAAATTTTAAATCAAACACACACATATGTTTCAAACATGCAAATAGGCGTATTGATTAACCCCATTATTTTTCCTCTATGGCCAGCTGATAACACACCACCACCAACAGTTAGCAGCCCCGAGAAATCCTCAAAGAAACCAATGACAGAAACAACCGAACACAAGACTGCAAAACGGCCACTTTTCCAGGATAAACCATGTGACGGAAAAAAAAAACAAAAAGGAGTAACTGCTTCTATAAAAGTAAGTAAAAATACAATAAAAATAAATACATTACAAAAATGCATATGGCTTTATGAACACTATCTAATTACACTCACTATTGCAGGTTACATCCTATGTCTAGACTTTTGGTCACCCATATCATCTGACAACAACTAAATATGACTAGCAGTATTGTAAATATATGTATCATGTGACAATAGCAACGTCACAGACTCACAGGACGCTTAAACATGAAAATGCCATTTCGGCATCTTTTGTTATATGGCTGCAACAATGCCACCTGCACAACTTATGTGCAAAAAACTTATGTCATGTATGCGTCTTTTGTAACATGGGCATGACACACGGATCAATCAACCTAATGTATGGAAAATATTTTGTTAACGCAATATGAATTCCTTAGCAGTGTATGTAAACAAAGTATTGACGCTAATATCATTCGAGTATACTATATTGTTTCAGCACTCACAGTCCTTAAATAATCTCTATATCAAACAATAAAGGACTGCTAAAAACATATAACAACAAAAAAAAAAACACACAACAACATTAAAAGCTAAAGAAACTGGTACGAGTACTTTTTATTCATAACTATAGAATAATACCATACCTCTGCTCAACCCTATCAATTCGAACAAACAACAAATTAATTTGGAATTGGTAAAACAAATAGTTAAACGTATGAATAGGACGACGATTGAAGTGTCAGTTAATATATATACAGCAAAGAGTGTCGGCTAGAGTTATTGCCATGGATGACTTCAATAATCCACAATTCTTGCTGGTCTCAATGAATAAATTCAAAGTTGTGATCATTATGATATAGTTATATCGATATGATTATTCTATTTGCTAGAAAGTGAAAGAGCCCTTTAGCATTATAGATTTTCTATCCCGATTTTCCCCAATTTGTATAACCTTATAAATACTTACAAATAAAAACTGCCAAAAAAAAAAAAAAAAAAAAAAGCCTACATCCTATAGACCAACAACACTAAACAAACCTTAAGCCCAAATGAAATGACATCAAACACAATAATAAAAGCCCAAAAAAACAATTACACAAATATACATTTCCTTATAAAATTACACAATTCTATAAAAACAAACACACAAAACATAAGAAAAACACTCCGACAACATAAGAAAAATGACGAACATCCAAAAGTTATTAAAATTCCGACATATATGACAAACCAATATTGCAAAAAACACGTAATCTACTCTATTAAAAAAAAAAAAAAAAAAAAAAAAAAAAAAAAAAAAAAAAAAAACCTTTAAAATATATACATTATAAAACCGAACACACCTAATCTATAGACCAACGCACTCCCGCGGCAATGCGCGGGTTACGCCGCTCGTTGTTACTAATTTTTTTATTAGTTTTACTACATATAATAGGTGTATATAATTTTGCTTAATTCCTTAATTCTTAATCTTGAAACCTAATATAGGCAACTTTGAAAACACACGGTTTGACACATTTACTAATTCAAAGAATTGAAAACTTATAAACTAATATAGGCAACACGTACACTTAAATGAGAAGAATGCCATTTTTTTTTTTTTTGAAAGGTGAATTTCTTTGAAACTTCGTGTCGCGATTCGACAGCGGGAGGTCTAGCTTACGTTGTCTTAACCGGGCCCGCGCTAGAGAGTTCCCTCGAAGTGGAAAGCCTTGTTCAAATACCCGATGGGAGGAGAACCCCCTACTAATCCACCCGAAGGCACGACGATTAATATGGGTAAACCCTGCCCCCTCAGACTTGACCTGAGTAATCCCAAGCCAAGCCCTCATAGAGGGACTTCCTAATATCTCAAAGATGGCTTGAGTGGGGTTTGAACTTGAGACCTCACGGTCACCAAGCCAAGAACCTACCACTAGACCAACTCATCATTGATGGAAACGTTGCATGATCATCATTTGACAATGCTAACTTCTCATACAAGCTTTTGGGCAAAGTCAACGACATTTAATTTTATAGTTCCCCTTTGTTTTTTTTGTAGCTTTTATTGTGTTGGTTTTAACCACATCTATTTTAAGAAAACACATTAATTTAAATAAATGATATGATGGTATGATATACTAACATATTGCATGTGTACGCGTATTTAAATGATCTCAATGAATTAATTGTAACAAACTTTTATATTTTCAAATTAACCTGTTGTATTTGTAAGAGAAGTCTTTTGGCAACTTTGATACGGAGTAGTACATAAAGTCCGACTATCATTAACATGCATAACATCAAACGCTATACACTCTTAATACTAATCTGCCTATACATTCATCCTCAAAATTGCAAATGGCCAAGTATGTAATACCTCGTAAATTCCCATGTCATTTATTAATATTAAATCATCAACAAATTTTAATTTTATGCGATTAGCCTATTTTACGGGTTGAAATTTTTTTAAATCTATTGAACCACAACACCAATCAATCTTTGATATTTATACTGTGACGCGATTCGAATGGCTCACTCGTGTGCCAACCATTCTAAAACGAACCTCGAAATAAATCAAACCCGAAACAACAAATTATGCATTTTTATTCACCTTTGCATTCAAAATATTGCTATATATGTAACTTTTTTTACTGAGGAATAACTGGTGCGATTCCAAAGCGAACCCTGTAACAAAACTCACGTTCCATTTTCACTGGAACCGTACGCGTACCGACACCGTGATAGTATGGCATAAGTTTGATAGGTCCAAACGAAGAATGTACAAAACAGATCATAAAAATAAATACGAACTCGGAGATAAAAACAAATAATTTATGACGACTCTAAAACTCTCGAACAGGAAAACAGTCTAGGACGGAGCCAGACCAGACACTGTTTAACGTGACTCGGGTATTTAAATTACCACTTTACCTTTAAAAACACTTGTAAAAAAAAATTTACATTCTTTAAAAACACAACACAAAAACTAACTTACACCTATACATAATTAAAATAAAAACAAACACACTCACTCCTTAAATTAAATCATCACATCCACTAACCCATTTTTCCAAAACCACTTTACTGCTACCTCCCTACCCTAACTATATATCTGCTGCTACTCTTCTTCTTTCTTTCTAGTTCTTGTCGACTACCCAAACTAACCATAACACCACCACCTTTCTAATCCCACCTTCCCATCTCATCCTATTCTCGGCACAACACAATCCTCAAAAACACCATTCTCACTTTTGCTGCCACTCTCGAAAAACCCAAAACCGAACCATCTCCATCACCAAATTAATTAGAGTTGACCATAAAGCTTTGTCCCATTTTTAGTCACAAGACTTCATAAGGATTAGGGCCATAAGTATAAGGAGAAGACACCGATTTGGGATGTTAGTTGTCCCACAAACCGAAAGCTATATGGAGCCTAACTCCATTTTCAACCTTAAATTCACCTCTCCTGGACACCATTCGAATCACACCAACACTACAAACACACCAACATCTGAGAGGTTCTCAAGATCAAGGTTAAAGTGTGATTCGAATTGGAGAAGGAAGTGGGTTTTGGAGCTTTTGGATTCGGGTCTAATTAGTGTTCTACAAGTTTCAGGTTAATTATAAACGTTTATTTGATTTTGATTTCTTTTCTGCTTTCTTTCGATTTATATAAGTTAGTGATAGGGTCGAATATAAACAAATTAGTTTTGTTAAGTGTGTTTGATGAAAAGGGTAAACCAAAATTGTAAAGAGGCTGTGAATGAATTAAGTAAAAGGTTTAAAAGAGTCAACTAAGGTTTAGCTATGAAACGGGTCAAATGGGGTTTAACTTTTAAAGTCATGGGTTAGTTTTAGTTGCAGAATTGTTAAATGATATTAAGGACTTGGGATAATAGCAATGGTGATTAGTGATAAAATACTGTGTTAAAACTTTGTGTGGTAGCAAGTTTTTAATAATTCGAAACCAGTTATAATTTTGGCTCGGATTTGGAAGTGTCGATTTCTGTTATAACCTTTTGATTCTGTGTCAAACTTGAATCTATATCGTTTCGTGTACTTGTCTTGCCCTCTTGATCCGTTAAGAATCGTAGCCTACTTTCGACATTTTTGATTTGGCTTGGTCGTTTGAGTATTAGAAGCAGTTCGTTTGGCTTTGCTCACTATGGGTTGAAATGGGTACAAATGAGCGTGTTGATTTTGCAGTTTCGTTCTAGTATAATTTGTGCTTGCTTACGTTTTGTTGATCGATGTTTGGTCTACACTCGAATGGTATTCGAGTGTGTTACGGGGCTGTGGCGTCAAACCCAACCAGCAGCCGTAACGCACGAAGGACTAGACCACATCTTCGAGTTGTGTCGAAGTCGAACGTACTCGGGTTCATCAGTAGATACCACTCGAACTCGACATAAAACTTTGGTTTACTCGCTTTGGTGTCAAACGAATTCAAAAGGGAAAATTTACAAAAACAAAATCTGATATCAACATACAAATAGTTTGGGCTTGTGTAATTCGGCTGAGTCAAGCCCAGTAGGCCCAAGCGGTTGGGTTGATACTTGTTTTACTACTGGGCCAAGAAGCCCACCATATTTTGAGAATATTGGGTGCGTTTAAGCTGTTTGCAAAAACAGTTATATGAGTTATTTTTAATAAAATGGCTTAAGGTATATTGTATTAATAACATAAATCTTGTACTTAAAAATTGAGTTTGTATACGCCGAACCAAGTGGTGTGCTCACTTCGGTTATTTCCTGACTCGTCCATTTTACTCGACCACGAGTGCCACGACATACCTTCCCGACAAATACAAACCTACACGACACATATTTCATAAATTAATAAAGTTATAACAATTACACTTTATTAACTCAACCGAGTTTATAACGAATTGGTTTATACAATTTACTTGGTCACGACATATAAATTCGTCATACAAAAATCTCTTTTATAAACATATGACAAGTTGTCACTATTAATTTAAAACACTCATACAAACGTTATAAAATTAAACAATTTAATTTTTGCAATATAAACATTTCGGCTTCTTAACCACCTCGGCGACTAAAACATATACACGGGTCATGCCCGTCTTTCGTCAATATATATATATACCTAGTATTATATATTCTCTCAACGATGATATTTATTTCACAATCCGTCAACGCCTAATGTTTACTTTTCCGTACGTCGTCTTTCGGTTATTGTCAACCCAAGGGTTATTCGTCTTCGATACTTCTATTATGATACGCTTATATGTGTATACACTTCCAAGAGCCAATACTTGCAATACTTAGAAAACTATTTTTAAACTTAAATGCTGCCACACCAGCAATGACAACATCAAACTTGTGAATTAAATTCGTGAAGTCTTAAACTTAGTCGGTAACTAATATATGCCATACTAATCTAGGTCACGCATTGGAGTTACTACACACCAATTGATACTATTACATCCCAGATTACTACTACTACTGAGGTGAGTTCATAGTCCCACTTTTTACTATGTTTTCAAATCCCGTGGGGAGATACATGCTATAAATCTGAACACAAGTATTTTTCTGTATGCTATCCTGATTGATATTGCGAAGTTAATATTGCCTAAGTTACCACCCTGCCAAAAAGTCCCTTATATCATGAACCATTAATCACTTGCGAGTGAACGCAAATTCAATGAATAGATCTATTGGAAGTTGACGACCCATTTGAAGTTAGCCTGAAATGGTAACCAAATGCACTTTATTCGAATTATCAAGAGTTTAGCAAACTCCTACGACGAGGGCATTATCACCTACATCATTGCTATGATGTGGGCTATTTGTATCATTTATTATTACACCCGATGTTAAGGTTTGCGTGTCATGAGGCTTAGGGCAATATATATATTACACTACAATATCATTGTTTACACTACTATTTAACTTGTCTTCAAACTATTACAAATTAAACACTATGGATTCACTCAACCTTTGTGTTGACCGTTTTAAGCATGTTTTATCTCAGGTATCTAAAGAAGCTAATGGCACGGAGTGGAACAGGGCCCCCCCCCCCTTTGGACGATGTCCAAAGACAAATGTTTTCATTCATCTTAAACATTTTCATTTTGTACTTTTAAATATTATGATTCCGTTGTTGACAACTCTGATTTTAAATTGATGAATGATAACAAATTTTCACAAAACGCCTCTTTCGAGTCGTTTTCTATAATTATGACTACGATCTAAGATGTAATACCCCAAATTAGACTTCCGCTGCTTCATTACGATTTTCGGGGTGTTACAAAGTACCAGAATCGATTCATCTCTAATTTGTCATCTTTTCAAGATAATATCATACTTCATGTTTGTATTTTGTGAACGTGGAGGCAACCAATATACAACAAGCTTTGAATCATCAGCATGGAGATGATCTTCATGGATTCATAAAATATTGTGTAAATGTTATAGATTTTGTCAATGTTACATACTGTTTCGTATCATTATTTTTTATAGGACTAAGTCTGTATCTGTAGATACGTAACATACTTTCTTAAAAGTATCGAAATACGTAATGTACTAAAGATATTACTTATATCGCTAAGATACTTTCAAATTTTGCACAATATACGCAATGTTGACCGTTTTGTTACCTGTTTGACCGGTTTGCAGTTTAAAACTTATAAAAACTGACATTATTGGTCCCTGTGGTTTGCGTCTGTTTTCACCGGTCGTCCTTATACTTTTTTATCAATTATAAAAGTTACAATAACGGTCCTTGTGGTTTGCGTTAACTTTCACCTTTAGTCCCTTGATTTTTTTTCACTTTTTCGTCCGTGTTTACACGTTTTTGTCCGTTTTTCTTACGTTTTTGTCCGTTTTTCTTAGGTTTTTTTCGTTCTTGTCCGTTTTTAAGCGTTTTTGTCCGTTTTTCTTACGTTTTTTTCGTTTTTGTCCGTTTTTATCCGTTTTTCCTACGTTTTTGTCCGTTTTTCTTACGTTTTTTCCGTTTTTTTCCGTTTTTCTTACGTTTTTGTCCGTTTTTCTTACGTTTTTTTCGTTTTTGTCCGTTTTTACCCGTTTTTGTCCGTTTTTCCTACGTTTTTGTCCGTTTTTCTTAGGTTTTTTTCGTTTTTGTCCGTTTTTATGCTTTTTTGTCCGTTTTTGTCCGTTTTTATCCGTTTTTCCTAAGTTTTTGTCCGTTTTTCTTACGTTTTTTCCGTTTTTGTCCGTTTATATCCGTTTTTGTCCGTTTTTCTTACGTTTTTGTCCGTTTTTCTTACATTTTTCCTTTTTTGTCCGTTTTTATCCGTTTTTCTTATGTTTTTGTCCATTTTTCTTACGTTTTTTCCGTTTTGGTTACGTTTTTGTCCATTTTTCTTACGTTTTTTTTTCGTTTTTGTCCGTTTTTATCCGTTTTTGTCCGTTTTTCCTACGTTTTTGTCTGTTTTTCTTACGTTTTTTCCGTTTTTGTCCGTTTTTATCCGTTTTTGACCGTTTTTCTTAGGTTTTTTTCGTTTTTGTCCGTTTTTATGCGTTTTTGTCCGTTTTTCTTACGTTTTTATCCGTTTTTCCTAAGTTTTTGTCCGTTTTTCTTATGTTTTTTCCGTTTTTGTCCGTTTTTATCCGTTTTTGTCCGTTTTTCTTACGTTTTTGTCTGTTTTTATCCGTTTTTCTTACGTTTTTGTCCATTTTTCTTACGTTTTTTTTTCGTTTTTGTCCGTTTTTATCCGTTTTTGTCCGTTTTTTACGTTTTCGTCCGTTATTCTTATGTTTTTTCCGTTTTCTTTTTTTTTTTCAAATTTTTTATTTAGTCCGAATTTTTTGTCCGATTTTTTTTCTTTTTTGTCTGAATTTTTTTAAAAAAATAAAAATAAAAAAAATAAAAAATTCAAAATTTTTGTCCGATTTTTTTTGACCAAATTAAAAAAATAAAAAATAAAAAAAATTCAAAATTCGGACAAAATTTTTGAACTTTTTTTTTTTTTTTTTTTTTTTTAAATTCGGACTAAAAAGGAGAAAAAAAAATCGGACAAAAAATTAGGAAAAAATTTTCTATTTTTTTTTTCAAATTTTTTAATTTTATTTATTTTTTTAATAAAATTTGGTCAAAAAAAATCGGACAAAAAATTCGTACAAAAACATAAGGAAAATAAACAAAAACGAATAAAAACGTATGAAAAACGGATAAAAACGGAAAAAACATAAGAAAAACGAACAAAAACGAAAAAAAAACGTAAGAAAAATGGACAAAAACGTAACCAAAACGGAAAAAACGTAAGAAAAATGGACAAAAACGTAAGAAAAACGGATAAAAATGGACAACAACGAAAAAAACGTAAGAAAAACGGACAAAAACGTAAGAAAAACGGACAAAAACGGATAAAAACGGACAAAAACGAAAAAAACGTAAGAAAAACGGACTAAAACGGACAAAAACGCATAAAAACGGACAAAAACGAAAAAAACCTAAGAAAAGCGGACAAAAACGTAAGAAAAACGGACAAAAACGGAAAAAACGTAAGAAAAACGGACAAAAACGTAAGAAAAACGGACAAAACGGATAAAAACGGACAAAAACGGAAAAAACGTAAGAAAAACGGACAAAAACGTAGGAAAAACGGATAAAAACGGACAAAAACGAAAAAAACGTAAGAAAAACGGACAAAAACGTAAGAAAAACGGACAAAAACGGAAAAAACGTAAGAAAAACGGACAAAAACGTAAGAAAACGTTAAACACGGACGAAAAAGTGAAAAAAAATCGAGGGACTAAAGGTGAAAGTTAACGCAAACCACAAGGACCGTTATTGTAACTTTTATAATTGAAAAAAAAGTATAAGGACGACCGGTGAAAACAGACGCAAACCACAGGGACCAATAATGTCAGTTTTTATAAGTTTTAACCTGCAAACCGGTCAAACAGGTAACAAAACGGTCAACATTGCGTATATTGTGCAAAATTTGAAAGTATCTTAGCGATATAAGTAATATCTTTAGTACATTACGTATTTCGGTACTTTTGAGAAAGTATGTTACGTATCTACAGACTTAGTCCTTTTTTATACGATAACTTTTCTAAGAATGAATCAATGAACATCAGAACTAGTTATGGAATAACGGGATGCAAGCAAATGTTAAGAAACTTTGGGTACTTGATATAAACATCAGTTTGAAGAGGCAACTATCGTGACTCTGCGATGTTACAGACTCGGTGAAATTCAACACAAATATCATATTTGTTCAGAACCATTTTTTTTAACAAAATAACGTCGTCAAAGTTTTTGTTTATAAGTTTGAATTCAGACCTTTTATGAACAAAATAGATATGAGATGAGGAAATGGGTCAATTTGCTATGACTTTATAGTTCATACACTTTCATTATACATGTTTTTATATTTTTAAACATTCCAATTTGTAACCATGCCTAATGTAATACTATACACACGTTTTGGTGAATAAAAAATATGTGAAGGAAGTTTCTCTAAAAGTGGAGAGTTTTAATGCAAAAGAAATTTGTAAAAATAACGTTTGTGCATTAAAATTTTGTAAATCGCTATTTTGTCAAATTCATTATTGCGATACAATATATGACTACTTAAGAGATCAAATTGCGATACAATTTTCTTGAATGTGTTGTTTTAACACATTTCATTTTAGCATTGATCTGATGTGTTAATTTTGTCACTCAATTATTCTATATAATGTTTATAAACGTTTATGTATCGTAAGAATGAAACTCTATTATATTTATATCGTTCAGACATCTTTTGACTAAAAAACAAACTATATTATCTCATTCAGATTCAGACATTTACGTTTTAATTTGATATTTAAATGTGTCAACTTCAAAACACGACGACCTTTTTTTAATTAGAAAATAATAAGTATGTGAAAACCAACATATAAAACTAGGGGCCATTTTGGTTTGTAGATAGGTTTAAGATTATTATTTTGATTTAAATTTGAATTTGATATATGAAAGAGAAAATGTGTGAATGTATCAAAAGTTGTGATAGGCCAATTCAGTGACCCAAAATGACATTTATTTCTAACTTAACTCAACTTTGTGGCATTGTGCTACAAATACTTGTCAACGTGCGACACATTACGAAATCATTTTTCTCCAATTTTCATCTTTCCTTGGTAAAATCGCATCCCTAATCATTTTTAACATTCTATTACATTTCAATGTCCTTTTTTCCAGCTTTAATTTATTACAATATTTCTTCACTTTTCCATTTTACCACTAAATCGTAATTCACACTATTGTGATGATGGGTAAGTGCTTTTTCATGTATATTTTTTATTTTCTTCATAACTTTAGAGTTTACAACAGATTGCGAATGTATTACGATATATTACGAATGTTATTCAATGCGTAATAAATTGGCCTCCCTAACAACTACTACAGATAGGAAACAAAATTAAGGTAAAATAAAATAAAACATTAAATTGGCCTATGATTCATTATTTCAAACGGTAATTGTAACAACATCGCAATCGAATATATTACTAAATTATTAAACAGTTATCAATTGCACAGATTAATTAGTATAATTAATCCTACTAATGGCTCATGATCGCAAAATTAATTCGGCTGTTTCATTTAACCAAATATAAACGTTTTTTTGTTAATTCCCATTAGTATCTTTGATGCCAATCAATTGTTATTCAAACTCAAATTACCCAATATTTCCAACAGATTTTAGCATTTTGTGATTCTCAATCAAGACTAAGGCATCCACTGTAAGAGGTTCATGAAAAAGTTTATAAAATTTGAAGAGGTTTCTAAGTTGAGTCACTATAGTGAGATAATGTTTATAATGACATTGAATGAAATAGGTCTAAGTTTATAGACATTTTCATTGCAGCTAAATACATATAACTCATTTAATACCTCATCAAGTTATCATCATATACTACATTATAAAGCATTTGAGACTTCCTCTGAAAGGAAGTCTTAAAATTTTAAGATAAAAACATCACTTAGTAAAATTTGAAAATTAAGTCTCATTTAAACCATATACTAACCCCTCCAATAATGATATATTTTAATAGAATTGTTTATAAAAAAAGTTTACTAACTTATAACCACCAATTTATTGCTAAAATTTGAAAAATAAAAGTGCTAAATATTTACATTATTAATAATTGAGGAAAGTTCCATACGAAACAACATTTATCTAAGAAACAAACCACAAGATCTCAACCATCCATCCTCCTTCCATCCAATGGTTTAGATTAATTAGCATTTTAAAATAAAAATATACTGAGGGGCATTTTAGTCATTACCTAAAACTAATAATACACCTCCCACTCACCTTTAACCTCCCAAACACACACAGTTACACACACACACTTCTTCCGATCTGTCATATCACCATAAACCGTCGCCGAGCTGATGTTGATCGCGCCACCGATC
Source organism: Artemisia tridentata subsp. tridentata (assembly GCA_021014915.2). Classification (NCBI taxonomy): domain Eukaryota; kingdom Viridiplantae; phylum Streptophyta; class Magnoliopsida; order Asterales; family Asteraceae; genus Artemisia; species Artemisia tridentata. Next base: position 259,233,409 of record CP139504.1, on the reverse strand, counting down.
TATTTTTTTCAAATATTGTCTATCTGACGCTGGGAAGCAATTTCTGGATCATCAACAACAACCACTCATTCAGACGAAGACGACGTCGTTTTGGTCCATTCTGTTTTCCCTCCAAGCCACCACGAAAATTTACACGTCACTCCACCACTACAACATCACCAACCATCTTCACTCGTTTGATTTGTTGCTGTTCGCGTGTTTGTGATTGGAGAGTGATTGCGTTTCAAGTGGGTTAAGGAGAAAGAAAAATTAACTTTAAATACGATGAAGATTAGAAGCAAACCCGGTGAAAAATATGTACTTTTTCGGCGAGACGTGTATATGGACGAGGAAGATGTATTGAGATGTAATAGTGAAAATGGACTAGTATGGCCTATTTTCTGTTATTCACATTGAAAATGGACTAGTATGGCGTATTTCCAGTCATTCGTTGAAATCTTAAGATGTATTGAGATGTAATAGTGAAAATGGAGTTTGGTGACAATGAGTCGGATAGTAGGAATAACGAGGTGGTGCACCCGCGCGTTGCGGCGGAATTTTTTTGATTCAAGTTTCTTATTAAAAAAAAAAAAAAAAAAAAAAAAAGGTACTGTAGCTACAGTACTGTTCATGGCCCTGTACTGTAGCACGGCGGTACTGTTCACTCGGCCTGCTACTGTTCCTTTACTGTTGATACTGTTCATCCATCTACGGCTTTTGTAATATATATATAATAGCATGAGAGAGAAAAACTTTTTGTTTTGTTGCTTGCAAAATTCTTTTTCTTTTGTTGAAAAATATACTGAGGGCATTCTTCGCTGACAAATTTTTTTTTTTTTTTTTTTTTTTTTTTTTAATGTTGTGTATATTTTTTTGGAGACAATTTGTCATATACTAAAATACTAAAAAAATCTCATGTGATTTACCAAAGAATCACATGGGATTCACAATGAATCCCATGGGATTCACAATGAAACCTTTGAGATTCACAATGAAACCCTTTGAGATTCATACCGAATCCCATGTGATTTCATACAGAATCCTTTGTGATTTATCGACAAGATAAATCATACAGAATCCCATGTGATTTCATACAGAATCCCTTGAGATTCATACAAAATCTCATATGATTTTGTACTTACAGTTTATATAAAGCAAAATGAAAATCCCATGGGATTTATACAGAATCCCATGTGATTCTCTTGTGATTCATATAGAATCCCATGGGATCCAAACAGAATCCCATGAGATTCTTTGATGAATCACCTGTGATTCATAAAGATTACCCATGTGATTCATACAGAATCCAATGGGATTCTATATGAATCCCAAGGGATCAGAGAGAATCACATGGGATTCTGTATAATAACATACAACTTTTTAATAAAGAAATTTAAAGAGCTCATTTCAACAATCATATAAAAAACATCTACCCTTAAAAAGCTGTGACATAAAAGTATAAAACTCAAAAACAGTGATTTACTTATTTTTACAAATCACTTGTGATTTTTAAAAAATAACAAATCAAAAGTGATTTTTTTACGAATCCCGTGGGATTTTTTTACGAATCTCGTGGGATTTTTCTGGACGGAAATTTTGAAAAAAAAGTTCGTCAAAAGTATATAAAAGTGCATATCTATAGATAGATGATTTAATTCTCTTCGCGATGATGTATTTTTCGTAGCTTGAAAATTTACCGTTTGCAAGATATGTTATTTTTTTTTAAAAAAGGTGGAAAGTGGGTTTTTATATTAAATGAGCTAAAATGCCAATTTTGCCCTCCTTTTGTTTTTTTGTTTTGATCGATACCGTTGGATGAAATTAAAATGGAAGGCTAGGATGTGCTTATTTGTTCTTTAGGTTTTTTTTGTTTGTCATGGATCTCACCTCATAAATAATTTAGACGTTCTACTTTTGAAAAACATATATCTACTACGTTATAAAGTATTTGGGAGATGCTAAATAAGAAAGGTTTAAAATGAAAAATATTTTCTCGCCACAAAAATAGTCACCGGATATCAGCCGTCGCATTGCGCGGAGACCCTTCTAGTAAAGTTTTAACAAGTTTAAGCATACTGATAATAGGTTTATAAAATAAGAAATTCAAGAGTATATAAGGCTTCCCACAGAAGAATCGATCGATCGATTTGGTCGATCGATCACTACTCGATCGCCCTAGTGTGAACACTCGATCGCCTAACTCGATCTCCCATACTTGGTCAGCTACACGATCGATTGAAAACAAAAAGCAAACAAATTTAACCGTTGTTTTAAACGGTTCAAAAAAAAAAAAAAAAAAAAAAAAAAAAAAAAAAAATTCTTTTAACAACTATAAATACCAATGTTGCAAAAATCGTGAATCGGTAGCGTGGCGGTCGACCACCCTGCAGCGATTAATCGGCCAAGGCGGGATTAATTGGTGATTAATCGGATTGGCATTTTTTGCATGTTTTGGGTATTTCTGGAGACCAAACTAAAGATCGTAACTGATTCCAAGCCTACTATGTTTCCAAACCTCAATAAAAGGCTCCAATTATGATTATGAGGCTCATTGTGTGTTATAAGTGAAATAAACGATCCCCAAATTAAGTAGAATGCCTAAATTTTTATTTTTTTTAAAGCTGACCGATACGGATGATACGGCCGATACGGCCGATTTTTGGCCCTTTTTTTGCCCAGACCGATTTTTTGACCGATTTTCAAAATTCTACAAGGTCGAAGGTCGATAAGCGATATATCGGCGATTAATCGGCCGATACGGCCGATTTTTGCAACATTGATAAATACACAACATATTAACACACTTCAAACAACAAAATCTCACACTTCAATCCTCAATTCAATATGTCTAAGAAAACACCACAATCAAAAGGCCGGAAATCCCGATTGCCACAAAACATCCCGCAATTAACACCGGATCCGAATTTCCGGTTAACCGGTATGTCACCAAACATCAAAGTTTCGATCAAGGCACGCCACAACCTTGATTATTAGTTTTTAATAAGTGTTGTAATGTTTTTATTTTATTTGAATTATTTTGTAACGTTTTAATTATTAATGAAGTTTGAGTTTGTGTTAAAAAAAAAAATAAAAAAAAAAAAATCATGGTCGCCTTTACTGGGGCACCCAATCGCCTAAAGGTCGCTGAAAAGAGAAAGCTGACGTGGTAGAAAAAATGAGAGGGATTGAATCCCCTTGCTGTGACCTGCCTAACATATAAATTATATAAACCTTTCATTGGAGATGCCACAATTTCTTTTTTGATAAGTCACACATATACTTCTAGAACAAAAGCCCTTTGGTCATTATATTTGTTATTTCCTAACAACAATTTTTATCAGTTATATATTCACTAATGATGTTCATTTATGGACTTGATCTCCAAGCAGTTGATAAACTCTTCTGGTAGTATATTTCTCAAGGTCTTGATGAGCCCTCTAGTTGTATTCTTGATCTTGAAGTTGGCTTATAATCATCCTTTATCTTACCGGGGATTGTTAGGATTTATAGTTACTCCGTATTTACAATCAACTGATTATACATGGCCTACAACAGGCGATACAAATACCTCAACTATATATCCTGGTAACAAGGAAGTGCAGTGGCGGTGATTAGAATGTACAAGTGGGGTAGCCGCACATGACTCATTCGTGAGGGGCCTCTTATTTAGCATGTTCATTAGTGTTTATACATGTCTAACTTGAATTTTTATAGCCTTTTTAAATATTATGTGAGGGGTCTCCGATTTAGTATATGTCCATTAGTGTTTATACATGTCTAAGTATATTATGTTTTGAATTTTTCATAATAGTTAACCTTTTCGTGATTTACGGGGCCTCATTCGTAGTTTCGCACCGGGCCACCCATTTAGACAACATAGTCTGGGTATGTGGTGGATGAGGGTCGCCGTTGCGGCAGGTGCGACTCCTATCCAGAAATTGAAAGTCGCCGTTCAAAAAAAAAAAAAAAAAAAAAAGAAAAAAAGGACGGTCGTGAGTAAGTGTATTGATTTATTGGAAATCACATTTAATCATCCATGAGATTTATAAAACTAATCGTTGAAAATAATCGTTGCCACATGACGTTCCTATTTAGATGTGTTGAGGTTGTTAAGTCCATGATGTTGTCCAGCATTGGAGTTGTTATACTGCACATTCTTGGCGGATGGTTCTTTGTCAGTTACAGTAAGGTATTTAGACTACACGCTGTTTATTCTTTTTGGTTCTGTCTCGTTATGATCCTAGTGCACTGTGCACATAGAGGTACCTCATTTGGTTCCACATATTATCAAACAATCATGCTAATGTTAATACGTTAACCCAATTCGTATTAATCATGATTAATATAAGTTGAACTGTTAATCTTCCTATATATATGTACATTTTCTAGAAATAAATTGCTTTTATTTTTGGTATATGTGTATACATTATACAGATGAAATGCACACATTTTGTAAGTATAAAAAAATGTGGAGCAGAGGCAAAACAGGGGTAACATATGAATACATACAAACGTATGGACAATCCCATGTAGTCCAGATTAGGACTTTAACATAACTAAATTACAACCACATTTTAATTAATCAAGTTTTGTTGGTTATTATGATTTTTGATTTTAAACATTTTGCTTGGAAGCAAGAAATGAAGATTTTTTTAGATTAAAATTCATTCAATCTTCATCTTCATCAAAACAAGTTTCTTATTGTAAGTTTATGATAAAATTATAGTACCACAATAAGTGCATATATGTTACATATCGTTCATCTACCCCTTCCAAGGTACGTAACTTCCTTGTAAATAATGATCATATGATTTAAAATAGGATTATAAGTTTTTTATGGCGTCGTGGTGTTGGTTTGCTTATATGGATTCAAATGCATACAGCGTCATAATATGGATAATACGGCTAGAGGACGAGGAAATCAGGTTGAGAATCATACCAATCATGTCCGTAGTGATAGCATTGATAGTTCATCAAATGCACCAGTTTTAAGACCGCACACAGGAAGTGATATCCGATGGGAAGCCATCAATTCTGTGATTTCAAGAGATCGAGAAATTGGGCTTAGCCATTTCAAACTTTTAAAAAGAATCGGGTATGGAGATATTGGCAGCGTGTATCTAGTCGAGCTTAGAGGGACTAACACCTACTTTGCCATGAAAGTGATGGATAAGGCTTCTTTAATTAGTCGAAACAAGCTCCTTCGTGCTCAAACAGAAAGGGAGATTCTTGGTCTTCTTGATCACCCGTTTTTGCCAACTTTATATTCTTACTTTGAAACCGACAAATTCAATTGTTTGGTTATGGAATTCTGCAGCGGAGGTAACCTCCATACACTTAGACAAAAGCAACCCACCAAACATTTTACCGAGGAAGCAACAAGGTAATATAGCAACAAATTCTTTGTTTTCGGTACTTTTGAACGAAAAATACTCTTGCACAATAGTTGTTATTTGTCCATGTTGGAACTCAAACTCATACCTCATACATACTATCAGGCTTTTGTATTATCGACAATATAATTTAGTCCCTTGATTTTTTATATGTTCATTTGCAGGTTCTTTGCATCACAAATTTTGTTGGCACTCGAATACCTACACATGTTAGGGATTGTGTACAGGGATCTAAAACCTGAAAATGTACTTGTTAGAGAGGAGGGTCATATCATGCTCTCTGATTTCGACCTTTCACTCCGTTGTTCTGTCAACCCAACCCTCGTCAAGTCTTCATCGGGACACAATGTTCCTGGGATGAGTGGTGCTGGTGGTGGTGGCCATCATGGTAGTGGGATGGTGGAGGATGACAATGTGCTGCAGCCTACTACTAATCAACCAACAAACTTTTTTCCAAGAATATTGCCTTCAAAAAAGAACCGCAAATCCAAATCTGATTTTGGGCTATTTGTTGGAGGTTCCCTCCCAGAGCTAATGGCGGAACCAACTGACGTACGATCTATGTCATTTGTGGGAACCCATGAGTACTTAGCCCCAGAGATCATACGTGGTGAAGGTCATGGAAGTGCAGTTGATTGGTGGACATTTGGTATATTTTTATACGAGTTATTACATGGGACAACCCCATTTAAAGGCCATGGTAATCGAGCTACTTTATTTAATGTCGTCGGACAACCATTAAGGTTTCCTGAAAGCCCACAGGTGAGTCACAATGCTCGTGAGCTGATAAAGGGTTTGTTAGTGAAGGAACCTCAAAAGCGAATTGCATATAGAAGAGGTGCAACAGAGATTAAACAACATCCATTTTTTGAAGGCATGAACTGGGCACTTGTAAGGAGTGCTCATCCTCCGCATGTGCCAGAGCCGATTGATTTCAGCCAGTTTGCAAGCAAAGAGAGTGGTGCAGGAAGTCATTCAACTGATAAGAAAGTTCCAGAAAATCACAAGAGTAGTTCTACTGATCCTGTTTATGAAAACTTTGAGTACTTTTAGTCTTGCAAACAAGAAGAAAGTACACCAAGGACATGTATTATTAACTTGTAAATTATTTTTAGATAAATTAATATCGGTACGTTAAAATTATAAATTTTACCATTAATTATCGTAATGAAATCATTGAGCAATTTGAGTTAAAAAAAAAGAATATATAAATTATTTGGAATCAAGAGTTTTCAATTATATAGTGTTTGTATGTATATGGTTCGAACCATTTAAGTTTCCATAAGGGAGGCGCCTGTAATTCTAATTGTTGTTCTAGAGCCATGCCCCTAGAGATGGAACACTCGATGAGCTGCTACCTGTTGATCAACCCTGTCCGGAATTCTTTTCTACTTATATGGTATTCTTGGAGAAAATTATCCGCTATAGTATTGCCAACTATGCTCAATTGTATTATTTGTATGACTAAACCTTTCTGATGACCTTTTGGAGGTCATTATTTGGATTTCAACGCTTTCTCGTTGATCAAAAAAAGCCTTTGAATGTGACATATCTTTTCAACCACATCAACTTTTTAGCTCTCCTCAAGAAACACCTATATAATACAGCCTGATCAAACCTTCAATGTTCCAACCTTACTATCTATGCCATGTAACTCTTCAAATCTCAATTTGATTCCGGCTAGAGAATCTTCTCTTTCCACAAAAGCAAACCTACAATCTACCTCATGCACACAGTTAAACAAAACATTTGAATGTCAGGCGATTTGCAGCAAGGCTTTGAGATTTGCTAAGATAGTGCAATAAAAGAAATCAATTTCAAAGAACAAAGAGAGGGATACCGGAAAGATCTCAGCTAGAATTAATCAAGAAAAAAAAGGTAGAGTTAAAGTAAGGAAGATCAACATTGTGTATGAAGGTTATGACGATCAATTGTGTTCACTATCTCAAGATGATTCTGAAGATGATGAATCCGTTTCTATGTTTAGTCTTGGGGCTTCGGGCATCACTCTAGCTGGAAAACTGGCTCGTTCAAAACATGACATGTTTAGTGACTTTTTGTCCTAGGTTAGCAACAATGACATACCACCTCCCCCTTTGTGAACAACAATGGCGGTATCAAGAACAACAACTGTTTATCTTTACCAAGGTTGCAAGCTCTTTATTCCCACCGGCCACGATGTGATCTAGCTATTTCATCAATCCCGGTTACAGTTGGTTGAAGAATCTATAATTGTCAAGTTCATCTATGGTGCTCGGGAGTTCAAGTTGCGCTCAAAAACTAATTTTAGTCGGTAGTTCCCACTTTGTCGATATCAATTAGTTTTAACTTCACGAGTGGTGGTAGCAATTTCTACTTTGTTCTCAAGCCATTGTAGTTTAGTATGTCATCTTGCATGTGTGTTTGTTTGGATCTTTTTGTGATTCATTTTCAATAATGTTAGTGAACTATTATTTGAAGATTAGCTTAGCTTGTATTGGGCCAAGCCCGTATAGTCTTGTAGCATGTTGTATTATTATTTATACCGTAAACATTACCATTATTCGATTATGGGAAAATAACCCTAATTACATTTGAAGATTAGCATAGTTTGTATTGGGCCAAGCCTGTATTGTCTTGTAACATGTTGTATTATTATTTATATATACTGTAAACATTACCATTATTCGAATATGGGAAACTAACACTAATTACAAACACAACAACTTTTGCCAAAAAAAATAATAATAAAAAAAATAAAAATAAAAATGGATTTCAACTATCTTATGTCTGATGAATTATATAATTAAGGATGCACTAATTTTGGTATCAAGCTTTATTTTTAATTGTTTAACTACACCAACCTATAATCAGCAGTGAAAATGAGTTGCATGTTCGTTACATGCTCATTAAGTAGCTTGTTTACTAAATTTTCTCCATATATTTTGTTTAGTAAAAGGTTAATACAGTAGTCTATAACTTTGAACTTGTAATGGTAGAATTCAATGTGCAAACCTGATTAGGATATGTTGCGACCCGGCCAATTATTCTTATAAGTTTTGAGGAGCATGCTAGCTAATAACTTTCAGAAATAGATTTAAATGACACACAGGTTATCACTCAAACTTAGCCGAAAGAATGGGCAGTTGTATTGGAACAACAGGTCGATTCATAAGTCACTACAAGCGTCTTCGATTCATAAGTCACTGCAAGTGCCTATGAGCATAAAAGCTAGAGATTTTGAAGATGTAAAACTAAGGATTTTATGTTAAGCTGCCTATGAGCATATTTGAACGTTATAAGTCTCGGCTGAGATCTAAAAATGTCAAAACTCAAAAGCTTTTCACCGTATAATCCATGCAAAAGTACTAGTATTATTTCTCGGGTCCTGATGTTTGGAGATTGGTACAAGGCTACACGATGTCCAATTTCCAAGTCGTTTTCTATAGTGATACTACGTTCTATGTTTTCAAATCATCAAAGCAGAAGTTAAACTCACACGCAATCCAACCCTAAACTTATATGAAGTTCCACAGTCCAAAACTCTTGGTCATAAACTAACATGTCTATTTCGGCGCATTTACTTGTGATTTGGTCAGGTAAGTTATACTTGATCTAAAAAATGCGAATTGTGCAAGATTTAACACATTATCTATAAAAGAAACAATTAAAATTATCCAATTTGTCAAACCTGTCAAAGACTCTCAAAGTGTACTTATAATGCATTTAAAAAATAGAGTAAATGTCATAAATCGTCCCTGTGGTTTACCGGGTTTAACGAAAATGGTCCATAAATTATTTTTTTTCCCGGATCCAGTCCTTGTGGTTTTGACCCGTAACGGGTTTGGTCCCTTGACCAAATTTTCCGTTAGTTTGACTGTGAGATGCATTTTTGGAGGACTGAAATGACGAATATACCCCCATCTTCATCCTCTAATTTTCTTTTGCAATATATAATTATTTTTTATTTCTATAGAAAGAGGTAAAATAAAAATTCAAACCACCCATCTCCATTCTTGAATCATCTAATAAAAAGGTTTTTCATCACTGATAATCAAAGTTCAAAGGATGATTCATCAAAAATTAGTCAAACAAATGAAGCATCTCACTTCTTTCACTACCTTGCAGCCACCAACACACGAATATACAACTCTTTCTTTATAATCTCTTTCTTCTAGATCTAACAAACAACTCAAATACCTTATGTGTTCTTGCTGTTTATAACCAACCAAAAAACACAACTTAGTTATTTCTTGCATCTGTGTTAAACGAGTAACAAACAAACACAACCCTTTGTTGTTATTTTTCTGCTACAAAACTGAACTACACACAAATCTTGGTGATGTTGTCACTGGTTAAGTTTAAGATTGGTTTGAAGTTAGGATCGACATTTTTTTTTTTTTTTGAACCGTGATAACGCTCAAATTATACATGTTTTTAAGAGCGTTATCGTGGATTTTATGCATATATATTGATCACTTTTATGAACTTATGGTATTTAATGAAGCATAATTTCTATTTTAGGTTCATGGAAGCTCACCTCAAAGAAAACCAAGAAAAAGACGAAGAAACGATCAATAAACGAAGATTTATGTATATACGAAGAGTTCCCGACAAAAGCGAGTCTCTTGGAGTATATTCGAGAAGATAAAGTCATGAAGTTGTCACTCCAAAGACTCAAAAATAAAGCACAAGAGGGAAAACGAGAAAAGAAATGAAGAAAAGAAGCTAAAACGAAGAAATAATGGAAGACTCGTTGTTCCCGACACACCTCCACCATTTTGGCCATAATTTGAGCATATGAACTCGGATTTAGTTGATTCAAGCGGCCACGGAAAGCTAAGAGAAAGATCTACAACTTGCATGTTTAGCATTTTTTGCCAGAATGCTCCAACCGATCGGATGGACCAACCTGACCTCTCCAAGTCATTTTTAATGCTTATTTAAGTATCATTAAGCCACAAGTCCGATCATGTCTCCCTAATAACTCAATTCCCTGTCATTTTTATGACACTTTGAGGACAAGTTACTTCTCAAGCTTAAATACAACCCTTTGGCCATTTGTGTGAACATAACTCATATACAATTCTCATATATCTCTCTTAACCAACCTCTTTCACCACCCCTCACCCTTTTCCAGAGGTGTTGGGGGATTGGTTTAAGCCTCATATCAGTTTGCAAGGCTAGGACAAAGAAGAACCAATCAAACAATCCATACATCTCCATCAATCCTTGCTACCAAACACCCTCATCTCTTGTTATATGTTGTTAGTTGAGATTTCCAGAAGTTATGGGTTGTAATAAAAGTTTTTGGCTTGGTAATGGGCTGTGGAACATTGGAGGATTCATGTGTGAATCCTAGGACTTTGTATTTCATCTTATGAACTTTGGTATCTTCTCTTCTAATATTAAGCATGTTTGGTTCTATGATTGTGTTGATGATGTGATTATTCTTATGTGCTTTGTCTTGTGAATGATGTCTTAATACTTGTTTGATTCATATAATAACTTGTGATAATGGGATGTTTGGATATTTGTAGTGTTTGTTTGGATTATGATGATAACATCATATTTGGTTAAATTGGAACTTGTATTGTTTATTGTTTTGATTAATCATTGTTGAGTCTATAGTCGAAAGGGTTCTCAATAGTGGTTGATTTCAATTCATTAGTCGACGAATGTTTTGGTCTTGAACTTTGTGACGATTGTATGAGAAACTTAATAAACATAACAAGTGAAAGTTTATTTTAGATTAAGGGTCGAAAGGCATATTTTGAATATGTGTTCTAATCATTTTTCAAGTAAATAGAACTTCACGAATTAAAAACATCAAAGTCTAAAGTTTGAAAGGATTCTTTCTTGTTATAGGCATAAGGCTCATGACATGACCATTTGATTGAGGCTTATACATATTTGATTTATAAAATACTAAATTATTATTGGTTCTAAAGGTCGTAAGGATTACTTTTGATAATATGTTTTCCAAACTAACCATCCTAATATCCAGGTGATCATTTGTCCAAACATGTATGTTCTTTCTGTGATTGTTCTTATATTGCTTTTCTTGTTGGTTTGATCCGTGACAATCATAACCATCAACTTGCTTAAACAAACAAACGAAACTTGAGTGCAACCAAGTCTCTTGAGACGACCTTGACTTACCAACCCCAATACTACATATGACTAGGGTATACTTGCCCGAATGTGTTCCTAGTTAATCGGTAATTCTTGTTTATAAATTTAAAGCTTCGACGTAACACATTAAGTTTTTGGCGCCACTACCAGGGACTTGTTTTGCACTTGTTTGTTCGTTTGATTGTCTTCTTGATTGATATATTGTTTGTTTGCTTGCATGATAATTACGGCATCGTCACCATCAAGGATTTGGTTTTCGTTCTTAAGTGTTTGCTTGTTTGCTAATTTGTTCGAATGCTATATTGATCTTACTCATAAATGATTGTTTCTTTGTTCTTGTTTGATTGCTTGCTTGCTTGTTTTCTCATGATGATTGCTTAGTTGCCTCTCTTGCTCTTTGTCTAAAAAAATTTTCTCATTTCTCATAATTGCTTAAATGAACTTGGCTTAAAAATCAAATTTTTTGATGTTGAGATTTCGTTTCATGTGTTCTAAAAATGCGCATTTAAAAGTTTGCTAAATGTGCTCGAAAGTGTTTGCGAAAAAACCACCCAAACCACTCCAACCGATCGGTCAACACCCGTAACCGATTCGGTTGGAGGCTTTTGAACCAATTTTTTTTCTTTCTAGTTTGTGTTTTTCTTGTTTTATGAGTTTTATGTTTTATATGTTATGTGATCTCTTGCATGTCTCTGTGTTATTTTTTCGTGTTCTTCTTGTTCGGATTAGTTTCATATTAATTTTGAATAAGACTATCTTGTTTTAGATTGTTTTGTTTTGATTTGTGTTACGTGATTAATTATGTTTGCTTACGTCTATGTGCTTGTCATTTTCTGTGATCGTGCTTTTATTTGCTTATTTTTGTTTTAAGTGTCGTATTATGTTCTTGATGTTATTCTACTACATATGTGTTTATGTGTTTTATTTACTTGTATCTATTTTCGTATTCATTACCTTATGTCTTTTTGTTTTATTTTGTCAATAAAAGTTTATAACTGAAACTTATTAAAAAAAAATTTTTTTTGGTCACCAGAGTGCCAACCGAATCGGATGGAATCCATGCTGATCGGTTGGAGCTCTCGGTAAAAATTGGCCCAAGGGAAACCAACCCAACCGATCGGTTAGATCCTCTGACCGATCGGATGGACCAATCGGTAAAAAAAAAATGTTATTTTCATTTTTCGTATTTTGTTCTTGTGTGTTTGTGTTTAGATCGAATAAGTTTAAATGTCTTTTGGTTTTTGCAAGAGCATCATTTCTTTTATTGTACTTAAATTTATTATTATTATTTTTTTCATTTTAGATTTTGTTAATTTAGTACGTTGTGAATAAATAAGTACTTGTTTTAAAAATAAAATGTTTTGAACTTTGTGGGTATGTTTACTAGAAACCCTTACGAGACTTCACTCGTCCGCTTGGGCCACCGAGGGGTTTAAAAGGCTTGTTGCATACGCTAAATGCAACCGTGATGCCTACGAAAGTGAGTTTTAGAATTTTACGCGTTTTTTGTAGTTTAGTTTATTTTTTCAGATTTAATAAGCTCTTGGAGATTGGATTATTGGTGATATTATACTTGGTGTGAAGATGTTTTGTTGAATGAGAAATTGATTGATCTCATAAGCTTATGCTAGCATTTGCTTAGCACCTTATCATATGGAGTTCGATTGCGATTTCTTGGCCCGGGAAGTTTCGTTTCTCTTGGACTATTTATTTATTTATTTTCCCAATTTTACATGCTTTGAAGTTAATTTTCATTACATTTTGGACAATGCTTAACTTAAGTGCAGGGGAAAGTAAATAGAAAAAACGAAACTACTTTTTAAATTTATAATTTTTGGGGCCAATTTAAAATTTTGTATACTTGTTTGCCCTTGTGATCTAATTGTTTTCACGCTTTTAGGATAATATATTAGAATAAATGGATCAATCCACTGGTGAAATCTGTAATTTTGAAAAAATTGAGATGTGTCCCGATTAATATTGCAATCCATTCTGGGATCGATAACATTTGCTGGCACATATTATAGCACTTTCCACTAATATGTGAGGATTTGAGCCTATTTCGTATATAGCATACATCTTTTATGCTTAGATCTTTTGCTATGAGTGTGCCGGTGATTTTATTTATTCTAGAACTTGTACATGTAAATCATTACCAGACTGCAGTAAGATCACATTCGTGTGATATAAGTGTATTCGTGTGATAAAGAGGCATCCTTAGGAATAACACCAAATGGCCATCCGTTTACAAAATAATTTTTGCTAACCACATCGGTTAGTTAACCTCGTATTTGGAACCCATTTGTTAGCGTTTATCTTTAGCGCTAGATACCCTTAGTTCACCCTCCGAACCAATCCTTTTCATTTGTTTTACATCCAAAAAAATACAAAAATATTTTACACTTTAAACCTTAGCCTAACCCTTTGTCAAAGTCTAAATGGTGGGTTGCTAGTTGCTTGGTATGTTGGATTGTTTTTGATGATTAATAGTTAGCCACACTTTGCCATTCGTGTGTGCCATTTCGACAAAGATGAAGGTGCGCAACTTCGTGTTTTGTATTTTTTGTGGTGTATGCTTATACAAAGTGTGGGGGAGATGTTATGTATGAAAGGAGAATGAAAAAAAAAAAAAAAAAAAAAAAAAAAAAAAAGAAGGAAAAAAGAAGAAAATAAGTCATCGCAACTATAAGGTGACAATTATAGCCAATGTACTATATATGAAGATGAAGAAAGAAAGTTATGTGATATGTTGTTAGCCAATGAGCTAAATATGAGGAATATTATGATGGCGAATCGATGTATCGATATAGGAAAGTTCAAAGAAGAGGAAGTTGTTAACTATAATCATTTACGGGTTTGCGGTTTGTTCGGTAACTAGCAACAATGGGACTTAGACTTGACTTTATTTTTCTTTTAAAACCAATTTCATAAATACTCCCATGCCTTATCCCTACCCTTACCAAATTACTTTATTCGTTGTTAGCTTTCGAGTATCCGGATATAGTGATGGCTTTGTGAAAATATGTAGTGCATTAATATTTTAGTGACCATCCGGTTTTTGAGTGATCGAATGACGCGCCAGCGATCTAGTGTGTATTTTGGTGACTATCCGTTATGTGAATAGCGCGCTAGCAATCCAAGATATGCCCTAGTGACCATCCGTTGTTCGAGTAAATCAAGAATTCGCGCTAGCGATCTAATATGTTCTTGTATGAGATATTTAAACATAAGCCTGGTACAACCTCGAAGCCTGTACATTACAACCCGAATAAAAGACCTCTTTAGATGTTTACACTTGGCGCTTACGCCACGTCGGTGGAGTTTTATTTCTTGTACAAGCCTATGGTAATAAACGGATCATGACTGAGCAATGAGTGTGATTTCTCTTATATATACCCCACTACCTAAATAAATGAGTGATTGAGTGAATTATACTTCGTTTCTTTTTCGTGAGGTGTTTAGAAATGTTACTCAAGCAAGAAAATCTATGGGTACTGTCATACATCTCGGTTTTTCACCATAACGCTTAAAAATGATGAATCGTATCTTGTACTTGAACTTGGTAGATTTGCATCATAATTTTTATAATCATTTTTCATGCACCATGTGAGATCTATTTTTCTTAATATTTCCTTGAGGGCAAGCAAACCCTTAAGTGTGGGGGAGTTTGCGCTCATTTTCTCTTTAAAAAAAAAAATAAAAAAAAAATCGATATTTCAAAAAAAAAAATCAAAATTTTTAAAATTTTCTTTTCCTTTTGTCATTTAGGTATGAATTTCGCTTTTTTTTTTTTTGATTTGCTTGAGGGCAAGCAAAGTTTAAGTGTGGGGAAATTTAATAACGCTCAAACTGTACATGTTTTTAGGAGCGTTATCGTGGATTTTATGCATATATATTGATCACTTTTATGAACTTATGGTACTTAATGAAGTATAATTTCTATTTTAGGTTCATGGAAGCTCACGACAAAGAAAACCAAGAAAAAGACGAAGAAACGATCAATAAACGAAGATTTATGCATATACGAAGAATTCCCGACAAAAGCGAGTCTCTTGGAGTATATTCGAGAAGATAAAGTCATGAAGTTGTCACTCCAAAGACTCAAAAATAAAGCACAAGAGGGAAAACGAGAAAAGAAATGAAGAAAAGAAGCTAAAACGAAGAAATAATGGAAGACTCGTTGTTCCCGACACACCTCCACCATTTTGGCCATAATTTGAGCATACGAACTCGAATTTAGTTGATTCAAGTGGCCACGGAAAGCTAAGAGAAAGATCTACAACTTGCATGTTTAGCATTTTCTGCCAGAATGTTCCAACCGATCGGATGGAGCCCGCATTTGATCGGATGGACCAACCTGACCTCTCCAAGTCATTTTTAATGCTTAATTAAGTATCATTAAGCCACAAGTCCGATCATGTCTCCCTAATAACTCAATTCCATATCATTTTTATGACACTTTGAGGGCAAGTTACTTCTCAAGCTTAAATACAACCCTTTGGCCATTTGTGTGAACATAACTCATATACAATTCTCATATATCTCTCTTAACCAACCTCTTTCACCACCCCTCACCCTTTTCCAGAGGTGTTGGGGGGTTGGTTAAAGCCTCATATCAGTTTGCAAGGCTAGGACAAAGAAGAACCAATCAAACAATCCATACATCTCCATCAATCCTTGCTACCAAACACCCTCATCTCTTTTTATATGTTGTTAGTTGAGATTTCCAGAAGTTATGGGTTGTAATAAAAGTCTTTGGCTTGGTAATGGGCTGTGGAACATTGGAGGATTCATGTGTGAATCCTAGGACTTTGTATTTCATCTTATGAACTTTGGTATCTTCTCTTCTAACATTAAGCATGTTTGGTTCTATGATTGTGTTGATGATGTGATTATTCTTATGTGCTTTATCTTGTGAATGATGTCTTAATACTTGTTTGATTCATATGATAACTTGTGATAATGGGATGTTTGGATATTTGTAGTGTTTGTTTGGATTATGATGATAACATCATATTTGGTTAAATTGGAACTTGTATTGTTTATTGTTTTGATTAATCATTGTTGAGTCTATAGTTGAAAGGATTCTCAAAAGTGGTTGATTTCAATTCATTAGTCGACGAATGTTTTGGTCTTGTACTTTGTGACGATTGTATGAGAAACTTAATAAACATAACAAGTAAAAGTTTAATTTAGATTAAGGGTCGAAAGGCATCTTTTGAATATGTGTTCTAATCATTTTTCAAGTAAATGGAACTTCACATTAATAACATCAAAGTCTAAAGTTCGAAAGGATTCTTTCTTGTTCTAGGCATAAGGATCATGACATGACCATTTGATTGAGGCTTATACATATTTGATTTATAAAACACTAAATTATTATTGGTTCTAAAGGTCGTAAGGATTACTTTTGATAATATATTTTCCAAACTAACCATCCTAATATCCAGGTGATCATTTGTCCAAACATGTATGTTCTTTGTGTGATTGTTCTTATATTTCTTTTCTTGTTGGTTTGATCCGTGACAATTGTAGACCACGACTCACTTCTTTATCATACAAACAAAGACTCGATGACTCTCACAATCATACATATTAAGAACATGAAGAGTATATGTGGATATTTGCTAGTCGAATTATTGTATTCTAAAGTTGAAAGCAATACAAAGACTAGAGGTGGAACTTTCACACACACACACACTCTTTTACATATGAATAATGAGGCACACTTTGGCAGAAGAGTGTGTGCGTGAATATGTAACACACAGCCACATTCATGGGCTTTTGAATGGGCTTCTAAATGAGCTATGTAGTGGGCTTGGTATACACTTTATATTTAAACTAGTGACACACTAATAACTTAGTGCTACAAGCCCACATTGCTAAACACATATTATACATGACACATTAAATCTAAATGCCAAATGACCATCACTTTATAATTAACCTAAATTGATTGCTAACAATCTCCCCCTAAGGGATGGTCATTTCAATGATGCTCCCGTGATTGGTCTTTTGCATTTGACGTCTTGAACTTCGTGTGTCAATGCATAATATTCTTCAATTAATGTTCCTTCATGCACTGTGATCTTCAAAGAATCATCTTGTGGTTTTCCTTGCCTTGATCTACATCTTCTGTTCAACTGCTTCGATGTTGTAGATGATGATGGTGGATGGACTTTCGTCGGTACCTTCATAAGACAGTTAGCAATAAATCATCCAGCGGCCATCATGTCGTGAGGCAAGATCCTTGGATCTCATTAAGACTCATACAACTTGTATCCTTTTGATGAACGCAAGTGTATTGCATAGGAAGTGTTCCTAAGAGATCTTTGATGAATCTCATGTCTCTAGACTCAATAATGTGCGTTTTAGTTTTAGTCGTTGGAGGCATGGAGCAGAGTGCCACCTTTTCAATATCAACACATCTCGGAGTGAGAGGTCGATAGATTATGCAGTGTTCTCCGTGAGAAATGAAACACATATCTTTTAAGAGATATCTGAGTGGATAGGAGGGGTGGTGCATTGCGTCACTGGGTCCATGACGTCTTGTCTTCAATACCAGTATCACCTTAGTGAGTACCGATAGCAGATGTATTGACCCGGTTTCTGACCTAAGTTTTCATGGAGGGCTATTTCTTTTCACCCTAAAATTAAACTTTTCTTTTTCATTCTTCAACCCCTTCTTTCTCCTTTCTCATTATACTCCTTTTTTCAATCTTACCTAAGGACTTCTAATTCTAAGCTATTGGATTTGTCCTTGGGTAGATCCCTCCGGTTCTGGCGGATCATTGGACATAACCTAATCATAATCACCTTATAACTCCATGATTATCCTAGATTATTTGTCACATGCCATTAAACCTTTTTATGGAAATATATCAACGTGTTTATGAGAAAACACATTTTGTAAACACATTGAGAGTTTTGCATTTTTGAAACACTCCCCCTTCACATGTGCTCATGCAATTTTTAAATAAACTGCACATGTCGGGTAGAGTTCGCACATTTGAAATGATCGATTTTCAATGAACATGGCCTTCGCGAGACACGCTTACATCACTAGTTAGACTAGCTTAAAATTATTACCCGTCCCGGTCATATTCAATGATCATCTCTCGAATTGGTACATTCTACTTAGACAAGTCCTTTGCGAGACACGCTTACATCACTGGTAAACCAGCTTGAAATTATTACCCGTCCCGGACTAGTCTTTTCGATAACGGACAGTTAGTTTCGTCAATTCGAGGGTTGTTCTGAGTCTTTTTGAAGCACTCATTTTGAGATTCAAACCACAAAACTTCTTTTCGATCACATTTTAATCACGTCCTCTCCCCCTTATGTTTAATAAACACTTAATCTCCCCCTCAAAAATAGCATGAAGTGGTATTTTTGAAAACAGTTGATTAAAATGAAACTTTTTGTGGAGAGACGGACTGATTTTAGCATGAAAATGAAACATTTTTCATTTTATACTCCCCCTTAAACAAAGCATATTATTAAACATTTGAGTTTAAAAGCAGTTAAGGGTGTTAGAGGGAGTTATCTTGTGCACAAAATTCATTTAAAGACTTTGAAAAAAATCTTCTTAAAATCATTTTGATTAAGTGCTCAAGGTTTTTGCTTTTCGCCATTAACATTGCGAGTCCTGATCGGAAATAATCAGAAGTCATCAATGTAGCGCGGGTTTCGTACTGAAATGCACGAAAGCCGTGATGAAGAAATATTTGAGAAACGACATGTTTGAGAAAAACATAAAAAAGAACTCTCGCTCAAGCATCTGTACATGCCCGTATCATTGTTGAATGACCTTTCTAGATACGTACAGAATATCGATTATACGAGAGACATGTCGTGAGAAGAATATTTTTGGTTTTTTGAGTTTTATATTTTTTATGTCTTTTTGAAATTTTATGTATTTACAGTATTAATTTTAACAAGTATATATTTACAAAAATATTTACATGCGAAGCTTTTTGATATAAATCAAGAAGATTCGAGAAGACTTTCTAACTCTTCGGGAGTTAGGCTTCGCATTCCAATTCGACGAACTAAGTTTTCAAACCGCTCTTTTGGGAGGGCCTTAGTAAATAGATCGGCGAGCTGGTATTCAGTCTTCACGAAAAACAATTCAACAGTACCCTCTTCAACGTGCTCTTTTATGAAGTGATAGCGGACTCTAATATGCTTGTTCTTCGAGTGTTGCACTGGGTTGCACGAGATGGCTATGGCACTTTTCGAGTCACAATACAAAGGTATGCGATCGAAAAAGAAACCATAATCTGTGAGCTGTGTCCTCATCCATAGAACTTGGGCACAACACGCAGATAGAGACACATACTCGGATTCTGCTGTTGATAAAGCAGTGCAGTCTTGTTTCCTTGAGGACCAGCCTACTAGCTTTTCTCCCAGAAATTGCGCTCCGCCTGACGTGCTTTTTGCTGTAACTTGGCAACCGGCATGGTCTACATCTGAAAATGCTATTAGTGTAAACTCCGAATCCTTCGAATACCAAAGTCCCATGTTAATGGTTCTTCGAAGGTATCGAAAGATCCGTTTAACCTCTTGGAGGTGAAGTTCGGTAGGCCTTGCCTGAAACCGTGCAAATAAACAAACAGCAAAATGAATATCTGGTCGGCTTGCAGTTAGGTACATGAGAGAACCAATCATGCTCCGATATTTCTTCGGATCCATGGGTTTCCCATATAGGTCAGCGCCTATCTTGGGTGAAGTGACCATTGGAGTACCAACAGAGTCACAATTTTCCATACCATGTTTTTTCAAAATCTCAATTGTATATTTAGCCTGATTAAGAAAAATACCATGCGGGGATTGATGAATTTGTAAACCCAAAAAGAATTTTAATTCTCCCATCATGGACATTTCAAATTTGCTTTTCATGAGATTTTAAAAATGTTTTGAATGTGTCGGATTAGTGGACCCAAATATTATTTCGTCCACATAAATCTGAACAATCAAAATATCATTTTTGTATTTTCTTGTAAACAAGGTTGGATCAATTGTTCCTTTGGTGAAATTATTTGACAACAAGAAAGATGATAACTCGTCATACCACGCCCGTGGGGCTTGTTTCAAACCATAGATTGCTTTCTTTAGCTTGTAAACGTATTCTGGATGATCCTTGTCAACGAATCCATCTGGCTGACTCACGTACACTTCTTCTTTCAGAGTTCCATTCAAGAAAGTGGTCTTGATGTCCATCTGATAAACTGTGATGTTCTTGTGAGCCGCGTAAGCTAAGAAAATCCTTACTGCTTCAAGCCTTGCAACTGGTGCGAATGACTCTTCAAAATCTATCCCTTCTTCTTGTCTGTATCCCTTTGCCACCAGACGAGCTTTATTGCGAATTACAGTCATTTCTTCATCCTTTTTGTTTTTCCATAACCACTTTAGATCAATGACTAGTTTGTCAATTGGTATTGGAACTAAATCCCAGGTGTCATGGATTTGAAATTGAAGAAGTTCTTCCAGCATCGCTTCAATCCAGGCATTATCTGCCATTGCTTCCCGAATGTTCTTAGGTTCTATGAGACTGACTGAGCAGACATAGATGCACATGTCGCAATCGGTGTGAAGTTGTTTTCTCGTCTGAATTGGTCTTGAGGGTTCACCAATAACCTGTTCAATCGGATGGTCTTTTGTCCACTGTAATGTTGAAGGGTACCTTGGTCTATTTGAATGCATGTTAGACGGTTCATGTAATCTGGAAGATGATTCAGCAGATTCCATTCCAAACGGGTTTTCAAAGACTTCTTCGTTTAACACAGCATTATTTTCTTCTTGCTCATCAATTCTTGGTAGAACAATTTCAATCACTGGAGTTGGTGGAGTAAATGTAGATGATGTTGATGTTGAGGGAGTTGGTGCGCCAGCTTCGAATGTTGTGGATGCATCTGGATGTGGTGGTGGTGGTGGTGGTTGTTGAGTGGGTGCAGCAGAATGTTGGTTAGATGCATTTTTCGAAGCGCCACCATAGTATTCATCGTACATGAACTCGAAGAAATTATCCAGTTCTTGAGTTGTAGGTTGTTCGTCATGAATTGATTGAGCTCCTTGAGGTGCGAGTCCCGAACTGATATGTCCGGAAGTCATTCGGTTAAGCGCGGGTTCTAGAGCGAGTCTCTCAGAAGCCATTTGTGAAATTTCATCAAACTTCACATTCATCGTCTCCATGATCTTTTTCGTACTCCTGTTATACACCCTGAATGCCCGCGAGTTTTCAGAATAACCAATGAAGATTCCAATATCACCCTTAGCCTTCAACTTTCCCAGATCTTCCCTGTCATTTGTTGGATAGCATAAAGCACCAAATACATGAAGATAAGAAATATCCAGTTTTCGGTTGTTGATTAGTTCATATGGGGTTTTATTGAATCTTGGATGGATTAGGGATCGGTTTTGAGTAAAACAAGCAGTAGAAACAGCATCAGCCCATAAGAATAACGGAGAACTGGAATAAATCAGCATTGTGCGAGCAGCTTCCACAAGAGTTCTGTTTCTTCTTTCAACTACTCCATTCTGCTGTGGAGTTCTGACAGCTGATTTCTGGTGTGTAATAGCAGTTTCTTCAAAGAATGTTCTTAACTCCTGATTTATAAATTCCGTGCCATTGTCCGTTCTTACTATCCTAACTGGAGCTTGAAGTAGAACTTGGATACGCTTCAGAAAGGTGATGATGGTGCCTGTTGCTTCGTCTTTTGATCTCAAAAACTTTACCCATGTATATCTTGAATAGTCGTCAACAATTACAAGAATATACTTCTTCCCATTTATGCTTTGAACTCTCATTGGGCCACATAAGTCCATATGCAACAAATGCAACCTATCAACCGAACTAGGTACGGGTTTAGGTTTATATGTTGCTCTTTTGCTCTTTCCTTGCTCACATGATGGACATAGGTGTTCTTTGGTGTATTTGAATTTAGGAAGACCGGAGACGATGTTGTCTTTGGCAAGCTTGTTGATCGTGTCAAAGTTCAGATGGGAAAAACGTCTATGCCACAACCAGGATTTTGTTTCGCCTGCCCTGGTCATGAGACAAATAGGAGATGAAGAGACCATTTGGTTTATGTCAATTGCATAGAGATTGGTGCCACGATTCCCAATTAAGAGATCATCCCCAACCAAATTCCTGACAAAGCAAGTGTTTCTCCTAAATGCAACCTCTAAATCAGCATCACAAAACTGTCCTACTGAGAACAGATTGTGTCCCAACCCTTCGACATAGTAAACCCGAGTGATCAAGTAGTTTCCAAACCGAAGATCTCCATAACCCAGAATAGCTGCAACATGATCATTCCCAAACCGTACAGTCCCTATGAACTGCCACACAAAATTGATCAGCAGCTTCAGATTCCCGGTCATGTGCTTGGAGCAACCCGAGTCGACGATCCAAAGACAAATTTCAATGACCTGCAAAGAACAGATGATTTTGTATATGGAAACCGTTTAACATTTGGTTCCAGTGGGTTAGATGAAACATGTGAATTACACTTAGAATTGGTTTCCTTGGATGCATTGGGAACTATTTCTAATGTGCCATTCTTAAGTGCAAACTTTCTACCCGTTGGTTTCCATGCACAAAACTTGGTGTGATCCTTAGGTAATAGGCTGCTAGTGGTTTTCCTAGCTTTTGCAATAAGTCTTCGAATATATCTAAACTTAGCCCTAGTTACTGAAGGAGTCTTTTTCTGTTCAGGCATATCATTCTTTTTCACATCATTAGAAACATTATCATCACAAGCATTTTTAGACAAAGATTTCTTTTGCATTAAACAATCAGAATCATTACATGCATTAGAAACAGGAGTCTTAACATTACAAATAGATGATACATGTTTCTTTTTGGAAAGCGGTAAATTCCTATGGTGTTCTTCTACTTTCTTGCATGTACTCTCAGAAACAGGCGAGACACTAGGTTTCTTGTTATTGCTCCTAGACTGTCTTTTGCTCCTAGAGTTGCTTTCTAATCCTGTAGAAGGTAAGGCACACTCATTAGAATTTTTGTTGTTGTCTTGAGATGTTGTTGTAGCATTCCTAGACTCATTTGGATTATCTTTCTTCCTTTTGTCTATCGCCCTATATGTTTTAGATGTAGAGGCAGACACAGTAGTGGGACTAATCCTATAAAGGCCAGGTGCTATTACATTCGATGTTTCGACAACAGCTTTCTCTTTTTGTTTCTCATTAGGCAAGGGGGTTGATGGTGCAATACCCGTAGTTTCCTCACCCTGCCCTTTTTGACTTGCAAGCTGAGATTTCAAAAGATCAATTTGTTTTTGCATGTTGTGGTAAGAACGCTCATACGACAATTTTTCATACTTGCATTCTTCCTTTTTCTGATCAAGTTGTTTAAAATATGTGACATTTTGTTTTTCAATCTTGGCAAGTGCCTTTTCATATTTTACAACAATTTTGGAAGTCTCAGCTCGAAGTCGTTCATCATCCTCAACAGAATATGTTTGGTAAATAATAGACATGATGTCAGTCGATAGAGCCTCAAAGGAGAGAGAGTCATTTTGTTTTTCCAAAATCATTATCCGTTCCAAGTATTCATTAGCTTCCTTCACTAAGGATTTGTGGTCCTTAATGAATTCTGCTGACTCTTTCAAAAGATTGTGTTCCACATTTTGAACAACAGCATAGATTGCAGCAATGTGTGGATTAATGTCATTTTCAAACATCGTTTTTAGTTCAAAATGAAAACTTGAAAACCAGTCTTTGTTGTTACTGTTTGTTTTGGATGCCACAATACTTTGAAGTGTTTCAATTCTCTGTTTAAGATCAACCAAATATAGTCTAGCTGCACTTGTTTCACAAGTGTTTTTAGATGCCATTTGTTCGATGTTAGACAGATGTTTTGAGACAAATATTCGTTTTGCGACAGCCACTGATTGTTTGAAAAACATTGGTGACTCTTTTGGAACTAAATGAACGCCATAGTCTATGTTGAGCTGGTTATAGTCTATTGGTTTAATTTCTGGGTTCATTTGTCTCATTTTAATTCTACTCTGCTGAGCAAGCTCGATCGTTTCATCAGAATCATGAACCTCTATAGGATCATGTTTATCATTTATAAGAGTACCATCATATAACACATTCTGTTCTTTCTGAGCTTTCTTGAGATAATAAGGGTTTTCATAACCGATAGCCACTTTCTTCATTGTATGTAAAATCGGGTTTTTATCGTTTATTAACAAATTAATTGTTTGTGCAGAATGTCCCGTTTTTACAAGTAAATCTTCCAACTTTGTAATGGTTTCTTTTTTGTCAGTAATCTCTTTAAGAAGATCCTTTTCACGTTTTGAAAACTTTTCATTCAACTCCTTCTTTTCTTTTTCAAGATTGGAATAAGTTGATTTTTGTGTTGAAAGCTGGTTGTTTAGTTCAGAAATTTCTTTGTTAAGAGATTTGATTTGCAAATTCAAATTAACATTCAGAGTGTCAAATTTTATTTGCAAACTTTTCTCTCTTAACTCAGAGTCTCTTACACTAACTTCCAGTTCTGACTGTCGCTTGTTATTAAAATCAAAAGCTCTTGCATTTTCCTTATAACTCTCAAGCTCAGTGGTCAAGATTGCATTCGCGGCCTTAACATCGCGATTGATCTTTTTGACCTTTTCAATTTCCATACTACAATTTTGCAATAATGATTCATACATAGCACGTGTTTCCTCATCATTATCAGTATGCTGTGACTCGAATTCTTCATTAGGATCCATATCTGGAGTTACCAAATTAGTATTACTACAACTTGGTTCGTCCATGTATGTATCATAAATGAGATTAGGAGTCTCAGGATGCTGTTCATTTTGAGGTGACATATCAAACATTTCATTATTGTGACATGTAGCATATGGTTGTACCTCAGAAACCGCATTTGTGTTGAAAGCAGGAGGTGCTTCCGAGTCTGTGTCGTACTTTGCCTCCTGGAGATTTGCCATAAAAATGCAGTTTGCATCGATGTCCTCTTGATCTTCAGAATTATCCATTATAGCCATGAAGTCATTCTCTTCTGCACTCAACTGAAGCCCAGCCGTTTCCTTCTGTGCCAACATTAATGCTTTCTGCAAATACGCTGGATCCCTCTTATTCGGCTTGTTGGGACAGTTCCTAGCCATGTGACCAATACCCTGACAGTT
Source organism: Artemisia tridentata subsp. tridentata (assembly GCA_021014915.2). Lineage (NCBI taxonomy): Eukaryota > Viridiplantae > Streptophyta > Magnoliopsida > Asterales > Asteraceae > Artemisia > Artemisia tridentata. Next base: position 259,207,761 of record CP139504.1, on the reverse strand, counting down.
GAAGCATTTCATTACATTACCCTGATTCATATTCCCAGCTCCCTGAGCAGCAACATTCCCAAACTGATTTCCAGCATTCTGACCCCTTTGATTACCAATAGCTGTACCCATCTGATTCCCTACAAACTGACCCATCTGATATCTTGGAGCATATCCCTGCTGATTCCCATATCCCCCAACCATCTGTGCTTGCTGTCCCATGTTGAAACTCGGCTGTGCAATTTGCTTGTTGCGAGTGTTCGATGAGATTCGTTGATTGTTGTTGGTGGGTGTGGAGTAGCGTCCTTGGAATGCTTTTGTTAGGTAAGCAAAAGCTTGAGTCAAAGCAGCAGTTGACTCATCTTGATCATTAAGATCGGGTTCTTGGTGTTGCGGGTATTGTTGTTGTGGGATTACCTGTTGTTGTTGTGGGTAGAACGGTGTTTGAGAATTGTATTGTTGTTGCATGAATTGTTGGGATGAAGATGATGAGGGTTGTGTATTAACTGTTGCAGGTGTAGGTGTTTGGACTATGAGTGCAAGAGGATCTTGTTGTTTTGCTTGTTTCTCTTTTCTGACTTCATTTGCCTCTGCTTGGTTTTGTTTTAGGAAGTCATAGAGCTGATCATAGTTCACATCGTGAAGATTCTTAGTTTGGTTGACAATAGTGACATATCGTCCCCATTCCTCTGGAAGGTTGTTGATGAACTTGATGTTTTGAACAATTGGTTTAGGTGCCAAATTGTTTCTGATCAACTCATTCATTAGAGTACAAAACCGTGTGTAGTAAGATTCAATCTGTTCAGCTGGTGTGGATGTGAACTTCTCCCATTCAGTCAGAAGCTTGTTTTCCACGTCTTGTTTACCAATGTCTGTACCATAACAGATTCTTTTGACTCTTTCCCACATTGCATGAGCAGTTTCACAACTGTCTACAGCACAGAATATTTCTTGTGGTAAACCAAGTTGAATTAAATGCATTGCCATGTCATCTGCTTCAATTTGCTTCCAATTTGCCAATGTGTATTCCTCTTCCGTTTGTGTCCGGAAGGTTGCTTCAATTGCAGATGTTGCATCAGGATTCCCAGCTGTGACTTGAATCTGACGAGGCTTGAATGGACCTTCCTCTAAGGATTTGATCAGGAGTCTACCTTGTCCTTGAGGCTTGGTTTTCATGTATCTTTTCATACGACTCGTCCATGGAAGATAACCACCTTTTTCTAACATTGGAGGAAGGTTTTCTGAACCTGCGGCATGAATGTCTTGTTGTGTAGTCATCTTCGAAGTATTGTATGATAAAGTGGATTGAGGATCTTTGCAACAAAATAGGAGATGTTGTTGTTGAAGGTTAAACTTGGTTGTTGATGTGAAGCTTTGGTTTGTTGTTGATGATCGTTGGAGTTGTAAGATATGTAAACGAAACAAATTAAATAACGTTACAAAATTTGATTAGAGTATAATTAAGACAAAGTCAAAAGTTTACAATTTCGACAAAAGTTATGTAAATTACAATTTAGATAAACACGACAATTTCTATAGAAATTTCAATTTGACCAAAATTTATACAAATTATGGCAAAATATCAATTTAGATAGAAATATATCAAATTTATATAAATTGGTAATTTATATAAAATCTAACAATCTTATACAAGAAAGTAGATATCCGTTTGTCGAAGTATTTTACACACTTATACAAGTGGTAAAGTACCGAGTTCACTTTTGAGTTGACGAAATTACGTTCGAATCAAATCCTTAAAAGTTATTTAACTTTGAAGTAGTTTAATCACAATTGCGAGGGCCTGAAGTGTCAAATCCGAAAGTTCCTTAAGGCAGCTGAAAGTACAAGGACTGAAATTGCCAACTCTTAAAACTGCATCAATTGCGAGACCAATTGTGATAGCACAGCACCAATTGCGAAACTGAATTGCGAGTCAGCACTAATTGCGAAAGGCAGTAGCAATTGCGAGAGCAGTACTAATTGCGAAGAAGTGTAGCAATTGCGATAGCAGTACTAATTGCGAGAACAGTTGAAATGCGAGAGAAGCAGCAATTGCGAGAGCAGTACCAATTCCGAGAGCAGCAGTAATTGCGAGACCAAGTTGCAATTCCGAGAGAGTGTGACAATTGCGAGATGCTGCTGACTTTAACCAACTTCTTGTCCTTTTATGTACTTTTCTTTGTTTCCCACGTGAGACCTTATCTTCCTGACAACTTTTCACCAACTTGGCCACTTTCCTGACAATTTTCACCAACTTGGACCAATAATGTACTAAACAAAGATTAATCCAATTAAAATATTCACAATATTCCAAAAAACACAACAACTAATTCTTCCTTAAAAATATTTCGATCAAAAAGCTATGAACACCAATAAAAGTGCAGCTTTTTACCCAACAAACAAATGAGAAATACTCACTGAAACATAAGCCAAGTCATGAATATATTAACAAACACAACCTTACTCATGATTTTTGCTATTCTATTCCCAGAAACCACCTTCGAAGTCACGTTTTTAAGAGGGCAAAACGTGGCTGATGGATTCTTTTAAGCACCAACCGAACACACACTAGCCTTCTACCTTGTTGATTGGCTCTTGTATACCACTTGTAGACCACGACTCACTTCTTTATCATACAAACAAAGACTCGATGACACTCACAATCATACACATTAAGAACATGAAGAGTATATGTGGATATTTGCTAGTCAAATGATTGTATTCAAAAGTTGAAAGCAATACAAAGACTAGAGGTGGAACTTTCACACACACACACACACACTCTTTTACCTATGAATAATGAGGCACACTTTGGTAGAAGAGTGTGTGCGCACTACTAGAAAAAGGGCTATCCTTGACCCGCTTTTTATGACCCACGCTACAAGATGACGCGCAAAGAGCACAGTCATAAAATAAGTGTCATAATCTGTTAAAATTTAGCCTAGATGACGCTCCCTTATCCCTTTATCCTCTTTTATATCATATTTCATATCTTATCCTTCTCACTCTCTAATAATCAGCTTCATCTCTCCCTTCTCTCTCTTGATAACAGCCACACCATATCCACCACCAGCTGCCTTATCATTCTGTCACCACCACCATCATTACCATCAAGGGAGACTAAGAAGGAGATCAAGGTGCTCTTGTTTTTTATTCGGGTTTGTGACCTTGAATCACCATCGCCACACCTCTGTCCCTCCTCATGTCTCTCGATCTATGGGTATGTCGAAACTCACATATACTTTTGTTAATCTTTTGTTTAAACCGATTCATAAGTTTCTAGTGGAATTAAAACAACAATAGAAATGTTATTGATATCTAAAATTTGTGTGGTTAAGTACAGATTTGAGAGGTGTTTGTTTGATTTATTTTGTTATTGGGTCAGGTTTAAACCCGAGTGGGTTTGAAGCTGAAACCCGTATGGGTCTTGTGTTGGATTGGATATGCTTGTTCCTTTTTGGTTTTAATTGATTATTCTAAGATGAAGCTTATATGATGTTTATGTGTTTCGGTTGATTCACAACCACACCCACGTAGGGTGTTGGTTTGTGCTCGGTCCACCAACACAAACCACATAGATGGTTTGGAGTGTTTTGGCTAAAAATCAGCCAAGAAGGTGCAATTTACATAAATTCAGAATTCTCATTTTTAGTTATTCTTCTGCCAATATGTGGTATTATTTGTTTTTAACATGGGTTATCCAATCCATTGCTTTAGCTGGACATCATGGACAGACGTACGGACGCTCGCAAGTTTTTGCTTGGCAAAGTGATTCCCCTTAAACTTGGCTATGTGGGTGTTGTAAATCGTAGCCAAGAGGTAATACTATCACTGCTTTAATAGTCGATACAAAATCTAGTCATTATACTTATGGAAGATGTCTTATGGTTGTTAAGTCTTATGGAAGATGTCTTCTTTTTCTTTTTGTTAACTTACGGAGATTACTAAGGCTTTAGAGGCAACAACTGTTGTGGCTCTTTTGTTAACTTATCTCACACCATATGACATTCTTAAACAGGATATTATGTTTAACCGGACAATTAAAGATGCACTTGTGGCTGAGGAGAAGTTCTTTCGCAGTCGTCCGGTATGAGATGTTTTTCTCTGACTCAACAACTTAGCAGTTATCGGTTCTCCAGTTGAAGTAACAAATTATTGACTGTAGGTTTATAATGAGCTTGCGGATCGTTGTGGAGTGCCTCAACTGGCAAAGAAGTTGAATCAGGTATTTTGCTTTGTGTTGAAGCACTTTTGAAGCTTTAGCCTTTTCACCCATAAATGAGGTGATGTTTGTTAAGATACTTATACTATATAAGTCTATTGATTTTTTTTCCTTATTTGCAGATTCTGGTACAGCATATTAAAACCTTGTTGCCGGGGTTGAAGTCACGCATCAGTTCTATGTTAACTACTGTTGCAAAGGAGCATGCTAGTTATGGTGAGATCACAGAGTCAAAGGTAATCCATGACAATGCTCTGTAGTTGAATCTTGACATTGTATGCGTTGACAGTTGGTTGTATGGTCTTGTCCACTAACTTTTATAAATCAATACACATTCAACTTATCTGCTGGCTAGGATAGTAATTTAAATTCTGACGTTAATGGTTTTTGGTTCGGCAAATTCTTTGCTCACAGATTCTTTCTGAAGCTAAGAAGATAATGGAGTCTCGTATGGCTGCGAAGGCATGTTTGGTTGGTGGGTCAAATTGGGTAATTTGGGTTGTAAACTGTTCATTTGCACTTTATTCATAATTGATTGAGCTTATTGTGACTGATATAAGCTATTTCTACCATTACTTTTCTTGTTTTGAAGTAATTTGTAGGTCTGGATCAGACAGTGCAGACACTAGCTGCTGAATAGCCACCATAAGCTCCTAATAAGCTCTGGCTTATTTTTGGAGTTATTTTGCATTCTCAGGTTCCAAACTTCTCTTTTTCAGTTCATAATTAGAATCCATTAGGCCTGCACTTTAATTCCTCCAATTTCAGTCTGCAATTAGTAGTGCAGACTGCTATTTCAGTTTTTGCATTTTTAGAGGTCCTTTGTTCTATTTTACTTCACCCATCTTAAGTAGTTATAAGCTCTTATTTTGGATTTTGAAACTAGGCCAACTTATTTACTAATCCCCCATTTTTATTCATTTTTAGGAATTTAATTTAGTAGCTTTTCATAGCCTTGAAAAAGGCTAAAACTGCCCTGTGCACCCCTAGTTAATCAGCAGACTTGCAGAGCTTTCCCCCCCCCCCCAACATCGTATTCAACAGATTAATTATAATAAGTTAATTAAAAGCAAATGTATTATAATACTTTTTTTGTTATTTTGGGAACAGGTGGCTAGCAACTCGTCCCAAAATGTCGAACTACTGCTTCAGGAGAGCTGCACGGATGACTCGGGTAGTCTTGTTGTATACTCAGTGGTCGATGTGGAAGCTGTCAAACTAACTTGTGAATTAGTATCGATATGTAATTTTTGTCGTTAATTAACTTGTGACTTATCGTGAATTAGTACTTGAATTAACCTCATTGTTTTGATATTGTTGATACAAAAGTTGGGCGTTCCTTGTTTCCGTACCAATTAGATCTTAATGCTTGAGACCTGCGCACTAAGAAAACAAAAAGACACCGTTAGGCTTATCGTGGGATTGTCTCCCATGATTATCCTCCGGCGTGAGAGTAAGTAATCGATTTTAGGGTTTAGTTGAAGAGTTAGGGTTGTATATCGTACCTTTAATGAGAGCCGAGATGCTCTATATATACAAACGAAACCCTTGTTGGTTTAGTGTTCCTCACTCCTCAGCGTATCCCGCATAGGTCGGTTGTTTGATACATATCTCATAAATAAGAGATATCCTATATCAAGACCATAAATAACTTTGGGTTTGGGCCATCGTGAGCCCAAACCGTTATCGTGATAGCCCATTCGTGATGGGCTTAAGTGTTAGTAGCGTCCATTGGTCGGGCTCGTGACCCGAATGCGGACTATACGTCATCATGTCCCCCCAGTCTAGTATGCGTAGTGTAACGACTGCGGATGCTAGACTAGCAAATGTAGCAAAAAGGTATCCCGGAATGCGTAGTGGAGAAGTTTCAAGTGTTTCCCGCCAAAATTAGCAAATTAATCTAGTCCAAGTACATCCGTATCTCCTTCGTAAATCGTGAGGGTTGGGTGAAAAAGTGCTTCACCTTTTTGCCTCCCAGCCACACGATTAGGGCAAGTGGGATACATGTGTCATCCATCCACGAATATGTATAACCCTATATAAAGGTTAGCCGTCGTTTCATTGTGGCTACCACAGTAAAAGACGTCATTTTCCACCATTGTTAAACCTTCAAACAGCAATTAAAAATCAACGAAAGCTAAGGTAATAGCGTGTGCGCTTCAGAATCCTTTAAATTCTAACCATGGTGCTTCAGTTTTCCAATTTTAATTTGGATATATCTGCGGACGAACTTCGTCAGTTCACCTCAGATTATTACATCCCTCTCGCATTGCACCCGGAAGTTCCGGTGGCGACTGCGTCAATAGCGAACTTCCCGCAAGGGAAAGTGGGGGTTTATACATGCTTCTTCGAATTTGCGAACCAGCGTGTGCCCATTTCCCTATTTTTGTGCGATATTTTAAACCATTATCGTCTACATATTTCACAACTGCACTATATAGGTGCAACAAAAATAACCAATTTTGAGGTAAATTGTCGCCTTTTGGCGATTGAACCCACAATCCATCTATTCTGCGCGTTTTACCACACGTCGTGGTCAAACGGGTGGGTGTCCTTCTCCAAGCGCGCAGGGCCACTGCAGTGCTATACGGAGAAGTTAGACGCACTGAGGGTTTGGAGGGAAAAGTTCTTTTGGGTTGATAGTGCATTTTTTCCATGGATTTTTGAGTTCTATACTCAAGAATCATTACCGAGAGATGAGCGCCCCATCCCCGGAACGTATAGCGCAGAGGATACGGAGACGATTAATGCTAATCGCATACCGATCAAGGCGTATCCAGAGGAGTTTTTGGTGCACATGGGCATCAGTCGCAATTACTTCGGTAGTCCGGAGGAGGTGCCAACTTTTTTGGACGAGAATAGCCGGGGTGGGTGCTTGTCTCTTCCTTCCTCTTCGCTTATTAGTTGTAAGCGTTCTTCCCTGTGTAGCTTATCTAACTCATTTTGTGTTTGTTTGTTGTTTGTTGCGCAGAGATGGATCTATTCAGTGTTGTTCGCTTGGAGAGGCCGAAGCAGGTTACTGTGGGTGTGCGCCCTTTGAGAGATGGTGAGGAGCCAATTCTACAGGCTACCGCAGGGCACACGATGGAGATCGTGCAGGAGGAGCCAGAGGATACACCCCCAATTGTTTTAGAGGCAACTCCTCTGCGCAGTTTTCCCACTCCGGAGGTACAGATCCATGTAGAAGAGTTATCGCAGACTGATTCGTCAGATAGCGTGGGTGTTTCTGTGAGTGATTCTGAGGGCGCTGGTCAAGGGGTGAAGCGCAAGGCAGTTGCTGGGGATGATGGCGCTGGTACATCCAAAAGAAGGCGCCACCTTATCTCTGGCGAACAGTCATCAGAAGAGGATGCGTTGTCAACTAGATCTCCTTCTCCCAAGTAAGTAATTAGGCTTGTGTCTTTGAAACTTTAACAAAATATTCGTTGATATTATAGAATAACTTTAACCCTTGCCTTTTGCGCGCAGTGCTGGTGATGCTGCTGCGCGCGCTGGGGAATCGCCCCCCAAGGCGAGTCCTTCGCCTACTGATCATATTGCGCAGGGGGGCCAAGAATCTAGGACAAAGGCTTCTGAAGGTGGGCCTACGGACGGACCAGTTGGTTGAGGAGTTAAGCTTGGCTGTTGCGCATCAAGCCTCATTGGTTGCACAGCTCAAAGCTAGGTATGCAGATGAAGGTAGTAGCTTGGCGCAGAAGGATAGGGAAATTGCGCTACTGAAGGAGCAACTAGCTGATGCTCGGGCTGAAGTGGAGTCAACCACTGTGTATGCTCAGAAGATTGCTGATGAAAGGCTATCCTTGTTTGCTCAAGTGAACCAAGAGCGTGCTAACTTCAAAGAATACAAGGCTTCTTGTCTTTGGGTTTTGAAATATTTGGAGAATGGGATGAATGAGCACTTCGCTAATTTGGAGGAGTTCCGCAAGTCCGTAGGGTATTTTCTGGAGGGACAGGAGAGCAAGTTGCGTAAGCTTAGCATTGAATACGATGAAGAGTTGTACCCTCACTTGGTGTCAACCATTGCTGAGCGCAGGTGGCTTATCAGCCATGGCTTGCGCCTTGCTGCCTTGAGAACGCTGGAGTCTCAAGAGGTGAAGGACTCCTTTGGGGATGTTGTTCAGTGTGCGCTGGCGCGTGGTAAGGCAGAGGCTGTAGAGGAGCTTTGTGCGAACAAGATCTTGATTGTGCCCGCCGCCCAAGTACCGGGTTACAACGAGAACGCTTATGATGATCTTGTTGCTGCGATGGAGAAGTTGAAGCTCTTGGAGCTTCCTCATATTGCTCAACTGGAGCGCGACCAGGATTATCCCATAGGTGTGATTATGGAGGGGCTGACTTTGGCTAGGCACACAGCAGATGACGCTGAGGCACAGCTTGATTATTTTTTGAAGCCCGATGTGGCGCAGCTGCATGTACCCATCTTTGCTTGTTCGCGTGATATCCTGAATCCTTTCGCTCTTGAGAAGGAAATTCCTCTAAAGAAGTCCCTAGAGGCCCATGAGATGAGACTTGCAAAGAAGAAGGGTGTGAAGGGTAAAGCCATCCTTTGTGGTCTTGGTGCGGCCCATATTCCGAGGTCTGATAGAGTGCCCGTTAGCGTGCCAACGGTGTCACCCAAGGATGTTGACCTGTTGAAGAAGCTTGAAGAGGCTGGTAGTGTGGCCCGCCAAGTGGGCAGTTCAAGGCTTAAGCGCACACGTAGTATATAGGCTACTTAGATGTAGTGATGTTTTGTAACAGGTTCACTTTTTGTTGCACATGTGCATGTTGAATCTATATTGTATATGGACTCGTAGTCTACAATAAAATGTTGAAAAGTACGATTGTACGTATATTATATCAAATGTGATTGTGTTTATAATGTTTGTACTTTGTTATTTTGTCTTTGCGTAAAAGACGTCTATGTTGTGTCTAACATAGCAACTTATTGTGTACATACTTAAGAAAATTTATAAAAAATCCATAATCGTGTATGAAGTTCATAAAATTTACAAGTTTATAGGTTGATTATGCAGCGTACTGCAAATATCATATCAAGGAGTTAAGTGTCTTAGCTCCTGAGTTGTTAAACGTGCACAGTGTGCATTGTTGTGTATCCGTCGTGAGATACACATTGAACTTACTCCAACGTCTTGAGAGTAAGGTGTTTAACAAGGATGCGTGATCCGATGTTGATGGGTTTGCAACCCTCTTACTCAACGAGTTTTTTAGTAGGTTTACTCATCCTTTTACCATCGTGGGTTTTAATAAGTGCATGCACGCCATGTAGGCAGAAATTAAAGTAACCACAATATTGAGACATAAATAACATGTAAACAATAAAGTGAAATGTGTCGCGGAATTAGCTAGAAACCGCGACATTTGAATTAATACTTGCAAGTTTTTGTAAAAAAGAAAGACATTTGCCTAAATGAAACAAAATGTAAATACACGGATATTTATTAAGCACTTACTAAAGTGCGGAGATGTCCGTGTGTGAGGTCGTAACCTTTCCTAAAGATAGCATCTCTTGAGATTGCAAACATTCCATGTGCGCTGTAGCTCGCGGCCATCCATGTCACGCAGCTTGTATGCGCCTTTACCTAGTGCTTCAACGACCTCATAGGGTCCTTCCCACTTCGGTCCAAGTTTACCTGTATCTTCTACGTGGCTTGCATCATTAGCGCGATATACAAAGTCCCCTGGTCTGAATGAGGTGCTTCGAACTTTAGCGTCGTAATATCCCTTCATTTTTTACTTGGCTTTTGCTTCGCGTATAGCTGCGCGTTCACGCCTTTCTTCCAATAGGTCCAAGTCGATACGTCGTTCGTCATCATTGGTTGCAACATTAACTTCCGCGGTACGAATAGTTGGCATCCCAATTTTGGCTGGTATGACAGCTTCTGTCCCATAGACAAGAGAAAAAGGAGTGTCACCATTGCTAACTTTGATTGTCGTGCGGTGCGCCCATAAGACATGCGACAATTCATCCACCCATCTTCCTTTGTGCTTGTCCAGGCGCGCTTTAATTCCTTCGCCTAGACTACGATTTGCGCGCTCAACTAAACCATTGGTTTGTGGGTGTTTAACTGACGCGAAGTGTTGTGTAATATTTAGCTCTGCGCACCAGTCTTTGAACAGGTTATCACGAAATTGTTTTCCGTTGTCCGAAACGATCTCCCCAGGTAATCCAAAGCGGCATACAATATTTTCCCAAATGAATCGTTTTACCTGATTACCTGTGATTGTCGCCACTGCTTTTGCCTCAATCCACTTAGTGAAGTAGTCTATTGCAACAATAAGGAATTTCAGTCCTCCTGCTGCGACAGGGAAGGGACCCGCAATGTCGATACCCCATTTATAGAATGGCCATGGAGAAGTAATAGGCGTTAGCTCTTGTTGTGGTCTGCGCGGGATGGGTCTATGAACTTGGCAGTTGTTGCATTTCTTTATCACATCGCGCGCATCACGGTGCATAGTGGGCCAGTAGTATCCTGAGCGCAATGCTCGTGCTACAACGGACCGTGGTCCTGAGTGCATACTGCATGAACCGGCGTGGATCTCTCAGAGTACGTAATCTGCCTGAAGAGGTCCAACGCATCTAAGCCATGGTTGTAGAAATGAGCGCCGATATAGGATACCATCTCGAAGTTCGAACCTCTGCGCTGTGTGCCGTATCAGTCGTGCTTCTTTCTGCTCCTCGGGCAATTTGCCCTTACTTATGAATTCAATGATAGGGGTCATCCACGTAGGATCCTGCTCTTCTATCACCGTAGATATCTCCATCTCCGAGATGGATTTGTTTTTTAGAATCTCCACCAACACTTGTTTTGACAGGTGCGCAAAGCTTGTAGATGCGATCTTGCTTAGCGCATCCGCTTTTTTGTTTTCACCTCTAGGGACTTGTTTAATGGTAAACCTGTCAAAACCTTGGATTAGTGATTTGGTCTTGTCGAGGTATTGAACCATGTTATCCTCTTTAGCCACATATTCGCCCGACACATGGTTGGCTACTAATCGGGAGTCCACATTTGCTTCTAGGTTGCGTACACCCATTCGAGTTGCAATGCGTAACCCGGCGATTAGGGCTTCATATTCTGCCTCGTTGTTCGTGGCTGTGAATTCAAAGCGCAGTACATAAGTGAATTCCATTCCTTCTAGATTAGTGAGGATAAGGCCAGCGCCCGACCCATCCACGCATGAAGATCCATCCGTGAACAGGACCCATGGTTCTTGTAGTTCTACCTTGCTCATTGGAGCTGCGGCATCGGTGTCTGGTTTTTCGATGATGAAGTCTGCTAGTATTTGCCCTTTAACCGCAGTGCGTGGTCTATAAGAGATGTTATACTCGCCTAGCAGCACACTCCATTTTTGTAATCGCCTCGATGTGTCAGGTTTAGAGATAACTTGCTTGATAGGTTGGTCTGTGATCACCGCTATTGGGTGCGCTTGAAAGTATCTACGCAGTCTTTTGGCGGCAAATACTAACGCCAAGACCAACTTCTCCATTGGGCTGTAGTTAATCTATGTCTTCTTGAGTGCTTTGCTTACAAAATATACCGGTGTTTGTACAGAGTTCCTATCTGTCAGTAGCACTGCGCTGACTGCTCCATGAGTCGCAGATAAGTAGACGATTAACTCCTCCCCTGGTCGGGGTGCGACTAGCTTAGGAAGCGCTGCTATATGTTGCTTAAGCTGTGTAAAAGCCTCTTCCGCTTCCGTAGTCCAACAAAAGTCCCCCTTTTTTGTACACTTCTTGAGTGTTTTAAAGAGAGGAAGTGACTTATCCGCTGATTTGCACAGGAATCTGTTCAAACCGGCAAGCTTTCCATTCAGAGACTGAACTTCTTTCAACGTGCGTGGTGAAGGGAGTTGGATGACAGCCTCTGTTTTTTCTGGGCATGGCTTAATGCCGTCTGGTTCTATCAAGTATCCCAGGAACATGCCTTCTGTAGCGCCAAAAGTGCATTTCTTAGGATTTAACTTCATGTTGATCTTTCGTAGTGTTCTGAATGTTTCGTCATTGTCGCGCACCACTTCGTCTTCAGTATGGCTTTTTATGACAAGGTCGTCCACATAGACCTCTAGGTTGCGGCCCACTTGCTTTTCAAATGCATTATCTACCAATCCCTAGTAGGTGGCACCCGCATTCTTCAGGCCAAAAGGCATCTTTGTGTAACAAAAGACACCTTGGCTTGTGTGGAAGGCTGTTTTTTCCTCGTCTTCCTTGGCCATTTGTATTTTTTGGTACCCTTTGTATGCATCTAAGAAACATTTAAAGGGATATCCGCACAAAGATTCTACCTTCCAGTCTATCTCTGGCAGTGGGTAGCAGTCCTGTGGACATGCTTTGTTGAGGTCAGTAAAATCTACGCACATCCGCCAACTACCATCACTCTTCTTGACCATTACTGGATTGGAAGCCAGTCATGGTAATAGACTTCTCGCATGATGCCTGCGTCCACAAGTTTGTGTACTTCTTCCAGAATGGCTTTTGCGCGCTCTGGAGCCTGGCCGCGCTTTTTCTGCCGTACTGGGGAATATCCTTATCGGATTTTTAGCTTGTGTTCTACAATCGAGCATGGTACACCAGTCATGTGCTTTGGTTCCCATGCGAAGATATCCAGATTCTTTTGCAAGAGTGCGCACACGGCCGCTCTGCCTTTATCAGACAACGATCCCCCGATCGATACTTCTTGTTCCGGATAATCAGGATGAATTGCGACCTTCAGATTTGGTACTTTAGCTGCGCTCTGTTCTGGGGCGTGCGTCGTCTCGCATGTAATCGTATTGCACTCTCCTGGTGGCGCAGCGCTGTTGTAGATGGTAACAATGCCGCCTTCTACCGGGAATTTGAGCATTCCATGTGCTGTGGACGGTACTGCGCGCATTGCCGAAATTCCTGGTCTTCCAATAATACCATTGTATGGTGAAGGAGACCTGATCACCATAAAATTCATCCAGGCTGTCGTGGAGTGTTCCTTATTACCGACAGCGACTAGCAGTCGTAGTTGCTCCATGGGCCATATCTTTTCTCCTGTGAAGCCAGTCAACGAAGTCGTAGCTGGGCTTAACTGTCTTTGTATCTCAGGTCGCAATCTCTTGAAGCAATGCTCATACATTATGTCCGCTGATGCTCCTCCATCAACATACATGCGGTGGATATCGTGCCCCCCCCCCCCCCGCATTTATCTCAATGGTGAGTGGTTCCGCCACTGCGTTGTCCGCAGCCAAGGTGGGGAAAGAGATTTCGCTTCCATGAGAAAATTTCTGGCTGACCTTTTGCCTAGTCGTTCGCTTCCATGATTGTATCATGTAGATGGTGTCAGCCTTGTCCTTGGGTGCTTCTTTCTTGCCCCCGGTCTTCTGTTTGTCTTTCCCATCCTTAATGTTCTTAACGAGATGGTCCAATCTGCCTTCTTTTACTAGCTTTTCTATTAATTGGTGCAATTGGACACACTCATTGGTTGTGTGGCCCTTCTGTCCATGATACTCGCAGTATCCATTCCCTACGCGCCGATCTTCTGGGGTGCGCATCGGTGGTGGTCTCGAAAAGTTCGCGCCTTCCGTCGCAAATATCTCTTTCGGAGTCTTCGTTAGTGGGGTATACTTGTCGTTTCCCCGTCCGCCCCCTTGACTGCGATAGCTTTTGTTACGATTGCTACTCTGGTCATTGGATTGTCTCCTTGTCTCTTCTTGTGTCCTATAGTTTGAGTGGCCTTTCCTGCTATCCGCAGCGGCGGCTTCTCCTTGGATGAAGGACCTCGTGCGCTTCATAAGTTCATCAAAGGTTTGGGGAACCCTATCATTTAACTTTTTGATAAGGTCTGGGTTATTGATTCCGTTCATAAACCCTGAGATCTTTAGTATTTCGGGGCATGCCTTGACATGTATGCATTCATCCTTATAGCGCTCCATAAAAGCGCTTGTGGATTCCCCTTGGCGCTGTTTTACTCTAGCGAGTTCGACAGGGTTCTTGGCGCACTTCTTTCGCTGAGTGAAGTTCAAACGAAACGCCTTCCGCAACTCTTCAAACCCATTGATGCTTCTACGTGGAAGCTTACTGAACCAGTTTCGCGCATTCCCCACTAAAGTATAGTTAAACATGTGGCACCACACAGGTTGTGGCCAATTTTCGATGGTTGCTGCTGATTCGAAAATTTTTAGGTGGTCATCAGGATCACCTGTCCCATCATAAGTCTTAACATTAGCGGGCATGCACCTTTTTTTATCTTCTGAAAAATCACTGATGCGCCGAGTGAATGCGTCAACCTTTTGGCGGCGCCAGGGACGAGACATATCTTCGTCCTCCCAGTCGCGGGATCTTCCCCTTGACTTCCAGTGTCCTGTTTCTTTGTCCTCGTTGTCCGAGGAGTCACTTGAGGATGAGCTTACCCTTTTGCGGCGCTTGCGCCGACTACCCTCAGAATCCGAGCTTGAAGGGCTTTCGCTTGGGGAGCATCGTCACCCAAGTCTATCGTAGATCCTGCGACTGCCTAGTCTAGCGTGGACATTGGTGCGCCGTCCATCATCTTCATGCTCCTCCAGAGACTCCAAGTCGGCTGCTTCATCGTCCACAACTTTCCTTCCGATCCTAGTAAACACTGGATGTCGGTGGCCACCCTCCTCGCGCCTTTCCTTTTGGTAACGCGGTGGGGATGCTTCATGCTTAGGGTCAAAGTTGAGTCTGGCTTGTAGACTCTGACTTGACCTCTTTTTTGTTTCCTCTCGCATCAGCGCAGCCAAGGTTTCGTAGTTTTGGGACACAAAATCACTAGGCGCTAGTTCAGGCGTGACTCCTTCTAGCGCGACGATGTCTGTTTCCAACTCAGGACCCTTGTTTCGGATAGGCGCATTTGGCGGCTCAGTGACGTTTAATTCTGGCATGGTGAAAGGAGTGCGCAGCAGATCTACCGCGCTAGTGGTTGTTGTAGTAGCCTGGGTAGCCCTTATGGGCGGTTCTAATGCGGTAAAAGCCAGATCTGAGTACGATCCTAGGCTTTTGGGCGCACTGGTTATCCCAGAGGCCTGCTTAGCGGCTGCATCAGTTTGCTGCTTCTTACCTTGTAGGTCGTCATGCGTTTTCTTTGTTTGCGGAGTCCGCTGATTTGGGTTTCCATGCTTCGTCATTCTAGTTCTTCGTAGAGTTCTTAGTTTCGGGTCCCACGGAAGGCGCCACTTGTTGATACAAAAGTTGGGCGTTCCTTGTTTCCGTACCAATTAGATCTTAATGCTTGAGACCTGCGCACTAAGAAAACAAAAAGACACCGTTAGGCTTATCGTGGGATTGTCTCCCACGATTATCCTCCGGCGTGAGAGTAAGTAATCGATTTTAGGGTTTAGTTGAAGAGTTAGGGTTGTAGATCGTACCTTTAATGAGAGCCGAGATGCTCTATATATACACACAAAACCCTTGTTGGTTTTGTGTTCCTCACTCCTCAGCGTATCCCGCATAGGTCAGTTGTTTGATACATATCTCATAAATAAGAGATATCCTATATCAAGACCATAAATAACTTTGGGTTTGGGCCATCGTGAGCCCAAACCGTTATCGTGATAGCCCATTCGTGATGGGCTTAAGTGTTAGTAGCGTCCATTGGTCGGGCTTGTGACCCGAATGCGGACTATACGTCATCAGATATATATATATATATATGAAATGCGTTATTTTGATATTTGTGTTTTTAATTTTGTATTATCAGGTTTTTAATTGTCATTTAATAGAAAATTAGGTACTGAAAAAAATTAATTTAAAAAAAAAAAAAAAAAAAGGTTATGACACGCAAAAACGCACGTCATAAAAGAGGGTCATAAACCGAGTGTCATAAAAGGATGACGCCCAAATGCGGGTCATGAAAATTTATGACTGGTCCATCCTTGACGCGCTTTTGCGCGTCATCTGACCCCTTTATGACGCGCATTGCGCGTCAAGAATAGCTGTTTTTCTAGTAGTGGCGTGAATATGTAACACACAGCCACATTCATGGGCTTTTGAATGGGCTTCTAAATGAGCTATGTAGTGGGCTTGGTATACACTTTATATTTAAACTAATGACACACTAATAACTTAGTGCTACAAGCCCACATTGCTAAACACATATTATACATGACACATTAAATCTAAATGCCAAATGACCATCACTTTATAATTAACCTAAATTGATTGCTAACAACAATCATAACCATCAACTTGTTATTTGCTTAAACAAACAAATGACACTTGAGTGCAACCAAGTCTCTTGAGACGACCTTGACTTACCAACCCCAATACTACATATGACTAGGGTATACTTGCTCGAATGTGTTCCTAGTTAATCGGTAATTCTTGTTTATAAATTTAAAGCTTCGACGTAACACATCAAACCGAGATATCAGGTTGAGGATCTGGGTTTAGATAGAAAGATTATGTAATGGATTTTTTGGTTTATATGAATGATTTAGTGGGTTTTGTGAATCTATGATTTTTGTGTAGTTGTGTGTGTGTCTAGTTTATGTGATGAAACTGGGTTTTTGGATTTGACTGGATCTGGGTTTTTGATGAAGGAGATAAGATTAGTAAATGTGTTGTATTTTTGTGGTGTGAGGATGGTGATGGGTATTGAGTGTTGGTGGTGATGAGTGTTGGTGGTGATGAGTGTTGGTGGTGATGAGTGTTGGCTGACTGGTGATGGTGATGGGTATTGAGTGTTGGTGGTGATGAGTGTTGGCTGGTTGGACATGGTGTTTGGTTGGGTAGTGTTAGCATTGATAAAAAGTGATGGTCATTTGCTTACAAACAACTTTGTATCGTGTTATTAAAAATGTAATAGAATAGTTTAAGGGCTCATGGATTGGTACAAGCTAATTGGTTAAGAGTTTAGTTATACTAGTCCAATGTAAGTAAGAAAATAGTCCATAGTCCAATCCATGATGTAAAGCCCATAGAAAAGCCCATGGCTCATTACTCTTGTACTATAAATACCTCACCACACCCTCATTTATACGTGAGAGTGTGTGTGTGCTTTAGAGGTGTGTTGGTGAGGTCGCGTGTGTTTGTGTGTTTTATATAAAGAATCTTTCTCTTCATCTCTTATGCTCTATAGATTATATACGACATACATAACATATACTCGATCCATCTCTTGTGCTTTATACGAGCTTATACAAGTTAATATAGTGTGATAGAAGTTGATTTCCTTGGTCCTACAAGTGGTATCATATAGCCAGACATCGATTTAGGAGTGTTTGTTTTCGTTTTTTGATCAAAGTAAAGCAAAAGGTTGCGTTTTTGTCAATAAAAACGTTAGCTTTTTGTAAAAAGCTTTGATTTTTTACGTGTTTTAGGCTACAAGTTGTTGTCTTTCATAGTCATTTACGTATTATTAGTGAGTTTTGGTAGTTTATATCGAATCAATAGCATCAAAAACTAGTTTCATATCGTAAAAAAGGTTGTGGCTTTTTTATCGAAATTGGTTAAATTTGAATATAGGCGATAAAGGTTGCAACTTTATAGTTATTTAAGAGTTTTTGAAGATATTTGATTGATTGAAATAATTTAGAAGTTTGTTCTTTAGTCGTTATATTGATCCTTAATCGAGCAGTCCATTTGTCGAAATTGGTTTAAGGGTTTGTCGAAATTCTGAGCATTAGGGTTTGTCGAAATTGTTACTGTATCGCAATTCAGATTGTTTAGGGTTTGTCGCAATTCCTGGTATAAGGGTTTGTCGCAATTCTCTTCTCTTGGGCTTGTCGGAATTCCTGTGGTCTAGGGTTTGTCGCAATTCAGAAGGTTGTCGCAATTCAGAAGGTTATCGAAATTCAACTTGAAATTGGTTTTTTCGAGATCAAATGAGAACTCAGTATTCCCGTGCTTGTATAAGTGTGTGGAATACTTCGACAAAGGACAATATCTTCTAATTTGTACAAATCAGATAGATTTTATCGAAATTGCAAATTCATCTAAATTGCACATTTCTGTCAAAATTTGAAGTTTTGTCAAAATTGTATAATTTTGTCGAAATTGAGATTTCCATCGAAATTGTGATTTTGTCGGAATTGTAATTTTGTGATTTTGTCGGAATTGTGAACGTGTGATTTTGTCGGAATTGTAATCTTGTCGGAATTTTGTTTTTGTCGCAATTGTTACTTCTAAATCATCGGAATTGTGAGCTTGTCGAATTTGAACTTTTGTCGAAATTTTACAATTTCCAAACGTGCCCTAATCCATCTAAATTGCAAGTAATTCATAGGAATTCAATATAATCCATCAGAATTCACTTCTGCTTGATTTCTAAAGACTAAACTTCAAACGATCATAAGTTTAAGACCAGAACTTCACTATAACAACTAAACTTAACCTACCAAACACAACTCCTATCTCGTTGCACCGATCCAAGATCAACTTTATCATACCATACTTCAACAATGGCAACTCAGCAAGACATTCATGTAGCCGGTGCATAAAACTGTCCTCCTATGCTTGAAAAAGGTGGATATCTTCTATGGATAAGCCGTATGCTTCGCTACATCAAAACTAAGCCTGATGGAAAACTCCTGATCTAATCTAATAAGAATGGACCCTTCAAGCCTCGTCAAGTTCAGGACCCTGGAGAACCAAATGCAACACCTCCTATCCCACCATTCTTTCGTGAACAATCAAAAGATGAATACACAGAAGAAGATAGGAAGCAGATCGCAGCTAATGATATGGCAATGCACTTAATTCAACTAGGATTACCACGAGAGATCTTTGCTGCTGTCGACAGTTGTGAAACTGCCTATGATATGTGGGAACGAGTTAGAAGGCTTTGTCATGGCACAGAAATTGGGCAACAAGATGTTGAAAACAAGTTACTAACTGAATGGGAGAAGTTTACATCCACTCCAGGAGAATCTATTGAATCATATTACACCAGGTTTTGCACTCTAATGAATGAACTTATCAGAAACAAGTTAACGCTAAGACCAATCATGAGCAACATCAAGTTCATCAACAATCTTCAAGAAGAATGGGGACGACATGTCACTATTGTCAACCAAACCAAGGATCTTCACCAGGTGAACTATGATCAGCTCTATGATTTTCTGAAGCAAAACCAGGCTGTGGCTAATGAAGTAAGGAAAGAGAGATTAGCAAAGAATCATGATCCTCTTGCATTAATTGCTCAAACAACATCACCTGTACCAGTGAATACACAACCATCATCATCCTCCACTCACAACTACATGCAACAACAATATGTTCCACAACAACAAACTGCTGTCATACCTCAACAACAATTTTACCCACAACAACAACAAGTTATTCCACAACAACAATATCCACAATTCCAAGAACCAGAGTTCACTGACAATGATGAGTCTACTGCTGCTTTGACGAAAGCATTTGCTTTTCTGACAAAGGCATTCCAAGGACGCTATTCCACACCAACTAACAACAACCAAAGGATTTCATCGAATACTCACAACAGGCAGATTGCTCAGCCGAGTTTTAATATGGGTCAACAAGGACAAATGGTTGGAGTTATTGGGAATCAGCAAGGATATGCTACCAGATTTCAAATAGGTAATCAAGGGCAGTATGCAGGAAATCAGATGGGTCAGTATGCAGGAAATCAGATGGGTTAAGTTGCTGGAAATCAGAGGGGTCAGAATGTTGGGAATCAAAATTTTGGTAATCAGTTGGAAACGTTGCTGCTCCAGTTGCTGGAAATTTTGGAAATATGAATCAGGGTAATCCGGTAAAGTGTTTCAACTGTCAGGGAGTCGGTCATATGGCAAGGAATTGTCCCACCAAGCCGAAAAAGAAAGATCTAGCTTATCTGTAGAAAGCAGTGCTGTTGGCACAAAAGGAAACGACAGGGTTTCAGTTGAGTGCTGAAGAAAATGATTTTATGGCTCTCATGGATGATATGGAAGACCTTGAGGACATCGATGCAAACTGCATATTCATGGCAAATCTTCAGGAGGCTAAGTATGATACGGATTCTGACACACCTCCTGTGTATGACACCAATGCAGTCTCTGAGGTACCATCATTCACTACATGTCACAATAATGAAATATTTGATATGTATCCTCATGAGGAACAGCATCCTGAGACTCCAGCACCCAATTATGATACATATATACATGGACTCGCCAAGCAGTAGCAATATTGATTTGGCAACTCCAGATATGAATCCTAATGGAGGCTTAGAGTCACAACATACTGAGAATGATGAGGAAACACGTGCTCTATTTGAATCATTATTGAATAATTGTAGTATTGAAATTGAGAAAGTTAAAAAGGTCAATCGCGATGTTAAGGTCGCGAATGAGAAAATGACCGCTGAGCTTGAGAGGTATAAGGAAAATGAAAAACCTTTTGAATTTCATAAAAAAACGACAGTCAGAATTAGAAACTGATTATAAAAACTCCGTTGTAAGAGAAAAAAAATTGCAAATCAAGTTTAACACACTTAATGTTAACTTAAACATGAAAATAAAATCCTTAAACGGGGAAGTTTCAGATTTAAAAAACCAACTTTCTAAACAAAAATCAACTTGTTTTGATCTTGAAAAAGAAAAGAAATAGTTGAAAGCAGATTTTTCAAAACGAGAAAATGATCTTTTTGATGAAATCATTGAGAAACAAGAAACAATTAAAAAGTTGGAAGATTTGCTTGTGAAAACGGGTCATTCTGCTCAAACAATTCATATGCTAATTAAAGATCCAAACCCGCTTTTGCACACAATGAAGAAAATGCCTATCGGTTATGAAAACCCTTATACCCTCAAGAAAGCTCAGAAAGAACATAATGTTTTGTACAATGGTAATGTGATATATGCTAAACCTCCCGCTTTTCGAGATTCTGAAGAAACAATTGAGCTTGCTGAAAAGAGTAGAATCAAAATGAAACAAAAGAACCCAGAAATAAAACCAATTGATTATAACAAACTCAACATACTTTTTGGAGTTAATTTTTTTCAACAAAAACAAACATCAAAGGTTTCCAAAAAACCAGTTGTTTCGACAAAACAAAAAGTTGTTTCTAAAAATCTTTCAAACTTGGAACAAATGTCCTCAAGCAATCCTTTTAACACAAATGATGCTAGAAGATATTTGAATGATCTTAAAAAGAGAGTTGAAACACTTCAAAGTATTGTTGCATCCAAAAACAAATGTTAGTATCAACAACTGGCATTCAAGTTTTCATGCTGAAATGAAAAAGGTGTTTGAAACAGAAATTACTACTCCACTAAATGCAATTCATGCGAGAGTAATTCATGTTGAACAACCAATTTTAAAAGAAACAACCGACTTTGTCAAGGACCACAAATCTTTGGTTAAGGAAGCTAATGAAAACATTGAATACATCAAAGCTTTAGAAAACCTTCATGATTC
The DNA here is from genome assembly GCA_021014915.2 of Artemisia tridentata subsp. tridentata. NCBI lineage: Eukaryota > Viridiplantae > Streptophyta > Magnoliopsida > Asterales > Asteraceae > Artemisia > Artemisia tridentata. Next base: position 259,186,216 of record CP139504.1, on the reverse strand, counting down.
TCTCTTCGAAGCAGCTTTATCGACCGATATTATGTCCATCATTTTACAAACATATTCTGTTGAAGACGATGAAAGACTGCGAGCTGTGACTTCTGCAATTGTTTTAAAATATGAAAATGCTCTTTCTAAACTTGAAAAATAAAATGTATCATATTTTAAACAACTTGATCGAAAAACCGAGGAATGCAAGTATGACAAATTTTCGTATGAGCGTGCCTACAAGGACATGAAAGAGCAAAACGATCTTTTGAGGTCTTAACTGGAAAGTCTAAAAGGGAAGGGTGTGGAAACTAAGTTTGCAAAACCATCAACTTTGGATAAACCAAAAATGTCAATTTCTCAATCAGTTCCAAAAGTAGATGTGAAAAATGACTTGTCAAAACCAGTCACTCCAACACCCTTGCCCAAGTCAAATGAAAAAGAAAAAGGAAAAACGGTTGTCGAAACATCAAATGTGATAGCACCAGGTCTTTATAGGATTAGTCCCACTATGGCGCCTGCCTCAACATCTCAAACATATAGGGAAATAGACAAGAGCATTAAAGATAATCCAAAAGAGTCTAGGAATGCTAAAACAACTACAAAGGACAACAATATAAATTCTAATGCGTGTGCCTTACCTTCTACAAGAATAGAAAGCACCTCTAAGAGCAGCAGACTACAACCTAGGAGCAATACAAGGAACAATAGAGTCTCGCCTGTCTCTGAGAGTAGATGCCAGAATAAAAATGAAGAAGTAGAAGAACACCCTAGGAATTTATCGCTTTCTAATAAGAAACATATGTCATCTGGATGTAATGTTAAAAGTACTGTTTCTAGTTCATGTAATGACTCTGTTTGTTTAATCTGCAAGAAATCGTTATCTAAAGATGCTTGTGATAATTATGTTTCTAAGAATGTGAATGTTATGCTTGAACAGAAGGATGTTCCTCCAGAAACTAGTGCTAAATCTAGATATATAAAAAGATTAATTGCATGATGTAGGTCAACCACTAGTAGTCAATTGCCTAGGAACTATCTTAAGTTGTGTGTATGGAAACCAACGAGTAGAGAGGTCATACTCGAGAATGGTAAATTGAAAGCGGTTCCAAAAGAACCAGTAGAAACCTTCTATGAGTGTGATTCAAATGTTACCTCTAACCCCATGGAACCAAATGTTAAACGGTTTCCAAATACAAAATCTTCTGTTCTTCGCAGGTTATCGAAATATGTATTTGGATCATCGACTCGGGTTGCTCCAAGCACATGACCGGGAATCTAAAGCTGCTGATCAATTTTGTGTGGAAATTCATGGGAACTGTACGCTTTGGAAATGAACATGTAGCAGCTATTCTGGGTTATGGAGATCTTCAGTTTGGAAATTACTTAATCACTCGAGTTTACTACGTCGAAGGGTTGGGACACAACTTGTTTTCAGTCGGACAGTTTTGTGATGCAGATTTAGAGGTTGCATTTAGGAGAAACACTTGCTTCGTTAGAAATTTGGTTGGAGATGATCTCTTAAATGGGAATCGTGGCACCAACCTATATGCTATCGACATAAACCAATTGGCCTCTTCATCACCAATTTGTCTTATGACAAGAGTATGCGGAACAAAGTCCTGACTGTGGCATATAAGATTATCTCATCACAACTTTGACACCATTAACAAACTAGCCAAAGATAACATCGTCAACGGACTTCCTAAGTTCAAATACACCAAGGATTACCTATGTCCATCATACGAACAAGGTAAAAGCAAAAGGGCAACATATAAACCTAAAACCGTACCCAGTTCTGAAGCAAAGTTACATATGTTGCACATGGACTTATGTGGCCCAATGAGAGTTGAAAGCATTAATGGGAAGAAATATATCCTTGTTATCGTCGATGACTATTCAAGATATACATGGGTAAAATTTATGAGGTCAAAAGACGAAGCACCAGGCATCATCATCACCTTTCTGAAGCGAATTCAAGTCCTACTTCAAGCTCCAGTAATGATTGTAAGAACAGACAATGGTACAGAATTCACAAACCAGGAGTTAAGAACTTACTTTGAAGATGCTGGAATCACACATCAGATATCGGTTGTTAGAACTCCACAGCAGAATGGGGTAGTAGAAAGAAGAAACATAACTCTTGTGGAAGCTGCTCGCACAATGCTGATTTATTCTAGTGCACCACTATTCTTATGGGCTGATGTTGTTGCCACTGCTTGTTTTACTCATAACCGTTCCCTAATACATCCAAGATTCAATAAAACCCCATACGAACTAGTGAACAACAGAAAACCCGATATCTCTTAACTTTACGTGTTTGGCGCTTTGTGTCACACCTCGCCAAGGCGGAAACGCGAGTGCAACATCATGGATATCATCACAACACATGGTGTCTAAATAGAGAATTTCTATATGCAAATAAATAGAGCAAAGTACAGACACAAAGTGTCGTAACGATACCACAAAAGAAAACAACCAAAACAAATCTCTAAAGGAATCTTCATAAAAACATAAGGTACTAGTGAAAGACATTTAAGTATCATAATCAAAATCCAACTTATTCAAATTAAAACATAAAGATAATTCATCCTCAAATGCAACTAAGTCTCGTCTAGTCGCTTCCTTCTACTTTAGCCTTAGAATGCTCCCTGAAAATGATGCTTAAAAACGTCAACATAATGTTGGTGAGATTCATAGGTTTAAGACACACAATATCACTCAAGGCAACCAGTTCGCTGTGATTATAAAACATAGCAGGACAACAAGTATAGTTACCATATAGGCTAACATGCAATCACCAAAACCAACTAACGGGACGGAACGTGCCCACCGATCCAAATTCAATATCCACCAATAATTTGGGACGGAACGTGCCCACCAATCCAAATACCACATCACGCATAAATTGGGACGGAACGTGCCCACCGATCCAAGAATCACATTACACCACAATATCATAACATGTAGCACAAACATGACAACCACTTACACATCCATGCATTTATTAGACACATAATCACAGTAACTTAAAAATCATAATTTACACAAGCATCATTCCCATCCTAAGTTTAAAACAAAGTAAAAAATGGGACTATGAAACTCACCTCAACCTTGCAGCTTCCAAATTATCAAATCACAATCTATACAAACAAAACAATATCACATTACACGCGACCAAGCTAAAAGCTATAGTCCATGTAACACACATATGATGGATGTCTAAGGTTCATATAACCCACCATGGATCACCTAGACTCCATACTAACCATTACCAAACACTTACACTCACTAAATCCCATGCATATACCTTTTCAGAACATGCAGATTTTGGGGTACTTTTACCCACATAAAATCACAGAAAAAATAGCCCTAAAACTCACACCAAAAATTAAACATGGTCCTTCATGAGCATAAAAACTTCTCCCAGAAGGCCATACACTAAAAACATACACAAGTACCCAATGAAAAATCAAACATGACAACTATCCAGATTCGGATCTGAACGCACACCAAAAAGTTTTGACTCTACAATCATACTTGCACAACTTATTATCGTCTAATTTTCGCGTGGAAGTCAAGGATAATATAAAAATCAATTCACCCAGAAGGGCTAACCCAAATTACACTTTCAAACCCACCATTGACCTCAATACTTTTACCCCAATTCTGTCCCGGTTTAATAGTTTTGACACCTTTACTTGTAAAAATCGTTTGACTGACCTCCGGACCTCGAAATCACTCGTGGCCGGACTTTTTGGAAAGCTCTTTAGCTGAACTACAATTTAGACTCAAAAGTCGATGATATTTAATAGATGGAGACGAGTTAGATCACGAATTTTGAGTCTAAATTCTAGTTCAACTGACTACCGTTGTCGCTACTGGTTGCGAGAGGATTGGTAACTTGAAACGGACTAACAAGAGGATATTAGTTCCTTTTGGCATGTATCCATGTAAGATTGAAGAGAGGATGACTCTAGTGAACGTGGATGGAAAAGAGATAGAAAGGTACGAGACAAAGGTGACAAATAAAGACGGTTACATTATTAGGTACCCTAGAAAGTGCCCCAAATTCCTAGAGAGTGGGGGAGAGGTTTGGACTGGGCCTCGTGAGTTGTATGGGTTTGTGGACCATATAGAGGAGGAAGAAAGGAACCTCAAGAGTGGTTTTGATAGTCGCCCACTACCACAGCCTGAGGGAAACCGAAATGGATGGATAAGTGAAGAGGAAGAGTACGAAGTGGATTCGGACCTAGAGTCTACGGAAACTAGTTGATTTATTCCAAGATAACGAGAGGGGCAAACGTTAGGATGGAACTCAAGCCGTGTGCGATTTTTGTTTAATTTAGTGTTATGTTTTGGGATGTTTTCTGTTGACTTTTGATGTTTGGTATTATGTTCGATCGCGAATTCTTTTGGATTCTGGGATTTTAACCAAGTTTTAATAATAAGGCTTGAGCGAGTTTGAATATTTTATGTGTGTGATATGTGATTAATTCTGAGTTTGTGTATGTGTTATTGTAAGGTGTTATTATTGATAGGTGTGGTATTGGAAGCGAGTACACATGTGAAAGGATACATGTATAATTATGGGTGGCCAACATAATTATACATGTATCACGACAAATGTGGACTTATGGCCAATGCTACGTTGACCAATGATGACATGCTTACGTGTAGTAGGATGAGGTTTAACTGTGATATTTGTGTTAATTTTCCCATTCGATGGGGAGTACTAGTGTTAAGTATGATTGTGTATTCGCGAATGTCGTGAACGGTGCCTAACGGTTTTAACAATCTGTGTGTCCCGGAAATGGCACCAAAAAGACCAAGACGCCTATTTACTAAGTCACCAATGAGTGGAGCCTACCGGACGCCGAAGAAGCGGACGCCAAAGAGGCGAAAGCCGGAGTCCACTGTTGGAGAGAGTAACCCCACCTTCCAGCAAATGATCAATCAACAACTGGAAGCCCTACTGCCAGAGATTGTTAACCATGTGAGCGAACAGATGGGTGATGGTGCTCAATCTAATGATGCTGGAAGTAGTGGGGGTGGCAAAAATGGATGCTCCTACAAAGAGTTTATGGCTTGTAAGCCCAAGGAGTACGATGGTAAGGGTGGTGCGATAGTGCTCACTCGATGGATAGAGAAAATGGAAGCAGTGATGGATATTAGTGGTTGCGCTGAAGCTCAGAAAGTCAAGTATGCAACGAGTTCTCTGATCAATAAGGCTTTGACTTGGTGGAACACGCAAGTCCAAGCTAGGGGTAGAGTTGCTGCGATGGGAATGACTTGGGAAGATCTCAAAGCATTGATGATGGAGGAGTTTTGCCCAAGGAATGAGATGCAGAAACTGGAGGAAGAATTTTGGAATCATGTAATGGTTGGAGCTAATCACGCGGGGTATACTGACAGGTTCCATGAGTTAGCTAAGTTGGTCCCTCACTTGGTAACTCCTGAGTCGAAGCGTATTGATAAATACATTCGTGGGTTGGTTCCGCAGATTCGTAGCTTGGTTAGGGCTACGGAACCCACGACACTCCAGAGTGCTATTCAGAAGGCTGGGGCACTAACTGATGAAGCGGTTAGGAGTGGAGTACTCGCGAAGATGAGTGAGAAAAGGAAGGAGGAAACTGAAGCAGGTAAGCAGGTTAGTGCTGGTACTGAAAATTAGAGAGCAAGGAATGGGAAAGGGTTCGTAGCGGTGAATCCTGTGGTGGCAGCGAGTCCTTCAATGGCAGCTACTCCGGCGGCGACAGGAAACGCCGACAGAAGGGGGTACACTAATCTTGCTCCCAAATGCGTGAAATGCAATGGTTATCATCATGAGCAGGCTGGATGTCGTACGTGTTTCAGGTGTAACAAACCTGGACACTTTGCTAGGGAATGTCGCGCGGTGATTACTCAGGCGACTACAATCAGCTCAGTTGGCGCAGGGTATGGTCGTAAGGCGTGTTATGAGTGCGGAAGTACGGATCATCTCTGAAATGTGTGTCCCAAGCTGAACAGGGTACCTGGGCAGGAAGGAAACAGGTTGGCCATTGAAGGAGGTCAAGAACTAGAAGGCTCCTACAACGCCGTCTGAAATACGCTCATTCTTAGGATTGGCGGGGTACTACCGAAGATTTATAGCGAATTTTTCGAAAATTGCTAAACCCCTCATTCTATTGACTCAGAAGAACAAGAAGTATGTTTGGGGAGAAGAACAGGAGGTGGCTTTTCATTCACTAAAGGATAGCTTGTGTAATGCACCTATTCTGACGTTACCTGATGGGCCAGATGATTTTGTTTTGTATTGTGATGCGTCGAATCAAGGATTTGGGTGTGTGCTAATGCAAAGGGGTAAGGTGATAGCTTATGCATCCCGACAACTCAAGATTCATGAGAAGAATTACACCACTCATGATTTAGAGCTTGGTGCAGTAGTGTTCGCCCTCAAGAATTGGAGACATTATTTGTATGGCACAAAGAGTGTTGTTTATACGGATCATAAGAGTCTTCAGCATATTACTCAGAAGGAGATGAATATGCGACAAAAGAGATGGATTGAATTGTTTAGTGATTACGATTGTGAGATTCGCTATTATCCTGGAAAGGCGAATGTGGTAGCCAATGCTTTAAGTAGAAAGGAAAGGATTAAGCCTAAGGGTGTGCGAGCAATGTGCATGACGTTGCAGTCGGGAATTAAGAGTAAGATATTGGCAGTGCAAGAGGAAGCTCTTAAGGATGAGAATGCGATCACGGAGATGCTGCGTGGATTGGATCATCAGATGGAGAAAAAAGAGGATGGTGGACTGTATTTCTTAGATAGAATATGGGTTCCATTGGTGGGAGATGTAAGGAAGTTGATCATGGATGAGGCTCATAAGACGAGATACTCAATTCATCCAGGATCTGAGAAGATGTATTATGATCTTAGAGATGCTTACTGGTGGCCAAGAATGAAGAGGGAAATCGCTGACTATGTTAGTATGTCTGACTTGTTTGAAAGTTAAGGCTGAACATCAGAAACCCTCTGGGTTGTTACAACAACCGCCGATTCCTGAGTGGAAATGGGAGAATATAACGATGGATTTCATTACCAAGTTACCTTGAACAAGTAATGGACACGACACGATATGGGTCATAGTGGACAGGCTGACGAAGTTTGCACATTTTCTGGCTATTCGTGAGGATTATAAGATGGAGAAGTTGGCAAGGATTTATATTAATGAGATTGTGGCGAGACATGGTGTGCCTGTGTCGATTATCTCTGATCGCGATAGTAGGTTTACCTCGCGGTTCTGGCAGTCGCTACAGAAGGCGTTAGATACACGTTTAGATATGAGTACAACTTATCATCCACAGACGGATGGGCAAAGTGAGCGAACGATTCAAACTTTGGAAGATTTACTTAGAGCATGTGCTATAGATTTTGGAGGAAGCTGGGATACTCATCTACCTTTGGCGGAGTTTTCCTATAATAACAGCTATCATTCCAGTATTAGGTGTGCACCATTTGAAATATTATATGGGAGGAAGTGTAGATCGCCTGTTCTATGGGCAGAGGTTGGGACAAGCCTACTAATTGGTCCTGAACTAGTGCAAGAGACTACGGATAAGGTGTTTCAGATTAAGGAAAGACTTAAGGCAGCAAGAGATCGCCAAAAGAGTTATGCGGATAATCGCCGTAAGCCTTTAAAGTTTAGAGTTGGTGATCTGGTGATGCTGAAAGTGTCTCCTTGGAAAGGTGTTGTACGTTTCGGTAAGAAAGGCAAATTGGCACCAAGATATGAAGGGCCGTTTGAGATTACGGAAAGGATTGGACTTGTGGCATATCGGTTGAAATTGCCTGTAGAGTTAAGTAGTGTGCATGATACGTTTCACGTATCTAATCTGAAGAAATGTTTGGCGGATACTAGTCTACATGTGCCATTAGATGAGATTAAGATTGATAGGACCCTTCATTTTGTTGAGGAACCTGTTGAGGTTATGGACCGAGAGGTCAAGAGTATGAAGTGTGGTAAGATAGCGTTGGTAAAGGTACGTTGGAAGTCCAAGCGTGGTCCTGAGTTTACTTGGGAACGTGAGGATCAGATGAGGTCCAAGTACCCGAAGTTGTTTGCTGAGAAGATTGATGAGACGAGCTGTTAAATCTCAGGACGCGATTTCCCTAAGTGGGGGATGATGTAACAACCATGGTTTTAGCAGGTTAGTTTGACTAATAGTCTCAACCCATTTAACTTTTGTTTGGTGTGTATTATGTGTTTATGTGGGATATATGTGTGGTATATGTGTGGTAAGTGTGTGTGTTGGCACTAAATCCCTTGGTGTGAGATATACTATTATGATTTGAGTAATATTGATTTTTGGGATAAGTTTATTTTGATCACCTTGGTGGTGTAGAAATGACTTGTTTAGCTTTGGTGTTTTGTGGTGTTGCGTAACAAGTCTCCGTTCAAGTATTTGAGCATTAGTAAGTTACGTGGAGGTTGTTTTTATGAGTTATATTTTCAGAGAGTGTGAAATTCTATTTTTGGAAACATTGTTTTGAAAATGATAATTTTTCTGAGTTGTCGTAAAAACGAAGAATTGTCGCGTAAGACGTTAGGTTTCGGTATGGGTTTTTATAAAATATAAAGAGTACAAGGTTTTAAGTGTAATAGTTAATTTTAATTAAAAAAAATATAAAAATATATAATAGGGGGGGCGGCCGATTTAGGGATTAGGGGAAAATTAGGAAACCAAATTTGATCCCAAATATACTTACCAATTAAAAGTTATCTAGAATTTTCTATGGAGCATTATAAATACAAAATCAAAACAACCCTAACCCTCCCTTTGAGAAAATTCGTCCAAACCAAGAGAAGAAGGAGAGAAAATTTTAGGGTTTTTATTTTTGAAGCTAAAATCAAGAACAATATATAATTTTTGATACTTGCATTCAATTAATTGTTTAAATATTGTTATGATTCATGTAATACAAATTATGATGGATCTAGGATTTATGAGTTTTCTGTAAATTATTAATATAAAACATGTTAGGATTATTAGTAGTTAATATTATGATGATTGGTGAAGAGATTAGGGTTTAAAACTTGTTAATTAATGAGTTAAGGTTCTGACAGAATTGTAAGGCTGTAGAGATTCGATGATATCCATGATGTTGCACTCGCGTTTTCGCCTTGGCGAGGTGTGACACTTTGTGTTATCCAACGAACGACATAGAAGATCTAGGGAAACTGAAAGCTAAGGGTGATATTAGAATCTTCATCGGATACTCAGAAAACTCGAGGGCATTCAGGGTGTATAACAGAAGAACTAAAAGGATAATAGAGACGATGAATGTGAAGTTTGACGAGATTTCACAAATGGTTTATGAGAGACTCGCTCTAGAACCCGCACTTAACCTGATGGCTTCTAATCAAAACATATTTGGACCCGTACCAAACGTTTAGACTTCTGGACATATTAGTTTAGGACTCGTACCTCACGGAGCTCAGTCAACTAACAATGAAAAACCTTCAGAACAAGAACTGGAAAATTTCTTCGAGTTTATGTTTGATGAATACTATGGTGGAACTTCCACCGATGCATCACAACAACATTCCGCTGCACCCGTTCAAAATCATCAACCACCACCACCACCACAAGATGCATCAACAACAATCGAAACTGACGCACCAACTCCCTCCACATCATCAACATCTACTCCAGCAACTCCAGTAATTAAAATTGTTCTACCAAGAGTTGATGAGCAAAACCAAAATACACCATTTCAAGAAGAACCAAACCAAAACGATGCTGTGTTAGAAGAAGAAGTATTCGATAACCCATTTGCTACGGATTCGGCTGAATCATCTTCAAGGTTACAAGAAACATCTAACACGCATACATTAAACCCAATGTACTCTTCTATGCTATAATGGACAAAAGACCATCCAATAGAACAAGTTATTGGTGAACCTTCAAGGCCAATTCAGACGAGAAAACAACTCGCCACTGACCCCGATATGTGCATCTACGTTTGCTGAGTTAGCCTAAAAGAACCAAAGAACATTCGGGAGGCGATGGCAGACAATGCATGGATTGAAGCGATGCAAGAAGAATTTCTCCAATACCAGTTACATGATACATGGGAATTAGTTCCAAGACCAACTGACAAACTCGTCATTGATCTCAAATGGTTATGGAAGAACAAAAAGGATGAAGAAATGACTGTGATTCGCAACAAAGCTCGTCTCGTGCTAAAGGATTCAGACAGGAAGAAGGAATAGATTTCGAAGAATCATTCGCGCCAGTAGCAAGACTCGAGGCAGTCAGGATTTTCTTGGCCTATGCAGCTCACAAAAACATCACTGTCTATCAGATGGACATCAAAACTGCATTCTTGAATGGAATTCTGAAAGAAGAAGTGTATGTGAGTCAGCCAGACGGATTCGTTGACAAAGAACATCCAGACTATGTCTACAAGCTAAAGAAAGCCATTTATGGTTTAAAACAAGCTCCAAGGGCGTTGTATGAAGAACTATCATCTTTCCTGATCCAAAATAATTTCACCAAAGGAACAGTTGATGCTACCTTGTTTACAAGAAAATATAAAGATGACATTTTGATTGTTCAGATTTATGTGGACGACATTATCTTTGGGTCCACTAATCTGAAACATTCAAAACATTTTTAAAATCTCATGAAAAGCAAATTTGAAATGTCCATGATGAGGGAACTAAAATTCTTTCTTTGTTTAGAACCTCGTCATGGACATTTCAAATTTGTCTGGCTGAATGTACAATTGAGATTTCAAATTTGTCTGGCTGAAATGTCCATGATGAGGCAACGGAATCGAACGAATTCGAAAAGTCTAGTGTTGAGAACCTCGTCCCAATCCAAAGTGAGTCCGGGGAAAATTCTACCGGTGATTGTGAATTTGTTGAAAATGATCGTCTTGATACTCTCGTTGATACGAATGATAAGCCGTTTGATGATATTCATGTTGAGAAGAACAATGATGAGATGTACTCCGATTCCGACAATGACGATTCGTTATCTTGTGGAGACATCGATTATGTTGATGAGGTACCTTCTGAGCTCGACAGCTTAGAAGAAGAGGATGAAGAAGATAATGATAATGAAATCCAAGATGATGCTCTTCGCGAGAAATTATTAAATATCAATCTTCTCATTTCTAAGATCGAGGCATTACATGATCCTCCGACTTCTTCATTTCCTATCCCCGTTATGGATAGTGACTTCTTACCCGAGCTTGAAATTTTTTGATTTGAAGAGACGAGTAGTGGCAGTCCCACTATTCATGCTGATATTTCTCTTCCGGATTATGAGTATTTCGACTTTGAGATCGACTCAGAACTTATTTTGAGCAATATTTCAAATAATCCGTCACGTGACTCTCTCTTAGAGGATGTCGATCGATTTCTTGCTTCGGATGACTCGATACCACCGGGTATTGAGAATGACGAGAATGGTTTTATTGAAGAAATACCTAATGATGATTTACTTTCTACTACTGATTCATCTCTCTTCAATTTGCCGTCTTCTCGTCCATCCGCGAAACCACCGGATGTAGATCTTGGATCCGGTGTGAATGAAGTAATTGATGGAGTGGTAGACGAGACTTATGATATTGATGATCCCGTGCTTGATATTTTACCCACCCAACCCACCCGTGATTCCAATGATGTTTATGCTTTCACCATCCGTGTGTTTCACCCATTCTTCACTTATCCCATCATTTCTCCATCTTTCCACTCATCCGGGAGTGAGGATACCGTCTTCGACCTCGGCATCTCCGTTCTTCATGCCGAGTGTCCGTTACAGGGTGTTCGTTCCTCTTGCTCCCCCAAGGACAAATAAATTCGGGGTCGAGTCAAGCTCATGTGACTCGGTTAACAAAAACAAGCGCTTCGTGGGAGGCACCCCATGCTTATCCTTCTATCTTCTTATCTATTTTCTAATAAAGTGAGTGAGGAGGGCTTCCTCTTCCATATCTTGTGTCTCGTTGTTTTTCTGTGGTATGTCCAGGATTGCCCGATGATGAAGACTCTCGTGCTCGTAGTTTCCTTCACGCTACTCGAGTTTCATCATTCGTTGCTCATCCGATATCCTAAAATCTTATCGTTTACATCTATCTTTTGGCATAATTAATAAACGGCCTTAGATTTTTGTAGGGATGCCCTTACCTTTAAGACATTGAGGACAATGTCTCGTTTTAGTCTGGGGGGGGGGGGGTAATCTTTCGATTTGATTTTTGCCTTGCATTTTTGCCGTTTTCTCATGCAATCCCGTTTTTCCTCCAAAATTGAAAAAAAAATCCAAAAAAATGAGAAAATTTTAAAATTTTTTGCAAAAATATAATAAATTTTGACATTCTTGTTGACTTTCCGTTGGAGAGAGTAGGAATAAAATTCTGACTTGATCGGGCGTGTTGAGCCCTAGCTTGTCCCCTTAACCGTTTATAATCTATACGCTCGTGCTAGTCTTTTACACAAGGAGCTATAAAACGCGAATTCTTTTTAAGAGTTTGCAAGTTCCCGTAATTGACTTTATATATGCACGACTTGATTATTTGGCTAAGCATTCGCGGATCTTATTATTTAAGATTTTAAATTTGCGAAGAACGAGAAATGATAGAGTTGTTTATAAGTTAGATTGCTAAACGTGGAGTAGTTGGATCTCTTTAGAGCTCATCAAAGTTATTTGTGGCTTTTTGTTCCCATGAGCTTGTTTCACTCAAAATAGAAATCTAGGAATAATTAAAGCTATTTTAGTTTTGGCGATAATTAGTTTTTATCTCTTCCTTAGAAAATCCTTGCTTATGAAAGTTGGGTACACATCAAGGTACTGCCAGTGTTACGGTGTAATAGACTATTCCATCTTGCCGGCTCACAACCGATGTTGGGATTGTTATAAAAGCCGTAGGACTTGGGATTTGGCAAAATATATAATGAATAATGAATAATAATAATAATCCAAAGCCATAAAAAGTTTTCTGCATCTTGCCGGTTCGCAGCCGATGTTGTAGACTTCTAATAAAGGCAGAGGAAAAATTCCAAGGTCATAATAGACTATCACATCTTGCCGGTTCGCAGCCGATGTTGTGATTGTTATAAAGGGCCAAGGATTAATAATATGTGCTTAATAATGTTAATAATGCCAAATTTCGACTCCGAGGTGTCCTAATAAAGGCTTCCGTCTCTGGACTCGTAGATGAGTTGTTTCGGTCGCAAATAAAAGGGATATCCTCAAAATCGTGTTAAATCAGAGACCTTGATGTGGACCTCATTTTTGTATGCAACGGTTTTCGAGGGAAGGTTTGGAAACTACTTAGCGTCTAAACTAAGGTATCTTTATCGGCTTAAAAATTATCGAAACGAGAATTCGAAGAAATTCATTTCTCACCAAAAATAAAATAAATAGGGGAAAATAGGAATTGGGGAACAAGGAGTCCACAATTAGCTTTCTGAGTAGTGTTGGCAGTCTAACTTGTAGATGACAATGATTTCGTTTTTAAGCTTAGTTTGGGGACTCGTGAAAAATCAGGAACGACGAATTTTATCCGTATGGTCACTTCTTTATGAGTCGTGTTTCCTACTCGAAGATCCTAAAAGTTATCGAAAGATAATGATTGTCAACAAAAGCCGTCACATGAATAATGAGAAATATATAAAAATATAAAAATAGAATAAAAGGAAAAATCGGGGAGTTTTTAGAACTTAAAATTTCTTAATCTCTTTTGAAAATTTTGCTACTTCTCAAAGTTAGTAAAAAGAGATTGGAAATTTTCGGTTTTAAAAACGTGTTTCTATAACATTGCATGAGGACATTGCAATAGCTTAGTCTGGGGGAATTTTGGTATGTGCTAAAACACATACCTTTTCTTGACCAAAACCAGACCCAAATAGACCAAAAACCCGTCCAAAATGCCAAATATATTGTGTTTTTGTGTTTTTACATATGCAGGCACGGATATCGAAGAAAAGGATAAAAATCAAGAAAGACCCGGGAAACCGAGCACGAGATATGGAATGGATATTTAGAGTCGATGCCGGGAAGTTAAAAGTCAAAGTCAGCCTTGAAGTTTCATCAAATGACAAGAAGCCCTTGGATTATACTTTGGAAAAATGTCAGAAATGGTCCCTTGATTTCAGAAAAATACACATTTGGTCCTTATATCTTTTAATCACCAAATCTTAAATCACTAAAACTAAGTCCTAAATCCGGTTCCAAAAATTACCCAATCAACAACACCTACCCAACCTATCTTGACAAGCCCAACCCACACAACACTTATCCAACCCAGCCCAATATCTCTACCCGATCCGCTCACAAAACCCGGTCAAACCTTACCCTTTACCCCAGTTAACAATCCACACTAACTCAAAAGAAATAAAAATAAAACACACAAACACTCACACCCGCGTTCTTCATTTCCCCCAAAAAAGTTACTAGAACCCTAACTTACCGTACACCCCAATTACCCCATTCCTATAATAATTAACCCAATCATTAGATGTTCTAGAAGGTCCTGACAGCTACAGGGACACGTGTGGGCAGCTAATTGGAGAGGCCACCTCATCTATTTTAATCCAAGGGTCAAGATTGCTTGAGTAGAGACCAAGGTGATCAAACGGTGGATATGGGATCAAAAGAAGCACACATCACACGGATTGCCAAGGTGGCATGACCCAGAAGGTTCTGCTGAGGTGTATAAATACCCTCCCTCATTCACGGATTGATGGTAGTTAGATTTTTAGTTAGATTTTAGGTTAGGAGTAGGGTAACTTAGCTTTAGCTTATTGTATTTCTGTTCAGCTTTTCTAAACAATTGTACTCAGTTTATGGTTTTGTAATGAAAGTCAATTTTTAGTCAAACCTAGTTTATTGCTTTTTCTTACTGCTTATTTTAATATTCTCACTTATTGATGCTAAATATAGTTAGGTTTACATTTGTTTTTCAATTCTCAACTGAATTTAGTGTAGATCCTTTGAAAGTAAAAAAACAGTGAATGATTAAGGGAGTGTTTTGTTTTAGTTGATAGTGAGTAAAAGAATTGGTTGCACTGTTCTTATGCAATCGAGTTAGTTTAGATTAAGTCTATTTTAGCTTGTATAAGCTGTTTCAATGGCATGTTGGTGGTTTTAAAAGTTTTTGACAGGTTTAAGTTGGATAAGTGTGGAGACAAGGTTTAAGCTGTTAGGACAAGCTTCTGTTAAGATAAGCTTGTAGTGGACTCCAATTTTGCAATTTTTCAGGTTCATTCATATCTATTTTTAGTATGCTCACAACTCCTATAAGACTTGTTTAATTTCTTAGTAGCATAAGTTGGTTTAAGTGAGTCCCATAATTTGGTTTACATTGGAATACATTTGCACAAGTTTTTGCGCCACAAACTTAGGTCTGCTGTCTCAGCTTTGCATATGCAGACCTGCATAACTCTGCTGAATTCAGTCTGATTTTTTGCCATTGTATCAGCTTCATCTCTTGTGTTTTTTTTGTTAGATCTTTAAATTAGAAGTAGCTGGTTATAGTAGCTTGTAGGGTCTGCGTTTGGATTTCCAGGTTTAGCTTATTTAGTAGCTTCTTTTTAGTCTGAAACCTCTTCTCTCAAAATTGCTTATCAGACTGCAGTAGGGTAAGTAGTTAAGTGACATCTGATCTGTGGCTTATTTTACCTAGTAATTGGTGAAAACTTTTGGGCATTTTCAGCTTTTAAGCAGTGTGATATGTTAGCTTCTAGCCTACTATCTGGTATTCACACTATCAGCTTATTTCATATCTTTTTGAGTGGCTGCAAATGTAGGGATCACCCATCTGTTTTTCTACTAGTTCTATTTGACTGTTTAGCTTTGATTGTGCTTAATCTGTGTGCTTTTCTAGTGTTTTCAAGTTGTTTCTAGTTTCCAGTAGTTTAATTCACCTGTCTTTAGCTTTTGATAACTTTTGGCTTATTTTAGCTTATTTCTAGCTTATTTCCAAGAGCTTATTTTACTGTTTCAGCTTATTTTGACATAATCAGTTTCTGAATTAATTTTTCTTAAATTTCTTATTAAAAATTAAAATTACTCAAAAATTTTCAGATTTTTCCAATTAGTTTTACTATTTTTAAAGCATTTAATTAGTTTTAATTAGTTTTAAATTCATAAAAAATTATTAAAAAATCAAAAAAAATATTTTTCTTTTTCCAAAAAGTTTCTTTTATCAGATTTAATATAGGAAAATTATTTTTATATTTTTAGGTTTTAAATTCTACAAAATCATTTTTATTTACGTTTTATAATTCGTCGCGTAACGTTTTTAAAATTCTAATTTTCGTTTTTAGGTTTGAATGCTTAGTTTAATTGTTTAATTAGCTTAATTAGTTGTTTTTATTTCATATTTCATTGTTCGTAGTATAAAATCACAATTCTCACTTATACACTCTCATTCACTACACGAATCACGTTCCGGGAACACAAATTCCATTCGATCTTCGTCGGGACAAACGACTCGGGTTTTGCATATTTCCTTTGCAATTCCTTGGACTATAATTGACACGTATCATACTGCATTATCAACCGCAAAAGCCGAGTATGTGTCTCTATCTGCGTGTTGTGCCCAAGTTCTATGGATGAGGACACAATTCACAGATTATGGCTTTACTTTCGACAGAATACATATGTATTGTGATTCGAAAAGCGCCATAGCCATCTCGTGCAATCCAGTACAACACTCGAAGACCAAGCATATTAGAGTCCGCTATCACTTCATCAAGGAACACGTAGAAGAGGGTACTGTTGAATTATTTTTCGTGAAGACAGATTACCAAATCGCCGATCTATTTACTAAAGCCCTTCCAAAAGAAAGGTTTGACAATTTAGTTCGGCGAATTGGCATGCGAAGCCTAACTCCTGAGGAGCTAGAACGTATTCTCGAAACTTCTTGAAAATTATCTCAAAAAGCATCGCTATAAATATTTTTGAAAAACAAAATACAAAATTTGGAAAACCAACAAAAACAAAATATAAAAATAGAAAATTTTCAAAAATACCAAAACAATATAAAATCAAAAAAAAAAAAAAAAAAAAAAAAAAAAAAAAAAAAAAAAAAAAACCAAAAATATTATTCTCACGACATGTCTCTCGTATAATCGATATTCTGTACGTATCTAGAAATGTCATTCAACAATGATACAGACATGTACAGATGCTTGATCGAGAGTTCATTAAAATGTTTTCTAAAACATGTCGTTTCTCTCAAAATTTCTTCACTATGGCTTTCGTATACTTCAGTACAAAACCCGGACCTAAATGATGACTTCTGATTATTTCAGATCAGGACTCGTAATCTCAATGTCAAAACAAAGAATCATTGAGCACATGATCAAAATTTCTCAAAAAGATGTTTCAAAATCTTTCAACACATTCTGTGCTCAAGATAACTCCCTCTATACCCTTAAAATTAATTTAAACTCTATGTTTAAAACTATGCTTTATTTAAGGGGGAGTATAAAAATTAAAAACAAAATGTTCCGAATTCATGCTAAAACAAATCCGTGTATCTCTCCAAAAGCCTTATTTTAATCAGTTGATATAAAAAATATCACAACATGCTATTTTTGAGGGGGAGAAGACGTGATTAAAATGTGATAAAAAAAAGGTTAAAGATCGTGGATTGAATCTCAAAAGAGCTCGACTCAGATTGAACCCTCGAATTGACGAAAGAAAAAATGTCAGTAATCGAAAAGACTTGTCCGGGACGGGTAATAATTTCAAGATGGTTCATCCAGTAATGTAAACGTGTCTCGCAAAGGACTTGTCTGAGTATGAATGTACCAATTCGAGAGATTCTCTTTTAATATGACCTGGACGGGTAATAATTTCAAGCTAGTCTAACTAGTGATGTAAACGTGTCTCGCAACGGTCATGTTAACTGAAAATCGATCAATTCAAATGTGCAAACTCTACCCAACATGTGCAAACTTATCTTAAACTGCATAAGCACATGTGAAGGGGGAGTATTTCAGAAAATACAAAACTCTCGAAGTGTTATCTAAATGTGTTTTATTCATAAACACTTTGAGAGATTTTCACAAAAGGTTTTATGGCAAGTGATCAATGAATCTAGGATAATCATGGAGTAATAAGGTGATTATGGTTAGGTTTATGTCCTATGATCCGCCAGAGCCGGAGGGATCTACCCAAGAATAATTCCAATAGAATAGAATTAGAAGTCCTTAGGTAAGATTGAAAAAAAGGAGTAAATGAGAAAGGAGAAAGAAGGGGTTGAAGAATGAAAAAGAAAAGTTTATGACAGGGTGAAAAGAAATAGCCCTCCATGAAAACTTAGGGCAGAAACCAGATCAATACATCTACTATCGGTTATCACAATGATGATACTGATATTGAAGACAAGACGTCATGGACCTAGTGACGCGCTGCACAACCCCTCCTAGCCACCCAGATATCTCTTAAAAGATATTTGTTTCATTTCTCACGGAGAACCTTACATGATCTATCGGCCTCTCACTCCAAGATGTGTTGATATTGAAAAAGGTGGCACTCTGCTCCATGCCTCCGACTACCAAAACCAAAATGCACATAATCGAGTCTAGAGCCATGAGATTCATTGAAAGATCTCTTAGGATACACATCCTATATAATACACCTGTGTTCACCTAAAATGACACAAGGTGTACAAGAGTCTTAATGAGATCTACGGATCTTGCCTTATATCATGATGGTTATTTGCTTCAAATGGTCTACAGTCGTGAAGTGATACTCCGGTATACTTCAGCGGCTCACCTGAATCGTTGATACACTTCGGTGTATCTGAGTTAGCTCTCTCGGGGGCATCCGGTTCAAGAACGGCATTGGTAAGGATCAGAGAGAGTTTTCACACTATGTTGTTAACAATCTCGAAGTCCGAACCTGTAAGTGCTGGACGCTTTATTACTAACTGTTTTATGCAGGTACCGAGGAAAGACCATTTACTATCATCATATAGCTCAACATATACATCTCCTCATACTCATACTTATGAAGATCATCCTCAACAAGCTCAAGTGAAAAATGTTCAAGACAAAATGATAAAGTTAAAGACAAAGTGTTACGACAAAGTCAAAAAGCTAATCAAGATGTCAAGGACAAGTTCATGTATCATGTGAGGAAGACATAAGTATGAAGATCAAAGTATTATCAAGAAGTATGAGTATGGTTGAAGATACGACACTGTAAACCCATGAAGATGTTGATCAAAGGAAAGAACGACCAAAAGACGATACTTTGAAGATCACATAGCATGAAGGAACAAAGAAGCAAGACTATTCTACAACGACACACAAAGTTCAAGAACAAGAAGACGAAAGACCTAATCACATGGAGCGTCATTTGAATGACCATCCCTTAGGGGGAGATTGTTAGCATTGATAAAAAGTGATGATCATTTGCTTACAAACAACTTTGTATCGTGTTATTATAAATGTAATAGAATAGTTTAAGGGTTCATAGATTGGTACAAGCTAATTGGTTAAGAGTTTAGTTATACTAGTCCAATGTAAGTAAGAAAATAGTCCATAGTCCAATCCATGATGTAAAGCCCATAGAAAAGCCCATGGCTCATTACTCTTGTACTATAAATACCTCACCACACCCTCATTTGTATGTGAGAGTGTGTGTGCGCTTTAGAGGTGCGTTGGTGAGGTCGTGTGTGTTTGTGTGTTTTATATAAAGAATATCTCATCATCTCTTATGCTCTATAGATTATATACGACATACATAACATATACACGATCCATCTCTTGTGCTTTATACGAGCTTATACAAGTTAATATAGTGTGATAGAAGTTGATATCCTTGGTCCTACAGGTAGCAGTGGTGGGTGTTTGGATGGGTAGCAGTGGTGGGTGTTTGGTAGCAGTGGTGGGTGATGTGTGTAGATGGGTTGATTTAGTGTTTGGTGTTTGGATGTTGATGGTGGTAATGTCGTGGTGAGGATGGTGTTTGGTGGTAGGGATTGTGTTTGGTGGTAGCAGTGGTGGGTGTTTGGTGTAGATGGGTTGGGTAGCAGTGGTGGGTGTTTGGTTGGGTAGCAGTGGTGGTAGTGGTTGGGTAGTAGTGGTGGTAGTGGTTAGGTAGTAGTGGTGGGTGTTTCATGTAAAGGAAAAGACGAATATGCCCTTGAACTAACGGTCAAACTAACAGAGTTAGTGGTCAAGGGACCAAACCCGTTACGGGTCAAAACCACAAGGACTAGATCCGGGAAAAAAAAGTTTAAGGACCATTTTCGTTAAACCCGGTAAACCACAGGGACGATTTATGACATTTACTCTAAAAAATATATAAATATCATTTGAATTTGAATAAAAAAGACAACACTATCAAAGGAATAATCTAACTTTGTACCTAAGCAGACGATAATTATTTCAAATAATAAGCAAAGAACACAACTTTTTTGGATTAAAGTTGTTACGGGTCAGATATCCATATTGTCTTGCAAAATCAAACACATTTTGACATGTTACCTTACCCGCTTGTATCAGCTACAACTACATGCAACTCGTGATATTGGGCTGTTTTGATTTACTTATTAACAACAGCTCATGATTTAACCATTCAGAACCACATATTGTCCAGAGATCACACATTGTATCGGAATGTTACAAGACGGGGCAACTTAATGTGAAGCTTTATATTACACACGACCATAAAAACACATTACAGTAGAATCTGATGTTCAAGCAGCTCATCTTTACCTATTTCCCATCATTTACGTTCATCTTAGAGCCATCATGGGCCAGGGTGAAATCCCAGCAGCTGGCAACGCTGGCCGAATGATGGGCGACCGCTTCACTACTGAGAATGCTTCATTGAGTCGTGCAGCCCGGTTCATAACCTGAGATACCTTCTGTACAAGAGCAATTATAAACACATATCAACTTATGTTAAAAAATAAATATAACAAGAGTATATATAGGCATATAGCATCTAAACAGTTATCTCTTGGTTAAGGTTACGTTTGGAACTGATTGTCTTATTAAGTTATTAGTTCACCTAAAGTGGCAATAATGATTAGATTGCAACGCATGGATAAGATATTTTGTTTCAGACTATTTGTATGAGTCAATCTCCAAAAATAAGTTCCATTTAATACTTAGGTGCAGCAAAGCTGGTTATCAAAATATAGACTAAGATTACTTATTTACCCATTCTTCTAACCTAACCTAATCTAACCTGAGAGACTTTTACTCCCATATCACAAACACTGCCATCTTAATATATCCATGATGCATTATAACTATAAATTCCTTAAATAAACAAAATTTGAATACTCGAACATTTAATTAACAATTAGTAAAATTTTAAAAAAGTTGAAGCACATCCAAATACTACTTCCAATACTACGGATTATCTAGTTCTCATTACTTGATTTAACACTCACCGTCAAAACGCACATTCAAACACCTCCTAAAAGTAAGGACTGAACCAACTACAAACAATTAGGACACAAAGGCCATTGCTTGGAGATTGTAACTTGGTCATAAACAAATTCGTTGACAGATACTACACGCCCAAAAAAGCAAACCAATGAGCGGAGAAGCATGTGTGAAACACACCTTTCTACCAAAAAAATAGTGAGCACTGTCCCAAAGCAAATACAACAATCACAAAAAAGTACGTAATCCTTATACATATCTGTTTATACTTTATACTTTCAAATAAACAGCATCTACTTTGTTTAACTTCATGTTCATTTCATACATATACCTTAAGTGAGCAAATACCAACTCCCCTAAATTTCGTAATCTGTCATATGATACATGAATATCCATGTGTTTTATTGAATAAAGAATCTCATCACCATTAACCAGATTCTGACAAGCACGTAAAAAACTAGATATAAACAGAACTTCTCAGAAAATCATGAAATGAAAAGACTTAAATTTGAAATCGTGATAACTCATTTACAGCTTCTCTCTCCATATTATTATTCCTCAAATGGACACTAAACCCCTTCGCTCATGTTCAAGTTGTACTTCTCGCCTCTTCACTCGGTGAATTTCGCAGTTATCTTTGCCGGTCCAGCCATTGCAGATTAGGTTTGATATTTTAAACTAGCTTCATATTATATATTGGTCTCTGTGTTTTAGAGGTCTTATATTACATATGCTACATGTATATATGTGTGTGTGCGTAATAAAACTTGCAGTTTAGATAAAGGGTCAAAATGGGTAACCTTTTTGTCCTTATTTATGAATTTTACAAATAACAATTAGATACACTTTGAATGACTTACGACCCATATGTAACTCTTTCAATATTTTGCTAGAGTTTGAAAGTTTACCCATATCAAGATGAAATATATCACAAAACCTCACCTTTAACTCCTTACAGAAACTATTTCTAATTTGTAAATTCTTCTTTTAGGTAAGCAAATATATTATAAAAATAAAACATGTTTGAATTCCATGGATCGATTGTAATACCTGAAGCCCAAAGTATCACGTTAGGCTACTTAATCTATAAAATTATACGTGCAGATCAGCTAGCTTATTTAGCATGATAGTTACTTAGTTATCGACAATCCGATTAAGCACACTTTATTTTAAGTGATCTAAATTTCGTTTAAAAAAACAGTAGAGTAACCTAAATGAAGAAAACAAAACGCAGAATTATATTAACCCGCAACAAAAGAACCTCGAAATCCACCAACAACAAAACCATGGTAAACATCATACTAACCGCAACCAACGGCACACAAAGAACTCCTATATCTGATCAAACACCACTAATAATCCCACTCACATATATTATCATTAACAAGTACAATAACATATAACAATGATACCAATAACAGAAAACGCTAACCTTATCATCCATAGCAACCTTAAGCTGCAAAGTCCTAGTCTTATGCTTCATCTTATACAACCTCCTTCCCAATAACACAACTCCCATCATCGCAGCCGCAACAGACAAACTCCACACCGGACTCGCCTTAAACAAACAATATTTCAACAAATCCATAGGCAGCTTCCACCACACCATCACCCTCCCAACATCCTTCTCCCCCTCCTCTGTCCCTAACTTCTCATCAGTTTCCGTTTCCGCTTCAACAATATCCGAAACATTAACTTCACTAGTTTCTCCATGGACAATATCGGAGAATTTAAGGGGTTCGCTAATATCCGACTTGATACTATTTCCATCATCAGAACTACTACTAGTCCATAATTCATTAACAGGTTTAGTTTTGGTATAACTACTAACATCACAAACAGGATCAATCCAACTAGGATTATCACTTTCAACTGAAACACGCTCATCATCATCAAATACATGTTTTTTTGTACCATCAATTGAAAAGTAATCAAGTTGGATTATACCTTCGCGGGTGACGTCATGTTCTAAGAAACTTGGGTTGTGATGGGTGACGTCATCATCACGGTCTAGTACTAGTTCCCAATCGTTTAATTCATGATCCATTGTTTTTTTTTAGTGGAACCCTAGAAAGAAAGAAATGGTTATTTGGTTTTTGGGGAAATGGATGGATGGATTGAATGAGTGGTGTACTGCCTGACAAGGTATAAGATAGATTGCCCACCTTATATTTGCATTTATTATTATTTTATTTTATTCTTGTAAGTTGTTTTGGATTTTGTTTTTAGAATCTACTTATTTGACTCTTTTATACTACGGAGTATTTGACAAATAACTATGTTGATGAAAAAAAATATCTAGTTTTATACAAGAAATCAATGTCTTATGCGGTTTTAAGTGGGGGCTGTAAACGAAGTAGACAAACATGAACGGAGTTGTGTACATGTTCGCTCGTTTAATTTTAACCATACACATAAACGTACACAAATACTTAAACAGACCAATTTTCTTGTTCATGTCTGTTTATTAAGAAAATGAGTTATTAATGTTCGTTCATTACGACACTAAACGAACATAAACGATCGA
The DNA here is from genome assembly GCA_021014915.2 of Artemisia tridentata subsp. tridentata. Classification (NCBI taxonomy): domain Eukaryota; kingdom Viridiplantae; phylum Streptophyta; class Magnoliopsida; order Asterales; family Asteraceae; genus Artemisia; species Artemisia tridentata. Next base: position 259,162,303 of record CP139504.1, on the reverse strand, counting down.
ACATAAATGAACGTAAGCTTTATTAAATTATGCATAATATTTTGTTTTATAAGTCTTGTTTTGTTTAAACAAACCAGTGTTAAAAATATACAATTAAAAAATATGATATACGAACATAAACAAATATATGAACATAAACGAACGTTAATAAACGCATAATCGGACGTTCACGAACATAAATGAACGGACAAGACTTTTGTTCATGTTCGTTCATTTAACAAAACGAACGTAAGATATTGTTCACGTTCGTTCATTTAATAAATAAACGATCATAAACCAACTTGTTACCAAACGATTCATAAATTGTTCAATCAACATTTAGTTTGTTTACAACCCTACTTTTAATTGGCACATATGTTGAGTCAAAATCTGACCAAATTATCCATCACAAGTATTTGAAACATTAAATCAGCCTAAGTTAAGGATAGCTTATCACGTCAGAGATCCAACTCTCTCTGATAGAGTCAACACGTAAACTAAAAAGCAAAGTTTACGTTTGACTGAATGATCAGCACAGCTGATCATCATCAGCTATCCAAATGCCTCAAAGGTGAAACACCTTTGAGTGAACCTCATAGAAGTCAGAGTGAAAGGCCATTGAATGGAAGAACATCGGTTTAAAGGGGCTCACTGAGTGTTCACATATCTGAGGATAACACCTCAGATATGTTCTATATCTTCTCAGCCACAACATTCTTGCTTTGCAAAAGACAAAGTCCAAACCTGAATGAAAACTTTGTAACCTGATAACGGAGTCAGCTAAACGAAGGGCAGAGAAGTGACAAACCCTTGAGACCTAAAGGACTGACAAATGTCTTTAGGTCTCTGAAAATTGACTTATCATCTTAAGCCTTGCAGAAGAACCAATTGCACTTATCAGATACACTCAGAGTATTTCTTCAACATACTTGCAAAGTGTATCCTTGGAGCTGACTGAAGTACTCAAACATGCTTAGGCAGGAGTAATTTGAGCTAAAGTAAAGCAGGAAAACCCTTGGGAAGATAAGGATTCATTGAGAGCAGGGAAAGCAACTTGCATGTACAAAAGTTGTCAGCACAGTAAAGCAACCCTAGCCACACAAGTGCACGTATACCTTACTTCTAGTTTGCTTCTAGTTTAGTTATTACTATTCTTGTAACTACTAACAGTGTATCTCCTTTCGTCTATAAAAGGGAGGTTAGTAGTAGTGATAGGTAACGAACACACTTCCTCTTCTAAGTGGGATCTTCCTCTTCATAACTTGAAGAAAAGCATTTGTCATTTTCAGCGATAGTATTCTGCAACTATCCCTCGTAAAAGCCTTCACCTTCAACCTCTAAAGTGAGACTGTTACAGTCGTAATGTACAAATAGGTATTATTAGTTGATCAAGGTCAAGATTGTGTAACCATGCCCTTATTTATAATGAACATAAGTTATTTCATTTGCTCAAGCTTTTGTTCATACAATTCATGGTGTTGCACAAATATATCGGACCAACAACATATGTAAAGCTGACTCGAGATGGATTAAATCAACATATACTATAAGTTATGTTGAGTTACATATCTATATTTTGTTCAAAAAATGTTACATATCCATATTTATTCTATATATTATCCCAACCTATGTAATATAGGTTTTTTAATGAAAACATAGATGATGACGTGTAATGGGACATGGCAAAAAGAAATGTAACATGACATTTATGGATACATTGAAGAGAAAAAATTTTATATGGCCCTTTTCTACTACTACTTTACAAATTTGGACGTCGCATATATTTTTTTCGAAAATGAACTTTAACTTTTTATCCGTTAGATTCATTCTAAGATTCATTTTTAACCATACACGTGTCCTCTAAATTCCCAGGCGACATTAAACGCGACTAAAGTTTGACTTGTAATATTAAATGCGACTTTTGCACGCGAATTTGTATTGTTCTTGATAGGTTTCTGAATGTTAAACGCGACTTTTTAAATTCCCAGGCGACTTTTGCACGCGAATTTGTATTGTTCTCGACATGTTTCTGAATGTTAAATGCGACTATTTAAATTTCCAAGCGACTTTTGCAAGAAAATTTATATTTCTGAATGTTAAATGCGACTTTTGCTAGGCGACATCCATTTTTGAATGTTAAACGCGACCTATTAATTTACACGCGACCATTTTTTATGACTCATGTTTTCATACTCATTGATTTCCAAAACTAAACGTAGACAAATAACTACTGAATATGAAGTGGAATATTGAATGAGGTGATAAAGTAGCTAGGTTTATTGAATATGAAGTGGGTGGGTGATGAAGTACAACTGTTTAAGAACTAAGTAAAACTGACAAAATGATACTACTCAACACAAAGGAAATAAATTCAAGCGCATGGGGTGGTGCACTTGGTTTCAAACGCGCTTTCAGTAAGTGTACAAAAGATAGTTCATTTTGGTAAATTCAATAAATATAGTCCATTTTTGTAAATCGTATGTGTTTATGGCTCAATTGGTAATTAGTTTTACATCGAATGTGGATATAATTTTAAATATCTTTCTTATCTAGTGCACAAATTTTATTTCACACCTTTAAGTGTTAAACTTTCAATGCTATTTATATTTGAAATATAATAACAATCGACATAAATATGTACAAAACACATATAAATTTGTATTCTTAATCCGCAAAATTTATATTCATTATGTTTGTTAGCCTCACCACGGGGACCCACATGTGATCAAGCTCCGGCGTAAGTGTTGGGAATAAAGCTTCTTGATGATGGTGCAGCTCACATTGTTGTTACTACTGCTTTAAGGATTTATAACTGCTCATGTACTTTAATGAAGAATATGCTAAGTGTTTAGTGCTGCCAGTGAAAAGATAAGACTGCTCTTACAAAGCTAGTACTGCTGAAGAATTACAAGGAATATACGCTAAGTGTGTTAGTGCTGCTGGAACAAAGTTAGTGTTGTGAGTACAAAGTTACAACTGCTGATAGAGTTACTACTGCTGGTGTATTAGTTAATGCTGTTAGAGTTAAAGTTAAGACTGTTAGTGAGATAAACATATATAGTTGGTTAGCTAAATATAGAAAAGATTTAGCAAAGATTTATGATGAGTGTCTAAATACTCATCATTTCTGTCACGTTTTATCTGCAAAAACATTTAAAAACATGCAGATATGCTTCAAAATACAGAAAATATCATAAAATGTGTTTTTATAAGACTCAGGAACAAAAAAGATTGAAAACAAGTGAAAAACGAACAAAGTTTACATAATTGTCATTTTCAGTCCCTGAAGTTTCACAAATTGGTAGATTTAGTCCCTGAAGGTTTAAAATGAAAGAAAAGTGAACTTTAGTCCTTGGGATATCAAACATATTCACTTTTAGTCCCTGGATGAAAGTTTTCTAAAAATGACAACTTTTACCCCCCAAGTTTCAAAATTGGCAAATCTAGTCCTCGGGTTTTAAAAAAAATTATAATTTATCAAATAAAACCCTTGTGCTATTTATAATTGGCAAAATAGACCCTTTTGATAACTTTGGTAAAATTACAATTTCAACCCTTCAATTTCAGAATATTACAAAATTGGTCCTTGTGTTTATTATACAAACCAAACCGGACCCTTTTATATTACAAACCCAAAAATAAAACCCAATCCTATTACCCAGCCCAAGCCCAATCCATAAACAAACCTGACCCATCCCTTCTTATTTAAACCCAGAGTTTGACTTCGGTCAAACTTATCCCTTCCAATACCGCCCCGCCAAAACCAATACCACCATCTCCACCGCCTTTCTGACAATCCCACCACCTTCCACCTATCCACCTTACCTAACATGCCAAATTGCATTAATTGCTTCTTCTCCAGTACACTCCATCAGAGATAGTGGATTTTTCCACTATCTCAATTTTGGCGCCAAAAGTAGTTTTAACGACTGAGATGATGTCAGAAGGATCCAAAGTTCAAGAAAGGATCAGAGAAGAAGAATAGATAAATCCCACTTAGTTTTTGTATAAATAGATAGCAATGTAAGCCTTAATTAAAAAAAGTAGTTAACTTAGTTAAATCGTAATTTTAATTTCAGTAATCATAGCTTGTAATTTTCAGTTCTCAGTTGTAATTCATGTTATAATCAATCAAAGTAATCTTGTTTTAATCACTGTTGTTCTAAATTTCAAGTAATGCTAAGTTTCAAGTTGAATGTTAAATCGTATAAGCTCTAAGTCACTCTAAATCAATATAAAAAGCTCCAAAGTACCTTGCAATAAGCTTATAAAAGCTTTACATAGCTTTGTGTAAGCTTATTTAGTGTTAATCAGTTCTAAATTCCAAGTGATCAAGAAAGTCAACCTGAAGCCAATAAGCTGTTCAAAAGGGTATAAGCTAATTTGGAAGGCTTTTTGTGGTTTTCTAGCTTGTATTAACAAGCTAGATTGGTTATGTTCTAGTCCTGCTATCCCAATAGCCCCATCTCAGTTGTAAGCCAATTTCTCATATTTTGGCATTCTACTGTACAAGTGCTTATTCCCAGCTTATTGTTATTGTTTTCTTTCTTATTACTAGTTTGTGATCATATTTCATCAATAATATCAGTCTCATATAGCTTTTGTTTCAGTTCTACTAAAAAACACTTAAAAGTCCAAAAATAGCTAATAGTAGCATAGCTTATTAGATTGCTTATTTCTGTGTTGAAAGTTGCTCATTAGTATTTAAATAAGTTAGTCAATCAGTAAAATCAAGGTTTCTAGTTTAAAACATTGTGTTTCATTTGAAAAATCACCACAGACCATATCAAAGGGGTGTTTGGTTTATGCAGTCAACAAGGTCAACTGAGCTTGTACTGTTCATTGACCACTTTCCAAACTTTGATCTTGCTTAAATAAGTCATATTAAGCTGTTCCTAAGTTATTTTAAGCTAATTTGATAGGTTGTGTAGTTTTGAACCATCTATGCAAATTTTAGAACCTCAAAAGCTCAAATAAGCCATTTTAAGCTATAAGCTCTTTATGGCCTTTTTCTTGGCTCAACTGAGGTCTTTTGGATTCATTTAGAGTAAACACAAAAGTTGGTTTAAAGTCTTTTGGCTTGTGCACCTCTGCACACCAACTCTGCTGCTCAGTATATACTGAGCAGACATAGCTGATTTTCTCAGCTCATTTGTAGCTTATCCAATTAAGCTGTGAACCTGATTTTTGGTTTATGAGTAGTTTACATAGCTAGTTTTAAGATTATCATATGGTATTCCATTTCATAGCTTATTTGATTGCTTAAAAATAGGCCTACACTTTTCCCCAACTCTGCTGATTCAATTTCTGATTCTGCTGATTCAGTTTTTGGTTCCTAAGCTCACCTGTTCTAGTGCTTAATTGGACTTCAATTGTCCTGTTTCTGATAGGGCTTTTTGCATTTTAAGATACCCAATAGTACTAGCTAGCTTTTGCCCCCATTAGTTTGCATCTCAGTAGCTTATTGGTCTGCTTAATCTACCTTGCAATTTGGCCATTTTTCTGCTGTTTCTGCTGATAGCTTTGCAACTGCCAATCTGCTTATCAGCTTAATTTCTTGTGCTTATTTGTATTTTTCAGTTGTTTTAAGCTTCTATAAGTTGTTTGTACTTGTCCTGAGCATTTGGTTAAGTTTTGTGCTTATTAGCCCAACTGCTTATTTGCCCATCTGCTTATCAGGGCTTATTAAACTTTTGATTTTAATTTTCCTAGTTTTTAAATATTAATTTAGACTTATCCTGAATTTTTCAGATTTTTCCTAAGTCATTTAATATTTTTAATCTTTTTAATTAGTTTATAATAATAATTAAATCATAATAAATAGAATATTAATCAGAAAAATATAATTTTAATTTTCATAATTTTCTTTTATTAAATAGAATCCAGGAAAAATATAATTATATTGTTAGACCTTAAGAAAAATAAAAACAGAAAAATAGTGATAGCTTCTATTTAATAGAATTTATCTTTTTAAATTTTAATTAAGTAATTTTCATTTTTATAATTTTTTTAGCTTCTTTTTACTTAATAATATTTATAGAAAAAGTTTTAGATTTTTCTTTGTTTATTTAGTATTTATTATAAATTAAATTAGTTTAAATAAGTAATTAAATAATAAATAATTAATAATAATTAGATAAAAAGTTAAAAAAAATATATATTTTAATATTTTAAATAAGTTTTAAGTCATTTTACATTTTTAGGTTTTAAATTTCATATATTTCAGTTTTTGTCCCATTTTAGATTTCCCGTTGCGCGTTTTAGTTTATTTTTATTCGCGTTTAATTTTATTGTGTATTTGTTTTAATTTGTTATTTAGAATTATTAAAAAAGCAAAATCAAATATCTAATCACATCAGTCACCCTAATCCTAACTTTCCACAGTTTGCCCATTCACACCTCGTTGGAAAACGATTCGGGTAATTACTTACCTGTCTTCACACTACACACGAACGTGAGTTTTTGCAAGTATCCTTTTTCACAAAGGGGTAATTTGTAATTATTCACGCGTATCCGCTGTCTGCATTTATTTATAGGTGTATCCGGCCTGGACCAAATTTTGGCGCCGCTGCCGGGGAGGTTGTGCTACGACTATTGTGTAGAGTATAAGCGATTAGTGATTCGAGATCCTTCTTCCAGAAGTTCCTATTTCCCATAAACCATATAAAAAACAAAAATATTTTTTCTTTTCTATATATATTATCATATAAAAAATAAAAACACCAAAAACATTTTCCGTTTTCTTTAATAATAACAAATAAAATTTACCATCGAGAACCAAGACAGAGTACTACCTAACTGGGGGTACGACCATAATAAGTTCCCAAACATCAGATTTAAAACTTGCCTTTGTATCACTTGCGAATATCGGCTCACCTTTGATTGATAAACAAACTATAACGGAGGTTTAAGGTTAGTCTGACATTAAATTGTCGGACTGAAAGAAGCGGGTTTTTAAGGAGCATTAATTGCCCACCTTTGCTTCTCCGCCACTCTGTGCGTTTATCTTTTAGAGAGCTACCGTACGCTTGTTGATTATTGGTTTAAGTTCACTTGTGTTTTGCTTCGTTCTTGATTTAATTATAATATTTTACTTAGTGCATGCACACTCGTTCTTCCACGTCATCAAGCCCTTTACGTGAACTCGTAGATATTCCGAGAAGACGTAATCTTAGACGTGCTGCCCAAATAGTCGAACCCGAGATTCGTACTGTTCTCACTGATAATATGGCAGACGAACGCACAATGGCTGAAATGCTCCAGGCACCCACCGAGGTTACGGAGATGCCATCGTTTTACCAGTCATCGATTCTGATCATTTTGAACTGAAAACACATTTGATTCAGCTCGTGTCCACAAACCAATTCCACGGGTTTGAACGAGAGGATCCTTATGCACACATTCGTTGGTTCAACAAGTTGACCTCTACAATCAATTATAAGAATGTGCCGCAAACAGTTATCAAATTGATGCTATTTCCGTTCTCACTTGAGGAGGTAGCCCGGATTTGGCTGGATAAAGAACCCCCTCGATCCATTGAAACCTGGGAAGATCTCGTTAAGAAATTTGTAAATTATTTCTTCCCTCCATCAAAGACGACTAATCTAAAAAATGAAATTGCTGGATTTCGTCAAGGTTTTGATGAAAATTTCGGAGAGGCATGGGACAGATTTAAAGATCTCCTAAGAAAATGCCCACATCATGATTTCACGGTGTTACAACAGATAAATACGTTTTATAATGGGTTGACCCAAAACGATCAAGATGCACTTAACGCAGCCGCCGGTGGCAATATCTTGAATCGTAAACCTAGAGAGGTGGTTGAAATTTGTGAAAATAAATCAAAAGTTCCTATTTCTCGAAACAAAGTGAATGTTCCTGTCACTCCTACTGCTTCTTCATCCGGTAACTCATCAGAGTTAGCCTTCCTTACGGATTCAATGCGTTGCATGATGAAGGAAATGAAAGAACTGAAGAGTGAAATTCATAAACCGGAACAAATCAAAGCAATAAACAAAGTGTGTGAAACTTGTGGTGGCCCACATGCGTATTATGATTGTCAAGCAACCGATGCTTCTCTTTACCCAGCTCCCGTAGCTGCAGTAAACCAAAATCAATACCGTCCGCATGATGAGACTCAGTACCGAGCACCGAATGCTATGGTACCACCTGGTTTTCCACCCGTGCAAAATCAGAATAATCAAAATCGCTTTATTCAAAATCAGGGACAAAATTTTAACAATTCCCAAAATTTCAATCAAAACCGAGGTCAGAATCAGGGTAATCATAACCAAAAACCATGGAATGTCCAAAATCAAAATCAGACATCCTCAGATGAGTTGCTTAGGCAATTCATAAAATCTCAAGAGGAGACAAATAGAACTCAATATCAGACAAACCAGTTATTGGTTACCCAAATAAATGACATAAAAAAATCATTAACTGATCTACCTTCTACCTCGGGGGGTCTTCCAAGCAACACTGTTGTCAACCCTAGGGGTGAACTCAAAGCTGTCACTACACGTAGTGGTAAATCTCATGTTGGACTCAAGGTGATAAAGGACCCGGTACTTCCCACTAACAATGGAAGTGCTAAATACGTCCAACCTATTGTTGTCCAAAATTCTACACCCACAATTGCTCCTCAACCGTCAAGAATAGATCCTACTCTATCACGATTTACGGTTAAAAGTTTGTCAAGAAAACGTAGTGAGCAAAGGACAGCCAGATATTATTCTGATATGCTCAATGCTGTTCCTGTCAGTGTACTTGATGACAGTGATGATGTTGAAGATACCACCTTCGTCAAAGCTATCACCACTAGGAGTGGTGCTGCTTATGAGGGGCCATCTGGTCCTATTCCTCCTCCGTTGTTTGAAATGGAAAAAGAGACGGAGGATACCACGGACAAAGTGCAAATTCCAAGCCCACAAAGTACAGCACATGTCCATCCTCCGGTTGTCCCTAAAAAGAAATCCAAACCAGGAGTTGTCTTTGAATCTGTGGAGACTCCTGAAGTTGTAGCCCCTAAATCCAAACCTCACATTCCTTACCCATCGCGCTTAAATGAGCAAAAGCTCCGTGAGAAGGCTAGTCAACAAATGGACAAATTCTTTCAAATCTTTAAAGAATTACATTTTGACATAAGTTTTGCGGATGCTATCATTCTGATGCCCAAGTTTGCATCAACAATCAAACACTTATTAAGCAACAAGGAAAAACTGATTGAAATGGCTAAAACTCCATTAAATGAGAACTGCTCAGCGGTTATCTTGAAAAAGCTTCCGGAGAAGCTTGGAGATCCTGGAAAGTTTCTACTACCTTGTGTATTTCCGGGAATGGTTGAATGTTATGCCTTGGCCGATCTTGGTGCAAGCATCAACCTGATGCCTCATTCAGTATGGAAGAAACTTTCTCTTCCGGCTCTTACTACTACATGCATGACTCTTGAGCTTGCAGATCGAACCATATCTCATCCATGCGGCATTGCCGAAGATGTGTTTGTGAAAGTAGGTAAGTTCCATTTTCCAGCTGACTTTGTGGTTGTTGAATTCGGCGCAGATCAAAAGGTTCCTCTCATTCTTGGAAGAGGATTCCTAAAAACGGGGCATGCTCTTATTGATGTATTTAAGCATGAGATCACATTGCGTGTGGGTAATGAAGCTGTTACCTTTAACCATGATCAAACATCGAAGTACTCCTCAAATTATGACTCTAAATCGGTTAACCGAATCGATGTCATTGATATTGCTTCAAAGGAGTACTCTCAAGAAATTGTTGGTTATTTTCATAATTCTGTGAGTGGTGATCCCACCACATCTTCTCTGCCTTTCATTTCCGACTCTTCCCCTTCTCTCACTCCGTTTGAGGGAAGTGATTCCAATTTGGAAGAGATCGAGGCTTTTCTCAAGTGTGATTCATTTCTGGAAGGAATTGATAACGCTGAGATTGATCTGGAGGGAGATATTCTTCTTCTTGAGAAATTGTTAAATCAGGACAATTCCCCTCCTCTCCCTCCCGTTGAACTTCATAAAAAGGAAATCAAATCAGTTGAGAAAACTGATAAATTTTCGGAGATCAAGTTTAAGGACTTGCCTCCTCCACTTGAATATACAATTCTTGAGGAGGAAGTTCTTGTCTTAATTGCTATTCAGATCTCTCTTCTTCCCTTCACCTACCCGGTGATTTCCCCTATCTTTCACTCATTTGGGAGTGAGGATATTACTTTTGACCCTGGCATTTTCCATTTAACATTGGTTTAAATGCCGGATTTATCTCATCGGTGTGGAACTTTCTTATGCTCAATTGGTTATCCAAGCATCTTGAATGAAAGTCCGATAGAGATGGTTTCTTCCACTTACTTCCCCATGAACCAATGAATTCGGGGTCGAGTCAAGCTAGCGACTCGGTTAATAAAAATAGTAGTAAAACATGGGTTTTCACCCATGTCTCACCCAAGTGTGGGGGGGATGTGTAACACCTAAAATTCAAAAGCATGTAAAATGACCATAATGCCCCTATAAGTTTAAAAATTAATTAAAAGCTTGTAAAGTATCCACTAAATCTCAAACTTCTGACAATGCACAAGGGATGCTCCCAAATAATTTTAACAACTTCATTTAACATTTTGACAAGTGGCAAAATTACCAAATTACCCCCGTAACATTTATAAATGAATAAAAGTATTATAAAAGTCCCGAATTCATCCCGAACCTCTGGAAACGAACTACAAATCAAGTGTAATAATTATGAAACATGCTACTAATATTTTTACAAGTCCAAAAATGTATTATTTACCTAAAATAATAATAATGCCGATTTATATATAATTAAAGTATTTTAAATACATTTTAAGTGTACAAGATAAATGCAAAGCAAATCCTAAACTTGGTAAATAATTTTTCCAGCTAATAGGACCAAAATTTCTGCTCATTCACCTCCTTAAGGCTCGGCTATTACCCCATATATCCATTCCAAGTATTTTATCTTGATTTACCCTAATTTGTTCTAGCCGACAAATCACAATAATCCTCCCATAATTCATTCGATCCCTCCCAAAAGCCAAGAACAATTTTCTGGAGTTCATCACACTACTAAGAAGCTTGGAAAAATAGCAAGTCGATTTGTAGAGGCCTAAATCAAGAGCTATCGAATTTTCTTCCCTATTTCATTCGAAAGGTATTAAAATCCCAAATAATTCATTCGATCATGTTAAAATTCGTTTCTTATTTTTCCTGGAGTTCTTACCTTATGTATGATCTGTGAAAAATATGCACAAGGTTATTTGGTTCCATTTGAAGCCGTGGGAATTTATTCTTGTCGAAAATTCAAACCGAGAAGCCATAAATCGTGCAACCCTCTTCCGCTCGTTCTAAAAATTCCCTGGTATTTTTCTCAGCCTATATTGATCATATCTAACGTGGGAAAAATAATAAAAACGACCCATGCATTGTATATAATTCGTATGGTAATTATTGTGTTTTATAAACCCTAAATCGAAATAAATATAAACATCATGCATGCGATTTTTCCTGGACAAATGAATAATTTTCGTGGCCTCTATGATCTTTATACAACACTAGAAAAATGCTTATTTGATTCGTTGAGGCCAAAAACTATTTTGGTGGAATTATGTTATAATCGGCAAAAAGGAAAAATAAGGACAAAAATACCTAGCGATTTATCTAGGGTTTAAAACTGATGGGATCTGATCTTAAATGAACTATAATGATGTGTAAATGATGGCAAAATTATTGGGATCAATTAGGGTTTTATTTGGTTAAAAATTGTATTTAACGATTTGTAAATAAATATGAAAGGGGGTGTTTTGTCAATAATAAAATTCATGGGCCATTTTTGTCATGTTCTATATATCATGTATAATCTGTAAAAATTATTAAACGGGGGCATATATGTAAAATTTGTGAGATAATAAATTAAGTTGTACTTGTTAATTCGATTTGGAAATTAAATAAATACAAGGACTAAACATGTAATTTCTGAAAAGTTGAGGTCGATTTGTGTTATAAATGATATTTAGGGGCTAATGTGAAAATTTGGATATTTATTGGACTAATATGTAATTATTATTAATTAATGATTTAAATGTAAATTCTAAGGACTTAATATGTAACTTTACTAAATGGAGGGACCTATTGTGTAAATATGGAATAATTAAAGGTCTGATCGTATAACTCACTAAAATAAGTACTCATTGTGTAAATTTGATAAACCAAGGGTTTAATGTGTAATTATGCATGTTTGAAGGTTTAAAAGGTAATTTTGGAAGTTCAGGGGCATAAAATGTAAATTATGAAAACCTGAGGACCAAAGGTGTAACTATGATAAGGATACTTTATTTCCATCAAATATTAATCTAATTAAGCTATGTACTAAATATTTCTAAAAGTGGAAACCTTCTAATTATGGAAACTTTCTAAAAGTGGAAACTTACTAAAAAGGGAAAGTTACTTAAAATGGAAAGACGTTTAATTAAGAATGATTTGTAATCCCCTTCTACTCCTTTAGGTGTGAAGAAGGAGAGACCTTGAGCTTTCCCTCATTTCTGTGCTTGTTTCTATTTTTGCTTTCGTCATAAGGTACGGATACTCTGCCCTTGTTTCTGTAAGGGTTCCTATACACTATACAGTGATGTGACTTATGATTCTGTTTAGTTTTCCCCAAGCCATTGCTATGATCCCCATTTGTTTATGATCCTTTGCTTGTGAACCTTGTTCTATTGAACCTTTGATTTGGACCTTTGACACTAGTTCTGAACCTTGGATATGAACCTTCTGTTATGAACCTATTATGATGAACCTTATGATATGACACATCTGATATGATATGACTCTTAGTTGATACCCGAGCCACCTTTCTGTTACCTAGCCAGGAAGGTAACCTGGCCGTGTCTGTGATGCACCACTGGCATGACTCATGTGTGGGTGAGTGATTCCTCACACCGTCCCCATTCTGATTATGATATGCGCATTACTTTGATTATGATTATATATGTTTCTGGGGGGCGTATGGATTGCAATCCTAGATCTGTTCTGTTTAGTGGATTTAACTGTATATGCTATGATATGATTTGTCTGGTGACTGGTGCTGTGTGCAATACACGCCTTTCACAATTATCTGGGAGCTGATCACTCCATTTGATACATGAGGTCACCCCTCATATTATCTGGTTGCCTAAGAGGTATCCCCTCTGTACGTGTATGATTATGAGTATGATATGATATGTTTCTGGGCTCGTGGTAGACGACTATCCTATTCTTCTCTTTTACCATTGTTTCTGATTATTACCTTATGATATTTTCCAGTGCTTCATTTTATTTCTGTTTCATTATCTTGTTGTATTATGTATCTGTTCACTGGGCTTTGTAAGCTCAGCCGCACGTTTTCTTTTCCGTGTGCGGCAGGTATCTAGCTGGGAGATGGATTTATGCTTGGGATGAGAGTTAGAGGAGCTTTTGCCTTAGATGATGTCCTACCCTAGTCTTACCATTTTATTTCAGCATTTTGATATTGGATCTATTTCGTTATGTATTTCCTTGGGATTATTTCTTTCTTTCATTTGAGACTTATGTATTGAATTCCAGTCATGTTGACTTGGATTATTTAATGATTATGTTTATTGGCTTCCGCTGTGATTATGTATGTATGCTTTGATTTGTCACCATAATGTGATGCTTCTACCCTTGCCGGGTTGGGGTGTTACAATTATAGTATCAGAGCCCAGGCTGCGACCTGTCGTACATAAGCTTTGGCCTGTGAAACATGTGGACCATAGGATTTGACCCTTAAGTTTTAAGTTTTGACTGGTGAGGCTTTGGGTAGGCATAGGTTTCTGTTTCGTCTTCCATTTCGTGCTTATTTTCCCTTATGTTTTGCTAATTCTTTTCATGATCATTCAGATGGTGAACACTCGCTTTACTCAGTACACTAATGGGGATGATGGCCCCAATTTTGAAGAGATGATAGCCGCTGCTGTGGCTGCTGCTCTTCCGCGAGTGGTGACTGAGGTCACCAATAATATCAGGAATGGGGCTGGTCCTTCTGGAGGTGGTGGTGGTGGTGATGCTCAACCCACTGCTCCACCCGCTGCTCCTCCAGCTGGTATCCATGTGTGGATTGAGCGGTTCAACAAGCTCAAGCCTCTCTCGTTCAAGTCCGCTGTCACTCCTCATGAAGCGGAGGACTGGATTACGCATGTCGAGAAGTTGTTTCGTGTTCTGGGATGTGCTGACGAGTTTAAAACTCGTTTGGCCACATTCAAACTAGAGGGTGATGCTCAGAATTGGTGGACTGCTCTTGTTCAGGCCAAAGGGGATGATTATGCTGAGACTTGTTCGTGGGCAGATTTTATTGAGGCGTTTTATAAGCAGTACATTCCTATGGCAGAGCAGCTGAGGTATGAGAGGGAATACGGGTCTATTCGTCAGGGTGATCATGAGTCTTCTGGAGATTTCATGCAGCGTTTCTTACGTCTGGCTAGTTTCGTGGGGCCAGAGGTTACTGGGGACTCTGTTCGACAGGCTCGTCACTTCAAGTGGGCTCTTAAGAGATGGGTGTTAGACCGGATCGTTAACACTCCATTTGATGATGTGGCTAGTGTTCAGGATGCCGCGCGTAACATCGAGTTGTTACATGCGGACAGGATGTCTAATAAGCGTGATAGGGATGGTAACAGGGTAGATTTTCGGGGTCGGCAGGACCAAAGGCAGGATTCTCGGGGTCATGGTCGTCAGGACCAGAGACAGGATTTTCGGGGTCGTCAGGACCATGGGCATGATCAGCAGGGTCGCCAGGACCGAGGTGGTGATTATAGGCGACAGGATTCTAGGAACCAGGGCCGACAGGATTATGGTCGGTATGGTGGTGACCGTCAGGGTCAGGGTGATAATAGCAGGCGTAGGAATTCTCAGCAGTATCAGCAGTCGGGATCTTCGGGTCAGAGGGGTTCTGTTCAAGCTCTACCTCCTCCTCCTTTATGTACTACATGTGGGAAACCACATCCGGGTCCTTGTTACAAAGCTTCTGGTGGTTGCTTCTCTTGTGGATCTACATCGCACAAAGTCAAGGACTGTCCTAAGAAGAATGTTGGTGAACCTAAAGTCGATACTAGGACTGCTCCTACTTCAGGCCGGGTCTATTCTTTGACACGTGACCAGGCAGCTAGCACCTCAGGTACTATTACGGGTTTTCTGTATATTGGAGATCGTATTGTTTTCGTTTTATTTGACACCGGTGCTACACATTCAATAATATCCACATCACTTGCAAATAAAATAAACGTAAACCCAACTCAATTAATGAACCGTATATCTATTGCTACCCCGATGAAAACTCATGTTATTATTGATGTCGAGTATGTTAATTGCCCTCTCCGTTTCGATGATCGTATTCGTCCTGCGAACCTTCTTCCCATTGATATGGTTGTTTTTGATATCATTCTGGGCATGGACTGGTTAGCTGCCCATAAGGCGACTATTGATTGTTATGCTCGTAAGGTGATCTTTGGCGATCTTCATTATCCTGATTATGTTTATTCTGGTTCCCAACCTCTGAAATCTGTAAAGATTATTTCGGCTATGAAAGCCCGGACATTGATCTCGCATGGCTGTCTTGGTTTTCTTGCTTCTATTAAAGATACCTCTGTTGATGTACCTAGCATTGATAGTATTCGTATTGTGCGCGATTTCGCCGATGTATTTCCGGATGAACTTCCTGGCATTCCTCCCGTCAGGGAAGTCGAATTTAGCATTGATCTGATTCCGGGTGCTGAACCCATATCTAAAGCTCCTTACCGCATGGCACCGATTGAATTAAAGGAATTAAAGGAGCAATTGCAAGAACTGTTGGAAAACGGTTTTATTCGTCCGAGCGTATCTCCTTGGGGTGCTCCCGTGTTGTTTGTTAAGAAGAAAGACGGCAGCATGCGTCTTTGTATCGATTATCGAGAGCTAAACCGCATTACGATTCGTAACCGCTATCCTCTTCCTCGCATTGATGATCTGTTCGACCAGTTGCAAGGGGCGAGGCATTTCTCTAAAATCGATCTAAGGTCGGGCTATCACCAGCTTAGGGTGAGGGAGCAGGATGTTCCCAAAACGGCCTTTCGCACTCGGTACGGCCACTATGAATTCTTGGTTATGCCTTTTGGTTTGACCAATGCTCCGGCTGTATTTATGGACCTAATGAACCGGGTATTCCATGAATTTCTCGATAAGTTCGTCATTGTCTTCATAGATGATATCCTTGTGTACTCTAAAACCGAGGCGGAGCACGAGCAACATCTTAGTATGGTTCTGGAGATTCTTCGACAGCAGCGATTGTATGCAAAGTTTTCGAAATGCGAGTTTTGGTTGGATCGAGTGGCTTTCTTGGGTCACATTGTTTCTGCAGACGGCATCACGATGGATCCGGCAAAGGTTGAGGCTATCACAAAATGGCCAAGACCTACAAATGTGACGGAGGTGAGAAGTTTCCTGGGTCTCGCTGGGTATTATCGGAGATTTGTTGAGGGCTTTTCGCGTCTTGCTTTGCCGTTGACACAGTTGATGAGGAAAGGGGAAAAGTTTATTTGGACTGATGAGCGAGAGAGTAGTTTTGAGGAGTTGAAGAAACGTTTAGTGTCGGCACCTATCTTGACTCTTCCATCGGGTTCCGGCGGATTTCAGATTTATAGCGACGCATCGAAGAAAGGTTTAGGTTGTGTTTTGATGTAGCATGGGAAGGTTATCGCCTATGCTTCGAGGCAGCTGAAGCCTTACGAAGTGAACTATCCGACGCATGATCTAGAGTTAGCAGCTGTGGTTTTCGCGCTAAAGATTTGGCGCCATTATTTGTATGGAGAGACTTGTGACATTTTCACCGATCATAAGAGTCTTAAATACATCTTCACCCAGAAAGAGTTGAATATGAGACAGAGGCGTTGGTTGGAGCTTCTGAAAGATTATGATGCTAACATCCAGTATCATCCCGGTAAAGCAAATGTAGTCGCTGATGCTCTGAGTAGGAAATCCGGTATGATTGCGAGTTTGGAGTTTGAGCCCCGTATTTTGCATGATTTAGAGCTTCTCGATGTGGAGTTTTGTGTTCGAGGTCATGGTGGTTATTGGGCTAGCCTTACGGTGGAGTCCAATCTTATCTTGCGAATTAAGGAAGCTCAGAAAGAGGATGGTGAGCTGTGGTCTATAGTCCAAAATGTTGAGGACGGCAAGCAATCAGAGTTTAGAGTTGATGATTCCGGTGTAGTGTGGTTTGAGGATCGTCTCTGTGTTCCCAACGATCCTGAGCTTAGGGAGGATGTTCTATCAGAGGCTCATAGTTCCCCTTTTACCATACATCCTGGTTCTACTAAGATGTACCGGGACCTTAAGCAACATTTCTGGTGGAGTGGCATGAAACAGGATGTGGCTTCGTTTGTATCTAAGTGTTTGACTTGCCAGCAGGTCAAGATTGAGCACCAGAGAGCTAGTGGGTTGCTTCAACCGTTGGAGATTCCGAAGTGGAAATGGGAGGAAATTTCGATGGATTTCGTTACTGGTTTACCTCTTACTCGTAGGAAGCATGATGCGATTTGGGTGGTCGTCGATCGACTAACCAAGTCTGCTCACTTCCTCCCTATTCGTGTGGACTACAGTGTTAGTAAATTGGCAGACATATTTCAGCAGGAAATCGTTAGGCTCCATGGTATGCCTATGGCCATTATATCAGATAGGGATCCTCGGTTTACGTCACGCTTCTGGAAGGGATTGCATAAGGCATGGGATACGCGCCTTAAGTTCAGTACAGCTTTTCACCCTCAGACGGATGGTCAGTCGGAGAGGACCATTCAGACCTTAGAGGACATGTTGAGGGCATGTGCCTTAGAGTGGACTGGTAGCTGGGACGATTATTTGTGTTTGGTAGAGTTTGCTTATAATAACAGTTGGCACGCGAGTATTCGTATGGCTCCTTTTGAGATGTTATATGGTCGGAAATGTAGGGCTCCGGTTTGTTGGAACGAGGTAGGTGAACGCGTTATTGAGGGTCCAGAGTTAGTTCAGATCGCTACCGAGAAAGTAGATGTTGCCAGGGAGAAGTTGAAGGAAGCTCGTGCGCGTCAAAAGAGTTACGCTGATAAGCATAGGCGTGACTTGGAGTTTCGTGTTGGTGATCGGGTATTTCTTAAGGTTTCGCCTTTCCGAGGGGTTAAACGTTTTGGGAATTAAGGGCAAGCTCAGTCCTCGATTCATCGGACCGTTTGAGATTTTGGATCGCATCGGAGAAGTTTCGTATCGTTTGGCTCTTCCTCCGCAGTTATCACATGTTCACGACGTCTTTCATGTATCTCTACTGAGGGGATACAATTATCATCCTCTGCATGTGGTGTCTTACCCTTTTGATCAGATCCAGCCAGATATGTCTCTTCCGGAAGAGCCGGAAGCTGTCCTTGATCGCCAAGAGCGAGTTATGAGACGTAAAGTCATTCCTTTTGTTAAGATTCTTTGGCGGAACCACCCAGAGCGGGAAGCTACCTGGGAGACCGAGGAGTCTATTCGAGCTAGTTATCCTCATTTTGTTTTCTGATTCTGGTATGTCTCTATCTTGTTTCCGATTCGTTTCATTTTGACTCTTTGCAAATTTCGGGGACGAAAATTTTCTGTTAGAGGGGAAGAAGTTGTAACACCTAAAATTCGAAAGCATGTAAAATGACCATAATGCCCCTATAAGTTTAAAAATTAATTAAAAGCTTGTAAAGTATCCACTAAATCTCAAACTTCTGACAATGCACAAGGGATGCTCCCAAATAATTTTAACAACTTCATTTAACATTTTGACAAGTGGCAAAATTACCAAATTACCCCCGTAACATTTATAAATGAATAAAAGTATTATAAAAGTCCCGAATTCATCCCGAACCTCTGGAAACGAACTACAAATCAAGTGTAATAATTATGAAACATGCTACTAATATTTTTACAAATCCAAAAATGTATTATTTACCTAAAATAATAATAATGCCGATTTATATATAATTAAAGTATTTTAAATACATTTTAAGTGTACAAGATAAATGCAAAGCAAATCCTAAACTTGGTAAATAATTTTTCCAGCTAATAGGACCAAAATTTCTGCTCATTCACCTCCTTAAGGCTCGGCTATTACCCCATATATCCATTCCAAGTATTTTATCTTGATTTACCCTAATTTGTTCTAGCCGACAAATCACAATAATCCTCCCATAATTCATTCGATCTCTCCCAAAAGCCAAGAACAATTTTCTGGAGTTCATCACACTACTAAGAAGCTTGGAAAAATAGCAAGTCGATTTGTAGAGGCCTAAATCAAGAGCTATCGAATTTTCTTCCCTATTTCATTCGAAAGGTATTAAAATCCCAAATAATTCATTCGATCATGTTAAAATTCGTTTCTTATTTTTCCTGGAGTTCTTACCTTATGTATGATCTGTGAAAAATATGCACAAGGTTATTTGGTTCCATTTGAAGCCGTGGGAATTTATTCTTGTCGAAAATTCAAACCGAGAAGCCATAAATCGTGCAACCCTCTTCCGCTCGTTCTAAAAATTCCCTGGTATTTTTCTCAGCCTATATTGATCATATCTAACGTGGGAAAAATAATAAAAATGACCCATGCATTGTATATAATTCGTATGGTAATTATTGTGTTTTATAAACCCTAAATCGAAATAAATATAAACATCATGCATGCGATTTTTCCTGGACAAATGAATAATTTTCGTGGCCTCTATGATCTTTATACAACACTAGAAAAATGCTTATTTGATTCGTTGAGGCCAAAAACTATTTTGGTGGAATTATGTTATAATCGGCAAAAAGGAAAAATAAGGAAAAAAATACCTAGCGATTTATCTAGGGTTTAAAACTGATGGGATCTGATCTTAAATGAACTATAATGATGTGTAAATGATGGCAAAATTATTGGGATCAATTAGGGTTTTATTTGGTTAAAAATTGTATTTAACGATTTGTAAATAAATATGAAAGGGGGTGTTTTGTCAATAATAAAATTCATGGGCCATTTTTTTCATGTTCTATATATCATGTATAATCTGTAAAAATTATTAAACGGGGGGCATATATGTAAAATTTGTGAGATAATAAATTAAGTTGTACTTGTTAATTCGATTTGGAAATTAAATAAATACAAGGACTAAACATGTAATTTCTGAAAAGTTGAGGTCGATTTGTGTTATAAATGATATTCATGGGCTAATGTGAAAATTTGGATATTTATTGGACTAATATGTAATTATTATTAATTAATGATTTAAATGTAAATTCTAAGGACTTAATATGTAACTTTACTAAATGGAGGGACCTATTGTGTAAATATGGAATAATTAAAGGTCTGATCGTATAACTCACTAAAATAAGTACTCATTGTGTAAATTTGATAAACCAAGGGTTTAATGTGTAATTATGCATGTTTGAAGGTTTAAAAGGTAATTTTGGAAGTTCAGGGGCATAAAATGTAAATTATGAAAACCTGAGGACCAAAGGTGTAACTATGATAAGGATACTTTATTTCCAGCAAATATTAATCTAATTAAGCTATGTACTAAATATTTCTAAAAGTGGAAACCTTCTAATTATGGAAACTTTCTAAAAGTGGAAACTTACTAAAAAGGGAAAGTTACTTAAAATGGAAAGACGTTTAATTAAGAATGATTTGTAATCCCCTTCTACTCCTTTAGGTGTGAAGAAGGAGAGACCTTGAGCTTTCCCTCATTTCTGTGCTTGTTTCTATTTTTGCTTTCGTCATAAGGTACGGATACTCTGCCCTTGTTTCTGTAAGGGTTCCTATACACTATACAGTGATGTGACTTATGATTCTGTTTAGTTTTCCCCAAGCCATTGCTATGATCCCCATTTGTTTATGATCCTTTGCTTGTGAACCTTGATCTGTTGAACCTTTGATTTGGACCTTTGACACTAGTTCTGAACCTTGGATATGAACCTTCTGTTATGAACCTATTATGATGAACCTTATGATATGACACATCTGATATGATATGACTCTTAGTTGATACCCGAGCCACCTTTCTGTTACCTAGCCAGGAAGGTAACCTGGCCGTGTCTGTGATGCACCACTGGCATGACTCATGTGTGGGTGAGTGATTCCTCACACCGTCCCCATTCTGATTATGATATGCGCATTACTTTGATTATGATTATATATGTTTCTGGGGGGCGTATGGATTGCAATCCTAGATCTGTTCTGTTTAGTGGATTTAACTGTATATGCTATGATATGATTTGTCTGGTGACTGGTGCTGTGTGCAATACACGCCTTTCACAATTATCTGGGAGCTGATCACTCCATTTGATACATGAGGTCACCCCTCATATTATCTGGTTGCCTAAGAGGTATCCCCTCTGTACGTGTATGATTATGAGTATGATATGATATGTTTCTGGGCTCGTGGTAGACGACTATCCTATTCTTCTCTTTTACCATTGTTTCTGATTATTACCTTATGATATTTTCCAGTGCTTCATTTTATTTCTGTTTCATTATCTTGTTGTATTATGTATCTGTTCACTGGGCTTTGTAAGCTCAGCCGCACGTTTTCTTTTCCGTGTGCGGCAGGTATCTAGCTGGGAGATGGATTTATGCTTGGGATGAGAGTTAGAGGAGCTTTTGCCTTAGATGATGTCCTACCCTAGTCTTACCATTTTATTTCAGCATTTTGATATTGGATCTATTTCGTTATGTATTTCCTTGGGATTATTTCTTTCTTTCATTTGAGACTTATGTATTGAATTCCAGTCATGTTGACTTGGATTATTTAATGATTATGTTTATTGGCTTCCGCTGTGATTATGTATGTATGCTTTGATTTGTCACCATAATGTGATGCTTCTACCCTTGCCGGGTTGGGGTGTTACAGGATGCCCCACATGTTGTAAATATGTACATTAAGTCAAAAAAAAAAAAATGGCTATTAGTATTTCCCTTTCACGTTCTAAGTGTTGGTTTAACAACCGGTACTTTGAATATTGAGGGCAATATTCAGTTCTAAGTGTGGGGGGGAATTCTAGCGAATTTGATCAAATGTACCATCTAGTACCCCCATTTTAGCCAAAATTTTAAAATTTTTTCTCACTTAGAACGCAATAAATGGTTATCAGTCCGCCATGTCTAACCTACATAAGGATTGGCTAATCCGAGAGCAAACGGCTTTTGATAAAGATGTCTCAAATCCGTTGATGGCTTACAATTTGCCGAAAATTGTATGGTATTCAACTCCCCATATCTTTTATAGTGAAGAGTTGGCTAGCCCACAAGGTTATGGCTTGTGGTAAAGGCATTGGAAAACCATAATTGGTAATCAGCTCACCAAAGATAATAGTTGTAATTTATCTAAGAGTTGGCTATTCCAGAAGCAAACGGCTTCTGGTAAAGACAAATCAAAACCGTTGACAGCTGATGGTTTGCTCAAAATCATTTGGTTATCATTATACCAAAGTATAACATACTAAAACATTGGCTACTCCAGAAGTAATGACTTTTGGTAAAGAGAAAAATCCATTAAAATCTTCATAAAAGATTGCTAGGGACTAGCAATAGTTTAGTGTGGGGGATTGATGAGTGTCTAAATACTCATCATTTCTGTCACGTTTTATCTGCAAAAACATTTAAAAACATGCAGATATGCTTCAAAATACAGAAAATATCACAAAATGTGTTTTTATATGACTCAGGAACAAAAAAGATTGAAAACAAGTGAAAAACGAACAAAGTTTACATAATTGTCATTTTCAGTCCCTGAAGTTTCACAAATTGGCAGATTTAGTCCCTGAAGGTTTAAAATGAAAGAAAAGTGAACTTTAGTCCTTGGGATATCAAACATATTCACTTTTAGTCCCTGGATGAAAGTTTTCTAAAAATGACAACTTTTACCCCTCAAGTTTCAAAATTGGCAAATCTAGTCCTCGGGTTTTAAAAAAAATTATAATTTATCAAATAAAACCCTTGTGCTATTTATAATTGGCAAAATAGACCCTTTTGATAACTTTGGTAAAATTACAATTTCAACCCTTCAATTTCAGAATATTACAAAATTGGTCCTTGTGTTTATTATACAAACCAAACCGGACCCTTTTATATTACAAACCCAAAAATAAAACCCAATCCTATTACCCAACCCAAGCCCAATCCATAAACAAACCCGACCCATCCCTTCTTATTTAAACCCAGAGTTTGACTTCGGTCAAACTCATCCCTTCCAATACCGCCCCGCCAAAACCAATACCACCATCTCCACCGCCTCTCTGACAATCCCACCACCTTCCACCTATCCACCTTACCTAACATGCCAAATTGCATTAATTGCTTCTTCTCCAGTACACTCCATCAGAGATAGTGGATTTTTTCACTATCTCAATTTTGGCGCCAAAAGTAGTTTTAACGACTGAGATGATGTCCGAAGGATCCAAAGGTCAAGAAAGGATCAGAGAAGAAGAATAGATAAATCCCACTTAGTTTTTGTATAAATAGATAGCAATGTAAGCCTTAATTAAAAAAAGTAGTTAACTTAGTTAAATCATAATTTTAATTTCAGTAATCATAGCTTGTAATTTTCAGTTCTCAGTTGTAATTCATGTTATAATCAATCAAAGTAATCTTGTTTTAATCACTGTTGTTCTAAATTTCATGTAATGCTAAGTTTCAAGTTGAATGTTAAATCGTATAAGCTCTATGTCACTCTAAATCAATATCAACAGCTCCAAAGTACCTTGCAATAAGCTTATAAAAGCTTTACATAGCTTTGTGTAAGCTTATTTAGTGTTAATCAGTTCTAAATTCCAAGTGATCAAGAAAGTCAACCTGAAGCCAATAAGCTGTTCAAAAGGGTATAAGCTAATTTGGAAGGCTTTTTGTGGTTTTCTAGCTTGTATTAACAAGCTAGATTGGTTCTGTTCTAGTCCTGCTATCCCAATAGCCCCATCTCAGTTGTAAGCCAATTTCTCATATTTTGGCATTCTACTGTACAAGTGCTTATTCCCAGCTTATTGTTATTGTTTCTTGCTTATTACTAGTTTGTGATCATATTTCACCAATAATATCAGTCTCATATAGCTTTTGTTTCAGTTCTACTAAAAAACACTTAAAAGTCCAAAAATAGCTAATAGTAGCATAGCTTATTAGATTGCTTATTTCTGTGTTGAAAGTTGCTCATTAGTATTTAAATAAGTTAGTCAATCAGTAAAATCAAGGTTTCTAGTTTAAAACATTGTGTTTCATTTGAAAAATCACCACAGACCATATCAAAGGGGTGTTTGGTTTATGCAGTCAACAAGGTCAACTGAGCTTGTACTGTTCATTGACCACTTTCCAAACTTTGATCTTGCTTAAATAAGTCATATTAAGCTGTTCCTAAGTTATTTTAAGCTAATTTGATAGGTTGTGTAGTTTTGAACCATCTGTGCAAATTTTAGAACCTCAAAAGCTCAAATAAGCCATTTTAAGCTATAAGCTCTTTATGGCCTTTTTCTTGGCTCAACTGAGGTCTTTTGGATTCATTTAGAGTAAACACAAAAGTTGGTTTAAAGTCTTTTGGCTTGTGCACCTCTGCACACCAACTCTGCTGCTCAGTATATACTGAGCAGACATAGCTGATTTTCTCAGCTCATTTGTAGCTTATCCAATTAAGCTGTGAACCTGATTTTTGGTTTATGAGTAGTTTACATAGCTAGTTTTAAGATTATCATATGGTATTCCATTTCATAGCTTATTTGATTGCTTAAAAATAGGCCTGCACTTTTCCCCAACTCTGCTGATTCAATTTCTGATTCTGCTGATTCAGTTTTTGGTTCCTAAGCTCACCTGTTCTAGTGCTTAATTGGACTTCAATTGGCCTGTTTCTGATAGGGCTTTTTTCATTTTAAGATACCCAATAGTACTAGCTAGCTTTTGCCCCCATTAGTTTGCATCTCAGTAGCTTATTGGTCTGCTTAATCTACCTTGCAATTTGGCCATTTTTCTGCTGTTTCTGCTGATAGCTTTGCAACTGCCAATCTGCTTATCAGCTTAATTTCTTGTGCTTATTTGTATTTTTCAGTTGTTTTAAGCTTCTATAAGTTGTTTGTACTTGTCCTGAGCACTTGGTTAAGTTTTGAGCTTATTAGCCCAACTGCTTATTTGCCCATCTGCTTATCAGGGCTTATTAAACTTTTGATTTTAATTTTCCTAGCTTTTAAATATTAATTTAGACTTATCCTGAATTTTTCAGATTTTTCCTAAGTCATTTAATATTTTTAATCTTTTTAATTAGTTTATAATAGTAATTAAATCATAATAAATAGAATATTAATCAAAAAAATATAATTTTAATATTTATAATTTTCTTTTATTAAATAGAATCCAGGAAAAATATAATTATATTGTTAGACCTTAAGAAAAATAAAAACAGAAAAATAGTGATAACTTCTATTTAATAGAATTTATCTTTTTAAATTTTAATTAAGTAATTTTCATTTTTATAATTTTCTTAGCTTCTTTTTACTTAATAATATTTATAGAAAAAGTTTTAGATTTTTATTTGTTTATTTAGTATTTATTATAAATTAAATTAGTTTAAATAAGTAATTAAATAATAAATAATTAATAATAATTCGATAAAAAGTTAAAAAAATATATATTTTAAGTTTTTAAATAAGTTTTAAGTCATTTTACATTTTTAGGTTTTAAATTTCATATATTTCAGTTTTTGTCCCATTTTAGATTTCCCGTTGCGCGTTTTAGTTTATTTTTATTCGCGTTTAATTTTATTGTGTATTTGTTTTAATTTGTTATTTAGAATTATTAAAAAAGCAAAATCAAATATCTAATCACATCAGTCACCCTAATCCTAACTTTCCACAGTTTGCCCATTCACACCTCGTTGGGAAACGATTCGGGTAATTACTTACCTGTCTTCACACTACACACGAACGTGAGTTTTTGCAAGTATCCTTTTTCACAAAGGGGTAATTTGTAATTATTCACGCGTATTCGCTGTCTGCATTTATTTATAGGTGTATCCGGCCTGGATCAATTTATCTTGGAGAAAAAGTAATTGTAAGCCGACTAGGACTCCTTAGTCTATAAAAGGAGGTCCTAGGGCATTGAGTTAGATATGTGATTCATTACAGAGTTTATAGCTTCAAGGTTTTGTAACCCTAATACTATTGAGTATTCGTATTATTCTTTAATAATATTGAAGCTGTTTGTTTTGATTGTTAAACTGTTTTGTTCTTGTGTTTACTGTTACATTGAGAATTCTTCTTAACATTAAAGTTTAGATTCTACATAAACTTTAATAAACTCAACACAGTTTCTACGATAGTTGTGCTAGATTTATCTAGTATTACTAACCCTTATACAAGCTAAGGAATTTGATCATGTACACAACTGGGATCAACAAGTTGTATCAGAGCTTGTGATCTAGAAGCTGTGACCAAGAAGAAGCTGTTTTAATACATAAGATTTTACTAGAAGACATGGATCAAGAATCTGCACACATGGTGGCTACATCAAAGGTACCTATGCTTAAACTTGGAGAGTTTAAGATCTGGAGAATGAGAATTGAGCAATATATCCAGATGATCGATTATTCTCTATGGGAGGTCATAGAGAATGGTAACTCCTTACCAAATACAACAACATCTGCAGAAGGTGTTGTGACTGTGGTGCCTATTATATCTGTTGAAGACAAGGCTCAGAAAAAACTGAAGGTAAAAGCTAGGAGTACTTTACTGATGGGCATTACCAATGAACATCAGTTAACGTTTAATTCAATAAAAGATGCCAAGTCGTTGATGGAAGCTATAGATAAGAGATTTGGTGGGAATGTTGCTACAAAGAAGACAAAGAAGAATCTCTTGAAGCAGCAGTATGAAAACTTCTCTTCTCCAAGTTCTGAGACGCTAGATCAAACCTTTGATAGGCTTCAAAAGCTTGTTAGTTAACTGGAGCTTTTGGGTAAAAAGCAGTCCCAAGAAGATGTCAATCTGAAAATTGATGTAGACATAAGAAACCCTAAAACGATTCTCTCTATTGGCGAAAAAATACGATTCCCTAAAGTTCTGCAAACACCTTCTTACGATTTACTAATCATTAATATTTTATTCTATCCATTCACGTGGGTTGATTTAATATTATTGGTTTGCTACAATTGTGGGACGGTGCATTATTTATTCATTTTTTTTGCTGATCTGCGCTTGTAACACTATCGCTATTGGAATACTTGTGGGTCGGTGCGTTAATTCTTACTATATTTTTGGTGATAGTGGGTCGGTGGTTTTCCCTTTATTAATTCTACGTGAATCATTGATCTCCATGCATTAATCTGCACGTGAATTATGGGAGCAGGTTAGACTTTTTACGCTTTAAATCTTAAACCCTAATCTTGCGATTAGGGTTTTCTATTCGTTATTAGTTTTTGCTTTATTGCTGGCAACTGTTCGTGGCTATTGGCTTTCTGATTGAGGTAGTGGGTTATTGAGAGATGATTAACAAGGGCTTTCTTAATAATAAGAATAAGGATTCTACGGTGAATGTTAACATTGATGTGGACGAATTGGCTAAAAAGAATGAATCTGATGTGAATATGACTGAAACGACTCCTATTAACATTGATAGTGAGTCGACAGTACACAAGGAGGCTCATGATGATGGTAAGTCTGGTCCGGGTACAAGTGATACGAGTGTGCAAGAGACTCAATCAGGTTCTACTCCTATATCTTTTGCGGATATGCTTAAAGATAAAACACCTAAGAAGACCGTCAAGATTTCGGAGATGCGAAACGAAAATTGTGTGGCTGGTGCTAATGTCACCATCCCTTTGGAAGCTGTCAATGAGGTACGCTCTAGATTCGCTAATACCTTGTATGGTTATTTCATTGGTAAGAGACTCGCTTTCCCGGTAGTTGAAAATTACGTTAGAAATACTTGGGCAAAGTTTGGTTTACAAAGGGTTATGCTTAATAATGGTTTTTTCCTTTTCCAATTTGAGACCAAAGAGGGTATGGAAAGGGTGTTGGAAGAAGGTCCATGGTTGATACGATTGGTTCCTATCTTTTTGAATATTTGGACTCCCAACACTACACTTACAAAAGATGATATAACTTTAGCTCCTGTTTGGGTTAAACTTCATAATATTCCGGTTGTTGCATATTCTGAGGTTGGTCTTAGTTTGATTACGACGCAAATTGGTCGTCCTATCATGCTGGATTCCTACACGAGTACGATGTGCCTTAAGTCGTGGGGTCGTAATTCCTATGCTAGGGCTCTTGTGGAAGTGTCGTCAAAGGAGGCCTTACTTGACTCTCTTGTGGTTGCTATCCCTTACCCTAATGGGTCAGGTCATTCATTGGAAAAAATTGATATTGAATATGAGTGGGAGCCGCCAAGATGTGAGACATGTAAAGTATTTGATCACAATGATGATGGATGTCCTAAGAGAGTGAAACCGGTTGTGAAAGATAAATCGTTGGTTGATGAAGAGGGTTTCGTTGAAGCTTGTAAGAAGAAAGGTAAAGGTAAGCTTCAGGGTACTAATCGTCAGGTTGATGGGATTCGTTTTCATAAGCCTAAAGTTTCGTATTACTATAGGCCGGTTACTAAGCCAAATAATGGAGGAACATCGATGTCTAAGCCTTCAGTCCAATCGAATACAGGTTCTCCAACGGTTAATGTAGGTTCTACTTGTAATGAACCTACTACTGATCCTACTAGTAGTTCGACGCCTCCCCGGGATGTCCTAGGTAAGAATAATAATTGGATGGAGGATATCAACCTTGTTGATTTGAAGAACAGTTTTGATGTTCTAAAGGAAAAAGATTCGGTTTTGGAACCTGTGAGTGGCACTGAGAGTACCCCTGAAGTTATTTCTAGTTCTTCTAATACTGCTTCACCATCGCTTATGAAGAACACTCCTATTGTTGAGAAAATAGGGAAACTTGAAAAGCTTATTATTGATGGGAAAGCCACCCTTGTGGATGATAATGGTAAACCTATTCCGGTGGTTGATGGTAAAAGGAAGGGTAATCCTTTCTCTAAGGTGGGTGAAGTGGTTGATTCAGATAGTGAGGATGAGGTGTTTGAGCCAAATGATCCTATGGACAGTTACTTTTCATCCGCAGGAGGACATAACGAGCTTGAAGGCTATCTTTCTGATGATTATGCGGCCCAGGTCTATGACTTACCTAGGCATGTTGAGGAATTTAACAATCAGTATGATTTCAAGCTTCAAGGCCATTCGAGGAAGTAATCTTTTATTTGGTTTGGTTTATTTGTTTTGCATGTCTTTTTATGTTTTTAGTGTTTGTTCTAGTTGTTGGTAGCTAGTTGTTCATTTATGGCATATCATAAATGTTCTAGTGGTTGTTCAAGCGTTTGCTTGAGGTTAATGTGGCGTTTCAGCCACATTCCATTGTTCTGTGAACGGTTTTTTTGGTTAATATATTTTGCCAGGGTGGAATCCCTTTTACCCAAAAAAAAAAGATGTCAATCTGTAGTTACTAAGAAGTTTGTCACCAGAGTGGAACACATATGATGTTGTGTGGAGGAACAAACCTGATTTAGACAGTATGAGCATGGATGACCTCTACAACAATCTCAAGGTGTATGAGCCAGAGGTCAAAGGGTTGTCAAACTCAAGTACAAGCACACAAAACATGGCGTTTGTGTCCTCCTCAAACAACAACACTAGCAGTTCTAATGAAGCAGTTAATACTGCTCATGGAGTTTCTACTACTAGCACTCAAGTTAATGATGCTAACCCTACAAACATTGATAACTTGATTAATGCTGTTATTTATGCATTCCTGGCTAGTCAACCTAATAGTCCTCAACTTCTACATGAGGACTTGGAACAAATTCATCCAGATGATATTGAAGAGATGGATTTGAGATGGCAGATGGCTATGTTGACTATGAGGGCAAAAAGGTTCTTGAAGAATTTGGAAGGAAGCTAACTGTCAATAGCAATGAGAACATTGGCTTTGATAAGTCCAAGGTGGAGTGCTACAACTGCCACAGGAAGGGACATTTTGCTAGAGAGTGCAGAGCTCCAAGGAATCAAGACAATAGGAACAAGGAAGGCTCTAGAAGAACTGTGCCTGTGGAAACATTTAATTTCACAGCCTTGGTGTCATTTGATGGTCTTGGTGGATATGGCTGAAGTGATCAGGCTCTTGAAGCAGCAGTATGAAAACTTCTCTGCTCCAAGTTCTGAGACGCTAGATGAAACCTTTGATAGGCTTCAAAAGCTTGTTAGTTGGTATGTGGTTAAACACATACCTTTTCTTGACCAAATTAAGTCTAAAACGACCAAAAACTAACTAAAATACCAAAGATATTTGTGTTTTTGTGTTTGTTTATGTGCAGGTACGGATATCTAAAAAAATGGACAAAAAATCAAGAGAAAACGACAAAACGAGCACGAGAAATGGAAAAGAGCATTTAAAGTCGAAGCCCACATGAAGCCCCGAGCATACCGATGGAAAGATCACGGGAAAACGAGTCCAACGGATCCATCCCCGCCCCGTGAAGTGAACTGAGTCTCCTTGAAACCGCCAACCAAAGTGTTAATCGAATTGTGTATACAAAATCCGGTTCACACTCAAACAATGGTTAAAATATTTAATGAAACATTAATTAACAAAACTAGGCATTTGGTCTAGTGGTAGCAGCATTGAATTGGTAAGAAAAGTGGCGCAAATTCGAATTTGCATGGCTTATTTTTACTATTATATCCAGATGCGAATTTACTACTTCGCCCCTGCTTGGCTGCACGAAATTACTAAAATGCCCCTGGTCCCACTTAGCTTGGGGAACACGCTGTGTTGGTTATAAAGGAAGCAGCCGCATTTTTTTTCATATTCATTTCTTTCTTCGTTTTTTTTTTCTTTTTTTAGAGTAATTTAGCTTTTAATTTAATTTTAATATTTAAATCATGTAAGGATCTTTATTTAATGTAAGGATTTAATCATTATTAGTTTATGTTTATGATATATTAATCTTAAGCCTTTATTTTAATGTTTTAGTTAATCACTTTTTACCCACTTAATCTTTAGATTTACCTTCTTTATCAACCCTTTTATAAACTTTTCTTTTATAAATCTATTAGTCTTATGTTTTTATTTTATTAAGTTTGAATCTTTTTGTTTCAAAAGTTATTATAGTCTTATCTTTTAATTAAAGTTTTAATCTTTTTACATTTTTAGTGTTAATTTAGTTTTAAAAATCAAGTTTTTATTATTTTTAAAGTTTTTAGTTATAAAAGTTGCAAACTTTATTATCTACACTCACTTAAACTTACATAAAGTTTCAAGCTTTCGAAGATTAGAAGAGGATTAGCGGGTATTAAGGAGTATTTCGGGTTAATTATGAGCTTTGGAGGGGTTTGTAGTTTAGTATGTTGATCGTCATCATTCTTAATCCATTCCCGGTGCTCTCTCTTCCTTTTCTTTACTTTTTCTTTATTATGTTTATTGTCATATTTAGTTTTTTAAATGCTTTAGTTTAGATTATTAGTTTAGATAATTATGATTATGTTTGTTGGAGTTATTGTTGATTATAGCTTAGTTATTATGATTAGTGAGTAGATATATTATATGCTTGTTAAGTGTTGGTGGATTGTGAATAAAAGTGTGAAAACTTAGAAATTATTGACTTCCAACCTTTGGTTTACTTGGATTCAGTTTTAGTAATTTTAACGAGCAAAAGCCGTTAAGGTAACTAATTACCAAACCAAGTAATTAAGAAGGTTGAAAATTAGTAATTTTCGGATTATTTGTAGATTTGACTAGTCGGTTATTTTAACGGGCAAAAGCCGTTGGGATAATTAATTATTTAAATCTATTAATTTTTACAAAGAAAGATAATTGTTTTCAAAATAAACCAACGTTGTGAGAGAATAATTTATTTTGACGGGTATTAATTAAACGGGCTTAAACAATAATTCACACTTAATGAGCTTTTTACCACTCTTGACAAGCATATCTTTTCATATCATATTCTTAGCTTAACTTTATCGTCATTAGTTGTAATCTACTTTTAAAATAGTTTAAAATAGTTGTTCTAAAATAGTTTTTAATTTTTCTCTAAAAACCAAAACCAAAAATATTTGACAATCAAGCATTAACAAAAGACATAAACGTAATTTTCAATTCAAATCTCGCCGTGGAATACGACTCCGGAAGATCGAATTGTCATTTGTCCTCAAGTGACTCCTTCATCTAACGGGAATACAAATTTTAAAACTGCCATGTACTCAACGACCGTATCAGTTTTTGGCGCCGCTGCCGGGGAGGTTTGACCGATTGTTACGTTGTGTTTGGCGTTCGTGCCTTGAAGATCCTTTCTTCCGAAAGTTTATTTTCTTAAATTTCAAAAATCCAAAAAAAAAAAAAAAAAAAAAAAAAAAAAAAAAAACCAAAAATATTTTTTTCCTTTTCTAAAAAATCTTTCAAAAATCCAAAAATATTGTGATTAATTTTCTTTAATATAAAAAACCCAAAAAGATTTTCTTTTAAAAAATTTATTTTCCTTTTTCTTTTATGTTTCTCAATTATAAAAATTCAAAAATATTCTTCTTATTCCTCTTATTCGTTTGATTCTTTTTCTCTTACCCTCTCATACCGTTTAATTCTTATCTTCTTATCCTCTTAACCATTTAATTCTTATCTTCTTATCCCTCATACTGTTTAATTCTCCACCATGTTCGATTCTTTCCCATCTCATCCCCATGATCCTCGGACCATGGAGGATTTCTATCGTCCAACCCTGATCGGTAGAGGAGGACCGATCACTCCTACATCAGTTCCAGGAACCAATTTCAAATTGAAAAATAATATGGTTCGACTGATCCGGAAAAATTGCCAATTTCACGGATTTTGAGATGAGGATGCTAACGAACATTTAAACAAATACCTATCCATCACTCAATCCATAAAGCAAAATGGAGTTTCTCTTGACAACATCCGTTTGAATCTCTTTCCATTCTCTTTATCCCACAATGCTGAATCGTGGTTTTATACTCTTAAAACCCACTCAATTCATTCATGGGAAGAGATGTTCGTCAAGTTTCTTTCAAAATACTTTCCACGTTCTAAAATAGTGCAGCTTAGGATAGACATTCTGAATTTCCGGCAATTGCCCATGGAGTCCGTATTTGAAGCTTGGGAGAGATTCAAATCATTATTGCAGAAATGTCCAGATCATAAAATTTTGCTTCTTGATCAAATCCTAACCTTTTATAATGGCATAACTTCGATTGATCGAGACAAAATCATGTTGGCAGCCGGTGGTAACCTCATGCGGAAAACTCCTCAAGAAGCTTATGATTTGATCGAGAATATGACACATCATTATTATCAGTGGGACGCTGGAGTTCATTATAACTCTACCACTGTTTTGAGTGATCATTATTCCGATTATAATTCCGTAGTGAGTGCACGTGTCGAGGTCCTTGACAATAACACTAGATACACAATTCAAAATTGTCAACATCAACAAGGACCAGGTCATCCTCACACCTTTTACTATTCAGACTCTGACGAGAGTGATGAGGATGAACCTTCTGACGTATTAAAAGTTCAAACGTCGATTCCTCCTCCGAGTGGCTATCCCACTCCGTCGTCAGAACTTATCATTTATGACTCTTCCCCTTCTCTCACACCGGTTGAGGGAAGTGATTCTCTCTTGGAAGAGGTCGATGTTTTTCTTGCCCTTGATGATTCAATTTCGCCGAAAATTGATGATACCTATCTTGATCCGGGGGGAGATGCTCCGTTATCAGAAAAGGAGATATTTGATGAACCGTCACTTTCCCTTCCGCCAGAAGAAGTTAAGGAAGTTATTTTTGAAGAAAAGCCGTCAGAACCTCCAGAGCTCGAGCTCGAGGATGCTTTGCCCGAATATGAGAATTTTATGTTTTATACGGCTGAGGAAAGTAGTGGCAGTCCCACTTCTCATCCCGATTTCTTTCTCCCGGCTTTTGAAGCCTTCTACTTTGATATTGATCATTCGGAGGAGACGAGTAGTGGCAGTACCACTTCTCATGCTTATATCTCTCCTCCCGAGTATGATTCATTTCTTTTTGATGTGAATGATCTTTATCATGAGGAGTTCTCCGGTGAACTCTCTCTCTTTATATCTCCTCCGGAATACGATCATTTCTATTTTGATCTTGAGGAAGATATTAGTCTGGGGGGAGGTATACCTTCTCATGAAGTTTTCATCCCAACCCTCCCGCCCAAGACTGATGACAAAACTTCTTTTGATGATGAAGAGCTTTGCATGATAATCATCAAAATCTTTATGCTCTTCATCACCTATGCTGTGACTTCTCCCATCCTTCACTCCGTTGGGAGTGAGGATATCATCTTTGACCCCGGTATTACTATTTCTGGTTCTTCTTTCTAAAAATACCGCGGGTATCTCATCGGAGTGGAACTTTCGTATGCTTCAATGTTTATCCAAACATCTTGAACGAAAGTCCGATTGAGATTTCTTTTTCCACATGCTCCCCCATGGACAAATAAATTCAGGGTCGAGTCAAGCTCATGTGACTCGGTTACCAAAAACAAGCGCTTCGTGGGAGGCACCCCATGCTTATCCATCTATCCTCTTATCTTATTTCTGATAAAACATGAAGAGATCTCCTCTTCCATATCTTGTGTTTCGTGTTTTCTATGGTATATCCAGGATTCGCCCGATGATTGAAGACTCTCGTGCTCGTGGTTTTCTCACCACTCGAGTTTCATCATTCGCTGCTCATCCGATATCCTAAATCTTATCGTTTACATCTATCTTTTGGCATAATTCATAAACGGCCTTAGATTTATGTTGGAGAACCCTTACCTTTAAGACATTGAGGACAATGTCTCGTTTTAGTCTGGGGGGGGGGGTAATCTTTCGATTTGATTTTTGCCTTGCATTTTTGCCGTTTTCTCATGCAACCCCGTTTTTCCTCAAAAATTTGAAAAAATTGAAAAAATGAGAAAATTTTAAAAATTTTTGTGCAAAAATATAATAAGTTTTGATATTTTTGTTGACTTTCCGCTGGTGAGAGTAGGAATAAAATTCTGACTTGATCGGGCGTGTTGAGCCCTAGCTTGTCCCCTTAACCATTTATAATCTATAAGCTTGTGCTAGTCTTTTACACAAGGAGCTATAAAATGCGAATTCTTTTTAAGAGTTTGCAAGTTCCCGTATTTGACTTTATATATGCATGGCTTGATTATAAGGCTAAGCATTCGCGGATCTTATTATTTAAGATTTTAAATTTGCGAAGAACGAAAAATGATAGAGTTGTTTATAAGTTAGATTGCTAAACGTGGAGTAGTTGGATCTCTTTAGAGCTCATCAAAGTTACTTGTGGCTTCTTGTTCCCATAAGCTTGTTTCACCCAATAATAGTAATCTAAGAATAATTAAAGGTATTTTGGTTTTGGCGATAATTAGTTTTTATTTCTTCCTTAGAGAATTCTTGCTTATGAAAGTTGGGTACACATCAAGGTACTGTCAGTGTTACGGTGTAATAGACTATTCCATCTTGCCGGCTCGCAACCGATGTTGGGATTGTTATAAAAGCCGTAGGACTTGGGGTTTGGCAACACAAATAATTAATTAATATGATAATGTATAATAATAATCCAAAGCCATAAAAAGTTTTTATCATCTTGCCGGTTCGCAGCCGATGTTGTAGACTTCTAATAAAGGCAGAGGAAAAATTCCAAGGTCATAATAGACTATCACATCTTGCCGGTTCGCAGCCGATGTTGTGATTGTTATAAAGGGCTAAGGATTAAATACGTTAATGTGCTTAATAATGTTAAAAATGCCAAATTTCGACTCCGGGGGTATCCTAATAAAAGCTTCTGTCTCTGGACTCGTAGATGAGTTGTTTCGGTCGTATATAAAAGGGATATCCTCAAAATCGTGTTAAATCAGAGACCTTGATGTGGACCTCATTTTTGTATACAACGGTTTTTGAGGGAAGGTTTGGAAACTACTTAGCGTCTAAACTAGGTATCTTTATCGGACTAAAAATTATCGAAATGAGAATTTGAAGAAATTCATTTCTCACCAAAAATAAAATAAATAGAGGAAAATAGGAATTTGGGAACAAAGAGTCCACAATTAGCTTTCTGAGTAGTGTTGGCAATCTAACTTGTAAATGACAATGATTTCGTTTTTAAGCTTAGTTTGGGGACTCGTGAAAAATCAGGAACGACGAATTTTATCCGTATGGTCACTTCTTTATGAGTCGTGTTTCCTGCTCAAAGACCCTAAAAGTTATCATTAGATAATGATTGTCGACAAAGCCGTCAAATGTATAATGAGAAAAATACAAAAATAGAATAAAATGGAAAATCGGGGAGTTTTTTAGAACTTAAGATTTCTTGATCCCTTTTGAAAATTTTGCTACTTTTCAAAGTTAGTAAAAAGAGATTAGAAATTTTTGGTTTTGAAAACGTGTTCTTATAACATTGCATGAGGACATTGCAATAGCTTAGTCTGGGGGAATTTGGTATGTGCTTAAACACATCCCTTTTCTTGACCAAATTAAGTCTAAAACGACCAAAAACTAACTAAAATGCCAAAGATATTTGTGTTTTTGTGTTTGTTTATGTGCAGGTACGGATATCTAAAAAAATGGACAAAAAATCAAGAGAAAACGACAAAACGAGCACGAGAAATAGAAAAGAGCATTTAAAGTCGAAGCCCACATGAAGCCCCGAGCATACTGATGGAAAGATCACGGGAAAACGAGTCCAACGGATCCATCCCCGCCCCGTGAAGTGAACCGAGTCTCCTTGAAACCGCCAGCCAAAGTGTTAATCGAATTGTGTATACAAAATCCGGTTCACACTCAAACAATGGTTAAAATATTTAATGAAACATTAATTAACAAAACTAGGCATTTGGTCTAGTGGTAGCAGCATTGAATTGGTAAGAAAAGTGGCGCAAATTCGAATTTGCATGGCTTATTTTTACTATTATATCCAGATGCGAATTTACTACTTCGCCCCTGCTTGGCTGCACGAAATTACTAAAATGCCCCTGGTCCCACTTAGCTTGGGGAACACGCTGTGTTGGTTATAAAGGAAGCAGCCGCATTTTTTTTCATATTCATTTCTTTCTTCGTTTTTTTTTTTCTTTTTTTAGAGTAATTTAGCTTTTAATTTAATTTTAATATTTAAATCATGTAAGGATCTTTATTTAATGTAAGGATTTAATCATTATTAGTTTATGTTTATGATATATTAATCTTAAGCCTTTATTTTAATGTTTTAGTTAATCACTTTTTACCCACTTAATCTTTAGATTTACCTTCTTTATCAACCCTTTTATAAACTTTTCTTTTATAAATCTATTAGTCTTATGTTTTTATTTTATAAAGTTTGAATCTTTTTGTTTCAAAAGTTATTATAGTCTTATCTTTTAATTAAAGTTTTAATCTTTTTACATTTTTAGTGTTAATTTAGTTTTAAAAATCAAGTTTTTATTATTTTTAAAGTTTTTAGTTATAAAAGTTGCAAACTTTATTATCTACACTCACTTAAACTTACATAAAGTTTCAAGCTTTCGAAGATTAGAAGAGGATTAGCGGGTATTAAGGAGTATTTCGGGTTAATTATGAGCTTTGGAGGGGTTTGTAGTTTAGTATGTTGATCGTCATCATTCTTAATCCATTCCCGGTGCTCTCTCTTCCTTTTCTTTACTTTTTCTTTATTATGTTTATTGTCATATTTAGTTTTTTAAATGCTTTAGTTTAGATTATTAGTTTAGATAATTATGATTATGTTTGTTGGAGTTATTGTTGATTATAGCTTAGTTATTATGATTAGTGAGTAGATATATTATATGCTTGTTAAGTGTTGGTGGATTGTGAATAAAAGTGTGAAAACTTAGAAATTATTGACTTCTAACCTTTGGTTTACTTGGATTCAGTTTTTAGTAATTTTAACGAGCAAAAGCCTTAAGGTAACAATTACCAAACCAAGTAATTAAGAAGGTTGAAAATTAGTAATTTTCGGATTATTTGTAGATTTGACTAGTCGGTTATTTTAACGGGCAAAAGCCGTTGGGATAATTAATTATTTAAATCTATTAATTTTTACAAAGAAAGATAATTGTTTTCAAAATAAACCAACGTTGTGAGAGAATAATTTATTTTGACGGGTATTAATTAAACGGGCTTAAACGATAATTCACACTTAATGAGCTTTTTACCACTCTTGACAAGCATATCTTTTCATATCATATTCTTAGCTTAACTTTATTGTCATTAGTTGTAATCTACTTTTAAAATAGTTTAAAATAGTTGTTCTAAAATAGTTTTTAATTTTTCTCTAAAAACCAAAACAAAAAATATTTGACAATCAAGCATTAACAAAAGACATAAACGTAATTTTCAATTCAAATCTCGCCGTGGAATACGACTCCGGAAGATCGAATTGTCATTTTTCCTCAAGTGACTCCTTCATCTAACGGGAATACAAATTTTAAAACTTCCGTGTACTCAACGACCGTATCATTAGTCAACTGGAGCTTTTGGGTAAAAAGCATTCCCAAGAAGATGTCAATCAGAAGTTACTAAGAAGTTTGTCACCAGAGTGGAACACATATGATGTTGTATGGAGGAACAAACCTGATTTAGACAGTATGAGCATGGATGACCTCTACAACAATCTCAAGGTGTATGAGCCAGAGGTCAAAGGGTTGTCAAGCTCAAGTACAAGCACACAAAACATGGCGTTTGTGTCCTCCTCAAACAACAACACTAGCAGTTCTAATGAAGCAGTTAATACTGCTCATGGAGTTTCTACTACTAGCACTCAAGTTAATGATGCTAACCCTACAAACATTGATAACTTGAGTGATGCTGTTATTTATGCATTCCTGGCTAGTCAACCTAATAGTCCTCAACTTCTACATGAGGACTTGGAACAAATTCATCCAGATGATATTGAAGAGATGGATTTGAGATGGCAGATGGCTATGTTGACTATGAGGGCAAGAAGGTTCTTGAAGAATTTGGAAGGAAGCTAACTATCAATAGCAATGAGAACATTGGCTTTGATAAGTCCAAGGTGGAGTGCTACAACTGCCACAGGAAGGGACATTTTGCTAGAGAGTGCAGAGCTCCAAGGAATCAAGACAACAGGAACAAGGAAGGCTCTAGAAGAACTGTGCCTGCGGAAACATTTAATTTCACAGCCTTGGTGTCATTTGATGGTCTTGGTGGATATGACTGAAGTGATCAGGCTGAAGAAGGACCTAACTATGCGCTTATGGCTTACTCATCTTCATCTTCAAGTTCTGACTCTGAGGTATCAAATGATTCTGTTTGTTCTTATAAATCTTGTTTGGAAACTGTTGAGTCATTTAAATCTCAGAATAATAAACTATTAGAAGATTTAAGGAAGTCTAAGTTAATGGTTTTAGGTTATAAGAAAGTGTGGAAACCGTAGAGGGGGGTGAATACGTTTCCATTTAAAACTTAAAACTTTTGTATCAAACTCCCGATCAAGTGTGATGTGATATGAAAAGTGTCAACAATGATCATATAGCATCAAGAGATGAATATAGTAAACTACAACATATACACAATCAAATCACGACACATAGATAATCAACATAACATAAGCAACTAGCCACACAAGCAAAAACGCAATGCAAATATAAAGCGATAAAGAATGAAATGAAAGTAAAGATATAAGTAAGAAGGCGCAAACCGGACACGGTGATTTATAGTGGTTCGGTCACAAAGCTCCTCTTCGCCCTACTCCACTCCCCGAGTACCCAACTCGAGAGTTACTTCACTAATCAACAAACTCCCTTCAGGCGGAGAAAACCATACACGTTGCTTAACTTGTTTTTCGACACTAAGCTTGATGTCGAGTGCTAATCTTAGCTAGCACCAATCTACCACGATCTACCCGATCTACACCTTACACGTCGCTTATCCTATTTCCGACACTAAGCTAGATGTCGAGTGCTAATCTTAGCTAGCACCAATCTACCACGATCTACCCTTGATCCACATGATCAATTACACAAGCCCAATGGCTTCAAGAGATCTTCACTATCTCTTAAGATCACAATGATCTTGACTCACTCTCTCACAAAAGAAAGATAATCTTGATGTATGCTATGATACAATCAAGAGTGTAACAAATGTTACAAGACCTAACAACTACAACTCTTGTATCTTCTTGGATACCTTGAGTTCTTCTCTTGCAAATGAAGAGGAATGATAACACTTTGTATCTACTTGGATACTTTGTGTTCTTCTCTTGCTAATCAAGAGGGATGACAACACTTTGTATCTACTTGGATACTTTGTGTTCTTCTCTTGCTAATCAAGAGGAATGAAGAGGATCACTTGAATGGAGGATTGGATCACTCTTAAACAAACTAAGACTCTCCAAATGATCAAAGAAAGTCATTTAAGTGAGGAGGGATTAGACCAGAGAAAAAGGACTGGAAAAATCAAGTTGGAAGTGTGAAATGGTCCACTATTTATAGGCAAGGGAAAATCTAGCCGTTACAGACCCACGGCTCCACTAAATGCCCGACGGCTCCACTAAATTTAGTGGAGCCGTCCCTATTTAGAGGTACCGTGGACGCTCCTTCGTTTGTATTTAGTGGGGAAGGTTTATTTGGGGATGTTAGGAGCTGTTTTGGGGGGAAATTTGACTGTTGGGATTTTTAAATATATTTTTCAAAATAAAACATTTCTTTTTAATTCAAAAATAATTTGTGAAATATATTTTTGAAAAAAATGTTTTGTCACATTAAAAATGTGAGGTTTAGAAAAATAAAATCCTTTGATCATTTGTCAAGTAGTAGATTTGTTTGTCCATACCTTGAGTGATTTCTGTCGGGATGGAAATCTACGACTTCGTTGAAGCATACTTGAAACGTCGGGAGGTGTTGATGTAAGTATGCATTGATGATTTGTATTTACAAGTAACTTTTACATTTTATGTTATGTATTACAAGTTACATGTTTGTCATTATTAAAACCGAAGAAACCGTTTAGTTTAAATATCGTAATATTTGCACTAACAATCTCCCCCTTTTTGATGATGACAAATATGTAAACCGTAAGACATAGTAAAATGTAAAAGTTACCTGTTTACACTCCCCTTCTCCCCCTTTTGTCGAATCAAAAAGGTAGTTGCCTCGAGCGCTCCCTTGGATTTACTCCCTACTCCCCCTTATTACACTACTATCCTTTCTCCCCAGAAAGGCGAGTTTGCATCATCCCAGTGAAGCCTTCTATCATCACTTGTGAAGACGACTCCATGCTATGTATTCAAATACTCCCGAGCTCCCCCTAGCTCAATGCTCCCCTATGGTGACTTAATCCCCTTGTTTATTTACCTTAGTAACTAGCGGATCCATGGATCAAATTCTTACAAAGGCTTTTCCTACATCAAGGGTTAGCTTCGTGCAGCATAATATATAACAGTATAGGAGCAATATTATAGGGATAGAATGCACATAGCAAGACATGCATGGGTTAAACTATGTTAACACGTAAGTGTCACAACCCGACCGAAAACCTAAGGTGTAATTGTTCACTCAATCACACTAATCAAGAACGAGATTCGTTCGTTGACTGACACACTAAATGACTTCTTCCAAGTTGTCATTTGGAAGGCAAGATCTAACAAACCTTTTGAACAACATAATAATGGGATGACCCATTAGTGGTTGTATTGATGGTGATGGTGATGGTGATGAGGATGATGTGTTGGTGCCAAGTCCAAAGAGGTTTGATGGTGATAGGGTTAGTGTGATAGCTAAAGGTTGTGGTGGACTTGGTGGAGGTAAGGGTGTAGGAATCCTAAAGGTGGAGGATGATGATGATGTGGTTGGAGATGTTGGTTTTGCCCTTTGAGGAAAGGTGGGAAAGGATGGTTTAGGTTAATATATCGTTTGCACTGACAATGAGATGCATGATATATTTCAAAAGGGAAAAAGAAAAGGTGTATGTGATCCTAACAGGATTGTTGGTGGATATCTCTAACGGGGTTAAGGTAACGAAGTTCTAGGTTTTTAGGTTGGATGATCCTAGTTGTGTGTTAGAGATAATTTGGTGCATGAAAGGTTTCGTGTGTTTGTGAGGATTGAAGGTTGTTTAACTAACTATCACTTATCCAAAGTGAGGAGTAGTTGTAAGGTTTGAGTGTGATATTAGATGAATTGAAGGATGTAAGGTTTGAGTGTGATGTTCTATGGGTTGAAGGTTCTTAGACTAACTATCACTGTCAAGAGTGAAGTGTGGCTAAAAGGTTTGAGTGGGATTGATATAGGAGTTGAAGGTTGTAAGGTTTGAGTGTGATGATCGATGAGTTGAAGGTTGTAAGGTTTGAGTGTGATGATCTATGGGTTGAAGGTTCTTAGACTAACTATCACTGTCAAGAGTAAAGTGTAGCTAAAAGGTTTGAGTGGGATTGATATAAGGGTTGAAGGTTTTGAAACTAAATATCACTATCAAGAGTGAAGTTTAGTTATAAGGGTTGAGTGTGATGATGAATGATATAAATGTGAGGTTGAAGATGAGATGCAAGATAAGCTTGAAATGGTGAGGCCTTATAAAGGCAAGAGTTGTGGGATTCAAACTAAAGGTTGGTGGTTGAGTCCTATGGTGTAGTGAGGGAATCCTAGGGTGTATGTGAGTTTGCAAAATTTTGCAGGTTTGAGGTTAGGGATGCAGGGATCTAAAGGAAACAGTGAAAATTCGTCAAACATAGGCACGGTACTTCTAAATACCACACGTTACCGTGGCCTATTTAACGGTACCGTGACCTGGAAGTCACGAATTTTCCTGTGCAGCTAAGGGGCAGTTTCCTAGGGAATAAGAACCACATTTGTGTGTTCTTGAGAGTGTTTGGTGAAAGACAATATGAGTGTGTTTTCGCTCCCCCTTAATCTATTACCATCCGGACAAGATGTAAAAGATAAAGAGGAAAACAAACGTTGACGGAAGCGATGAGCTTAGTAACGTCAAGACAGGTGGTGGATAGCATACGATAAACTTCACCTTTGAAGTCACGTAGCTCTTCTCAACCATTGTGAATATTCATTGAATATTATGATGAGACATGTGATCACGTGGAGATATCCTAGGGGTTAAGAAGATAAAATCTTCAAGGTTGTGAGGTTAGTGATAAGGTTCTAGTGGGGTTATCTATGTTGATGAAGAAGGGTTATCTCAACGTATCCTAGCGTGTAACACCCCTATTTTACAATATGCGCAGCGGAATATAAGTTGGGGTATTACTTCATGGTTCATAGTCATGAGTATTGAAAATGACTCAAAAAGAGACGTTTTTAAATAAAAATTGTTATCATTCATTTATTTATCAGAGTACATAGGATAGGTCCCATTGGGAAGTTTTGAAAACACGAAATAAAATACATTATTCTTTGAATGATAACAAAGTGGACGCTCTTTTTATTTAGAAGAAAGTCCACATCCACTCCGTGCCAAGCCATGCCTTTTAGTCACCTGAGATAAACATGCTTAAAAAGTCAACACAAAGGTTGAGTGAATCCATAGTGTTTTCAGTAGTAGTCAGTTGAACACAAGCTATATAAAAACAATCAGTAATACTGCAGTGTAAAGTACATATATTGCATTAAGTCTCATGGCACGCAAAACATTAACAGGTTATCTTCATAGTAATGAGCTATGAGATATAAAATTACCCCATAATTAAATGTAGGTAACCTTGCCCCCGAGTAAGAGATTGCCAGTCTCTTTATTAATCTCAAATAAAATGCATTTGGTTACGTTACGGTAACACAAAAGGGCTGTCAAACCCAATAGATCTATCCATTATATTCGCGCTCACCCGCAAGTGATTAGAGGTCCATGATTAGGGGTCTTTCTGGCAAAAGCAAACTTATGCAATATAAATCAGGAAAACATTCAGAAAATACTTGTGTTCGGTTTATAGCATGTATCTTCCCACAAGTTTAGAAAACATAGTAAAAAGTGGGACTATGAACTCACCTGGGCAGTCTGGATGGAAAACAAAGTTATACAAAGTTGATAAACGTCTCTGGCACGCTACCTGGGTTGGTATGTCAAGTTCTCAGTAATTATTTTGGAATATATAAGTTTTATTCTCCGTTTACGTTTATTAGGTTTTAATTCCTAATAATAATAATAATAATATTAATTATATCAATTTAATAATAATAATAATAATAATAATAATAATAATAATAATAATAATAATAATATTAAATTAAATTAAAGTTTATAAATATATTTACATTTTAGACCCTAAAGTATC
Organism: Artemisia tridentata subsp. tridentata; assembly: GCA_021014915.2. Lineage (NCBI taxonomy): Eukaryota > Viridiplantae > Streptophyta > Magnoliopsida > Asterales > Asteraceae > Artemisia > Artemisia tridentata. The sequence continues at coordinate 259,117,974 of CP139504.1, read as the reverse complement.
TAGGGTTGACAACTTTTACCCTCAAACTTTATAAAAATGACAACTTTTACCCCTGAACTTTAGTTAAATTACACTTTCTACCCTTAAGTTTCGAAAAATGACACTTTATATCCCTAGGGTTTACTCGATCGCAAATCAGGTCCAAAACAATAAACCTTATAGATTTTTGGCAAAAATGGTCCTTGAGACTCCCACACGATTTCATTCGACATCCTTCTACACAAAAACATTTTATTTCTTGTGTTTTACCTCGAGAATTTTTACGACTCCTTTTCTAAAATGTTTAGAAGAGTTATAAAAGTATTTTTGTAAAAGATTAGGGCCTGGTTCGAACCCACGACCACAAAAACATTTTCAGAAACTATTGAACCAAGTTTCACTCGACACAGAAAAACTCAGAACTTTACACGCCTTGTTCTCCTTCGTTTCTCAACGAAAAATTATGATTCTTTTTCCTATGTTTAGCTCTTCTAGTGTAATTTAATCATGCCAAAAGCCAGAATTTTAGAAACACGTTTACTACTCGAAATTAAGGGCCAAAGCAGCAGATATGCTGCTGTTCGACAGTAGCAAAAAGAAAAGAAAAACCCGTTTTTCTTGCAATCCGATTTTTAGACCTATTATTTTTATGTTATGATTAGTTATTCTAATATGTTTAAAGTGTTCCTAAACCATTTTTAATATCCTAAGTCTTTTAGAACTTCATTTCGAAATTATTTTTGTAAATCTACTCGATATGAACAAAAATGACCAAAAATATGTTTTTGTTAATTCTGGGTTGATACTACTTTTAAGACATGTTTTAACCTTTATTTAGACTTAAAATAAACATAGAAAAGTAAATGAAAAGAACTAGAAACATACCTTGCTTATTTTATTCGACTAGGGTTAATTTGTAGTGAATTAGTTCGAATTGATGCCCTACAGATCCTGAATCCTTTCTACTACTTCTCTAGACTTATTTGAACTTAATTTGGACTAGTGGGATCAGTGGTGTAATGGTTTGTGGCTGTTTGGTTTGATTCGATGGGTAGTGATGGAGTTTTAGGGTTTCTAGTGATCTCTATTTATAAGAAGGCAATTAGGGTTTCCTGGTTCTTCTAGGGCTGTTTTGGGAAAATGTGAAGTGAGGTGGATGGCTAGGGAGATGCCACATGAGTGGAGGAGGGTTTTGGTGATGTGTATGTTTACATATCACACATGTGTCCCTTCTCTAGAAGGAGGGGGAGGTGGATCATTAGGGTCCTTACATTTGGCTACTTAGGGCTTAAGAAAAATCTAGGGTTTAGTTAGTTCTTAGTTAGGATTGAACTAGATGGCTTAACTAGTCTAGTTATGGTTCAAAATGTGCATAGGGTAGTTGTACTAAGGCTTTGTTGACTTGTAAACTAGGGTTTAGGGTAGAACTAAGGTTCCTTGGTTTAGGGTTTAGTTAGAAATGAATTTTGAATCCATATAGCCTAATTTTATACCTATCGATTTGTACGAAATTGGAAGAAAATGGTTTTTGAGCTTTAGGTAGTTGTACTCTAGGCTTATGAGGCTTGTACTAATGTTAGAAAAATAAGAAAAATGTATTTTTAATTATTTCTTAATTTTCTATAATTTTTATGTAATTTACACTAATAAATGATTTTTTATAGTTTTGTACATAAAAGGGTTGTACATTAAGTTTATTGAGTTGTACATATCTTAAATAATTAAATAAATTATTTTTATAATTTATTGTGTGAAAATATTGCATAATATATCATTTAGATAATTATTTTTAAAGTTTTATAAGGTTTTTATGTTTATTTAGATTTCGTGCTTAAAGGACTTGTACCTTGACTTAAATTACTTGTACATAAAAAATATTAACTAGGGTTTACAAATAAAATAATAGTTTCTGAGAAATTAGGGTTTTATCGGGAGTTATGGTGAAATTAGGGTTTTCTATACTTTAGTGACTTGTACATTACCTAGATGACTTATACTTTGATAATTCTAAGGTTTCGTTAACTATATTTGGTATTATAGTGGTTTAAAGTCTCATAGAAATTATATTGGGTGAAAATAGTTTAGTTAAACTAGTATATTAACGAATTAACGTAAAGTGGCAAATGGTAATTTGTAGAGTACTATACTTGACATAAGAAAATATATAAACATATATTAGGTAAAGGTTAGGTCGCGTGCGAATACGTTTATCATAGGTGTGAGTTGCGTCAGATAAGATAGTGGCTACGCTCAGGCAAGTAAATAAAAAAATATTATATGTGAAAAATGGTTAAATGTAATTTTACCAGATGAGAATTTTTGCAGTGGTTACAGTATCCCCCCGTTGAAGGAATCTCGTCCCGAGATTCAGTCGGTGTTGGTCGAAGAATTTGGAAAAAGATGTGGATATTTCGTCCGGATTTGATCTTCTCGTTCCCAGGTAAATTCTGGTCCTCTCTTGGAGTTCCATCTTACCTTGACGATAGGAACGCGACTTTGCTTGAGTTGTTTGACTTCTCTATCCATGATCTCCACAGGCTCTTCTACAAAATTAAGCTTGTCATTGAGACGAAGCTCTTTCATAGGAATAAAGAGTGTTTCATTGGATAGGCATTTCTTCAGGTTAGAGACGTGAAAGACGGGATGAACTTTACTAAGTTCTATAGGAAGTTCAAGACGATAGGCTACTGGACCGATTCTCTCCAGAATCTCGAATGGTCCAATATATCGGGGATTTAACTTTCCGCGTTTGCCAAATCTAACCATTCCCTTCCATGGTGATACTTTCAGCATTACTCTGTCTCCTACTTCAAACTTCATAAGTTTTCGTCTCATATCTGCATAACTCTTCTGCCTATCTCGGGCAGCTTGCAAATGTTGTCAGATTTGTACGATCTTATCGGTAGTCTCCTGAATTATCTCTGGTCCGATAAGTTGAGATTCTCCAACTTCTGCCCAACAGACGGGTGACCGACACTTTCTCCCATAAAGTGCTTCAAACGGGGCTGCTTTGATACTTGCATGGTAGCTATTGTTGTACGAGAATTCTGCCAAAGGTAGATGTTTATCCCATCCTTTGCAAAAATCTATCACACAAGCTCTAAGCATATCTTCCAACGTTTGAATGGTTCTCTCACTCTGTCTGTCGGTTTGGGGATGATAAGCCGTACTCATATCTAAATTAGTACCTAAAGCATCCTGGAGTTTATCCCAAAATCTTGACGTGAAACGAGAATCACGATCAGAAATAATGGAAACCGGAACTCCATGCTGAGAGACTATCTCTTTTAGATATGTCTTGGCTAAATCTTCTACTTCGTCAGTTTCCTTGATCGGCAAAAAGCGAGCTGACTTAGTAAGATCGATCAACTATGACCCAAATGGTGTCATATCCGCTTGACGTTCTAGGTAATTTGGTGATAAAATCCATAGTTATCCCTTCCCATTTCCATTCAGGAATCTCAGGTTGCGTTAATAAACCAAATGGTTTTTGATGCTCGGCTTTAACTCGTGCACACGTCAAACATTTACTGACATACTCTGCAATGTCAGCTTTCATGTTTGGCCACCAGTAAAGCTTTCTGAGATCCTGGTACATCTTTTCAGATCCTGGGTGGATAGAATACTTGGACTTATGTGATTCGTGCATAATCACATTTCTTAAATCACCAAAGAGTGGAATCCAACTTCGATTCTTAATACAACGAGTTCCATCAGGGCGATGTTCAAACACTTTGTCCATGCCCCTTAAATTCTCAGCTTGAACATTTTCTTCTTTTACTGCCTCAGTCTGCGCATTGAGAATTTGGGATGGAAGATCTGAGTTAATGGTCATGACTAAAGCCCTTACTCTAAGTGGCTTAATTCGTTCCTTCCTGCTCAAAGCATCTGATACAACATTTGCTTTTCCAGGGTGATAACGAATCTCACAGTCATAATCACTTAACAACTCTAACCATCTTCGTTGTCTCATATTTAACTCCTTCTGATCGAGAATGTGCTGTAGACTCTTGTGATCTGTAAAGACAACACACTTTGTACCATACAAATAGTGTCTCCAGATTTTGAGTGCAAACACAACGGCTCCTAATTCTAAATCATGAGTCGTATAATTCTTCTCATGAGTTTTGAGTTGTCGAGAGGCGTAAGCAATAACTTTGTTTCTCTGCATTAATACCGCACCTAGACCTTGATGAGACGCATCGCAGTAAACAACGAAATCATCACTTCCTTCTGGTAAGGCTAAAATTGGTGCTTCGCAAAGCTTTTGTTTTAACAACTGGAAAGCTTTTTCTTGATCTTCTCCCCATACATACTTTTTATTCTTCGGTGTCAATTCCGTTAAAGACTTGGTAATCTTCGAAAATCCCTCAATGAATCTTCGATAATAACCAGCTAATCCTAAGAATTGACGTATCTCAGTGGGGTTTGTCGGGATCGGCCAACTCTTAACTGCTTCTATTTTGGAAGGATCCACGTGAATACCATCCCGGTCTATCACGTGCCCAAGAAATTGTACTGTGTGAATCTAGAAATCACACTTAGAAAATTTCGCGTACAATTGTTCTCTCTTGAGTAATTCCAAAATAATCCTTAAATGCTCCGCATGCTCCTCTTCATTTCGAGAATAGATAAGAATATCATCGATGAACACGATCACGAATTTGTCCAAATAAGGTTTACACACGCGATTCATGAGATCCATGAATACTGCTGGTGCGTTGGTTAACCCAAATGGCATCACCTAAAATTCGTAATGACCGTACCTCGTTCGAAATGCTGTTTTAGGAATATCTTCTTCCTTAACACGCAATTGATGATATCCTGATCTCAAATCTATTTTCGAATAGACGCTTGATCCTTGCAATTGGTCGAACAAATCGTCGATCCTTGGTAATGGATATCGATTCTTAACCGTAAGTTTATTCAACTCTCGGTAATCGATACACATCCTAAAAGATCCGTCCTTCTTTTTAACAAAGAGAACAGGAGCTCCCCAAGGTGACGTACTAGGTCGAATAAATCTCTTGTCCAATAACTCTTGCAGTTGGTTGGACAGTTCTTGCATTTCTGACGGTGCTAGACGATAAGGCGCTCGTGCTATTGGTACTGCTCTTGGTACCAAGTCGATCTGAAACTCTACCTGTCGTACAGGCGGTAGTCCAGGTAATTCTTCAGGAAATACTTCTGGAAAATCTCGTACCACTGGTACATCTTCCAGTCATTTTTCATCCGTTTCCTTCTCGGTAATATTCGCTAAAAACACTTGACATCCTCTATTGATGTATTTCAAGGTTTTTAGACAGGATATTAAACTTAGCCGAGTCTTACTCTGATTACCTCTGATAATCAAAGTTTCGCTTTCGAAAGGAATATGAACTACTTTTTCGTCGCACAGAATTCTAGCATGATATTTGGATAACCAATCCATGCCAACTATGACATCAAAACTACCGAGTTCAATGGGCATAAGGTCGATGTCGAAAGATTGATTTAATAAGGTTAGAGTGCAATTTCGGATTATAGAGTTTGTGCTCACTAATTTCCCATTAGCTAGCTCGATTTTGTACGTGTTACGTAAGGCGGTAGGAGGAATTTTAAGCAAAGTAGAAATCGTAAGAGATACGAAACTTCTATCAGCTCAAGTATCAAATAATACCTTAGCTAAATGCTGATTTAGAGGAAACGTACCGGTGACTATGTCGGGGTTTTCTTGAGTATCTCCAAGCACATAAACCTTTCCGCGACTAACGTTGTTCGAATTGTCGTTCGCCTTCGGGCACTGATTCTTGTAATGCCCTTTCTCTCCACACCCGTGACAGGTTATAACTACCGGCTGCAAGTTTGCTCCAGTTGCCCTACCGTCTTTGGTCTGGTGTCCAATCTTTTGACACTTTGCGCATTTGACTGCACATGGACCATGATGGTGCAACGAGCATCGATTGCAGAATGGCTTGGTTCCAACATAACCAGTCTTCTCTCCAGGTGCGTTTGCATTTGCTCTGACGGTTTCTTGACGACGGTTTTGTTGATGATGGCGGTTATTAAGGTTTCGCTGATAGTTGCTTTGGTTGTTTCTGTTAAAGTTGGGCTTATTAGGATGGTGATTGGGGTAATGGGAAACTTTCCAATCATCAAACTTTCGTTTGTTATCGAAATTCCCTTGAGTAGTACCACACTTAATCTCACGATCCATTAGCTGTTGAGCTATGTTAATCGTTTCCTCCAGCGACTGAGGTTTAGACGCTGTAACATTTCCTTCAATGCTACGGGTTAAACCCTCAATATACTTCTCCAGCATCTTTTCTAGATCTGGCACTACAGATTGACATAGGAGAGCAAGCTCCTGAAATCTCCTATTGTAGGCTCTCAGATCTGTCCCTTTCACAACTAGCTGGTGAAACTCATCTTCCAGCTTCTTAATCTCAGTTCGTGGACAGTACTTTTTCAACATCTTCTTCTTAAGATCATCCCAAGTGATCTGATGAGCTGCTTCTACTCCCATGGTCTGGGTAATAGAGGTCCACCAAGACAGGGCATCTTCCAAGAAAGCCCCTGTTGCAAAGGTAACCTTGCAGTCATCAGTGCATCCGCACCTCATAAAGACTACTTCAGTACGCTCAAACCAACGAGCTAACTCTGTTGCTCCTTCAGTTCCTCTGAAGAAAGTTTCTTTGCAGTTTATGAAGTCTTTATAAGTACACTTGCGATTGGCTGCCATTTCTCCTTCTCCATTTTGTTGGCTGGTACTTCCGGATCTGACTTGATTCTCCAAAACTGCGGTTACTCTGTCTTCAATGAGCTGTCGGATGGCGGCTTGTGACATGACGGGGTCTGGGGAATTACGAAGCATTTTCTATCACAAGAAAACATATGTTTAGATTTCGCATATTTGATCATATCAAAATATGTCTCGAATCATCACACATGTATTTAATTCCTAGCCCATATCTATTTATATCGTTCACCGCATTTTTACTTAACCACGTATAGTCATAAAAATCTTGCTATATATATAACAAAATTTTGACACAAGTGCCAATTTTATGCTACACCTCCTGTGGCTAGTACAAAACGCAAAAGTTATTAGATATAAACTATGTGCTAGTGTCCTAGTTATACTATAGATCTCACTACTGAGATATAGTACAAAAGATACGGATAGAATCTAATCTAACGGCTATCGGTCGTTTTCTCCAGTCGAGTCTCCAGATCAGCTATCATACTGGCGATGACTTGTTGATTCTCCTGATACTGGGCCTTCATTGCTTCCATGGTCGTCTCCAATGCAGCAATCTTCTCATGTGCAATCTTCAGTTCTTCATTTCGTAGTAGCATTTCGTCTATCAACTTTAACTCATTACTGTAAAGAGTAGTTATTTATTGTATGATTTGCTTACCAAGCTCACCTATCTCCTTACGAATTTCCTCCAGCTTTTGTCGTATAACCTTTTGTTCTGTCGCCAACTCTTCAATTCCATACTCCATACTTTCGATACGTTCCAGTGGTAACTCATCCAGATGGCCTAGAGCAGTCTCAATTTACTCTTTTTGTTTTTCCAATTGTGTCAGCAGAGTGGATATGGTCGGAGATCGCTCCTGAGCTGCCTGCGAACTCTCTCCTACTTCAAAAACTCTCAGTGGTGTCGGGAAATCAGACGTAGGCGATCGAGGTAACTCATGATATCGAGCAATAATAGCTCTGACTTCATCACTGAGTTCGTACGGTATAGACGGAGGAGTAAAATCAGTAGATGACGGTGGCGGCTGGGGTAAAGACGATGGGACTATGAGATCAAAATTAGGCAACATATAAGGATATGGACGGGGTAAAGGTGAGGAAAATACGAGAAACGTTCGCATTCGTGCCGTTCTCCGAACTACCTCGTGACTTTGTACGTATGGATCATCCGGAAGTGGTAGAACATCTGGCATTGCAATATCTTCAGATGGCTCTGGAATCGTCTCCGTATCGTGTCCGAATACTGTCTCAGGTACTATAGAAACATCCTCGGATGGGTCCGATTCTGTTACTCGCCTGGGTATCGTGATGTCCGGAACTGTCATGACATTTTCAGTGTCCGAGTCCGACATAAGAGTAATAGTGTGGATAGGGGAAACCATAACTCTGTAACCACCCGAATATTATAAATATCTCACTAGTAAATTAAATAGTAATCACATAAATAATATGTTAGTGAAACTGTGGCACGAAGGACTTTCAGAGTAAATTTTTGTGAAAATCGGTTATAGTCCAATGTTTGAAAACATTTGGTTCTCTATAACCTTGAGCTCTGATACCAATCTGTAACACCCCTATTTTTCAATATGCGCAGCGGAATATAAGTTGGGGTATTACTTCATGGTTCATAGTCATGAGTATAGAAAACGACTCAAAAAGAGATGTTTTTAAATAAAAATTGTTATCATTCATTTATTTATCATAGTACATAGGATAGGTCCCAGAGGGAAGTTTTTAAAACACGAAATAAAATACATTATTCTTTGAATGATAACAAAGTGGACGCTCTTTTTATTTAGAAGAAAGTCCACAGCCACTCCGTGCCAAGCCATGCCTTTTAGTCACCTGAGATAAACATGCTTAAAAAGTCAACACAAAGGTTGAGTGAATCCATAGTGTTTTCAGTAGTAGTCAGTTGAACACAAGCTATATAAAAACAATCAGTAATACTGCAGTGTAAAGTACATATATTGCATTATGTCTCATGGCACGCAAAACATTAACAGGTTATCTTCATAGTAATGAGCTATGAGATATAAAATTACCCCATAATTAAATGTAGGTAACCTTGCCCCCGAGTAAGAGATTGCCAGTATCTTTATTAAACTCAAATAAAATGCATTTGGTTACGTTACGGTAACACAAAGGGGCTGTCAAACCCAATAGATCAATCCATTATATTCGCGCTCACCCGCAAGTGATTAGAGGTCCATGATTAGGGGTCTTTTTGGCAAAAGCAAACTTATGCAATATAAATCAGGAAAACATTCAGAAAATACTTGTGTTCGGTTTATAGCATGTATCTCCCCACAAGTTTAGAAAACATAGTAAAAAGTGGGACTATGAACTCACCTGGGCAGTCTGGATGGAAAACAAAGTTATACAAAGTTGATAAACGTCTCTGGCACGCTACCTGGGTTGGTGTGTCAAGTTCTCAGTAATTATTTTAGAATATATAAGTGTTATTCTCCGTTTACGTTTATTAGGTTTTAATTCCTAATAATAATAATAATAATAATATTAATTATATTAATTTAATAATAATAATAATAATAATATTAAATTAAATTAAAGTTTATAAATATATTTACATTTTAGACCCTAAAGTATCTAGGGTTGACAACTTTTACCCTCAAACTTTATAAAAATGACAACTTTTACCCCTGAACTTTAGTTAAATTACACTTTCTACCCTTAAGTTTCGAAAAATGACACTTTATATCCCTAGGGTTTACTCGATCGCAAATCAGGTCCAAAACATGAAACCTTATAGAGTTTTGGCAAAACTGGTCCTTGAGACTCCCACACGATTTCATTCGACATCCTTCTACACAAAAACATTTTATTTCTTGTGTTTTACCTCGAGACTTTTTACGACTCCTTTTCGATGGGTAGTGATGGAGTTTTAGGGTTTCTAGTGATCTCTATTTATAGGAAGGCAATTAGGGTTTCCTGGTTCTTCTAGGGCTGTTTTGGGAAAATGTGAAGTGAGGTGGATGGCTAGGGAGACGCCACATGAGAGGAGGAGGGTTTTGGTGATGTGTATGTTTACATATCACACATTTGTCCCTTCTCTAGAAGGAGGGGGGAGGTGGATCATTAGGGTTACATTTGGCTACTTAAGGCTTAAGAAAAATCTTCGATTTAGTTAGTTCTTAGTTAGGATTGAACTAGATGGCTTAACTAGTCTAGTTATGGTTCGAAATGTGCATAGGGTAGTTGTACTAAGGCTTTGTTGACTTGTAAACTAGGGTTTAGGGTAGAACTAAGGTTCCTAGGTTTAGGGTTTAGTTAGAAATGAATTTTGAATCCATATAGCCTAATTTTATACCTATCGATTTGTACATAATAGGAAGAAAATGGTTTTTGTGCTTTAGGTAGTTGTACTCTAGGCTTATGAGGCTTGTACTAATGTTAGAAAAAATAAGAAAAATGTATTTTTAATTATTTATTAATTTTCTATAATTTTTATGCAATTTACACTAATAAATGAGTTTTTATAGTTTTGTGCGTAAAAGGGTTGTACATTAAGTTTATGGAGTTGTACATATATTAAATAATTAAATAAATTATTTTTATAATTTATTGTGTGAAAATATTGCATAATATATCATTTAGATAATTATTTTTAAAGTTTTATAAGGTTTTTATGTTTATTTAGATTTCGTGCTTAAAGGACTTGTACCTTGACTTAAATTACTTGTACATAAAAAATATTAACTAGGGTTTACAAATAAAATAATAGTTTCTGAGAAATTAGGGTTTTATCGGGAGTTATTGTGAAATTAGGATTTTCTATGCTTTAGTGACTTGTACATTACCTAGATGACTTATACTTTGATAATTCTAAGATTTCGTTAACTATATTTGGTATTATAGTGGTTAAAAGTCTCATAGAAGTTATATTGGGTGAAAATAGTTTAGTTAAACTAGTATATTAACGAATTAACGTAAAGTGGCAAATGGTAATTTGTAGAGTACTATACTTGACATAAGAAAATATATAAACATATATTAGGTCAAGGTTAGGTCGCGTGCGAATACGTTTATCATAGGTGTGAGTTACGTCACATAAGATAGTGGCTACGCTCAGGCAAGTAAATAAAAAAATTATATGTGAAAAATGGTTAAATGTAATGTTACCAGATGCGAATTTTCGCAGTGGTTACATAGCGGTTCTTCGTTTGAAGTGTGTGGAAGATGAGTGGGATGCGGAAGCATTGGTAGTGTTTAGTACCATGCGGAAGTGAAAGGGAAGAAGGCTTAGGAATCAGAAGATAGATACAATCTGTTATGATAGGATACGGTTCTGGTTCAAGACTACATCGAGTGGGTTTCGATAGTGTTTTTGAAACAGTGAGAATAAACTGTCTCAGCAGACAACGGTCCAACGGTACCGTTAAATTTAGAGGTACCGTCCCCTATTTAAGGGTACCGTGACCTGCTGAGGTCAGTTTTGACCGAGAATTAGATTTCTGACAAAGAAATTTCACATATGTTGTGATTTTTCTGGACCTTAGATTAAAAGAATTTATACCAAATAAATTCTTTTATGAGTGAATCCAACGAGATTCGATGAACGTTTGTCGAGAACGAGAAATGACATTTAATTGCATTTTGCAAATTAAATAAACTTTAAATATTTCGGATAAAATATTTAAGTTGTCATTGGAGTTAAAGAAGATTTTACGAATAAATCTCGCTGATTTAGGGATATTTTTTCGACACGAGGAGAGAATTTATACCTAATAAATTCTTTGAACGGTACTGGACGAGAAGAGATAACTTTTATATTTCCGAGGAAATACATAGGTAGTCATTAGAGCGATGTGAAAAATGACTTGATATTTCCAGTGAAATATCTAAAAGTCATGACACGAAATAGAAGAGATGATCTCAATATTTCCAGTGAAATATTCAAAGAGTCATGAGACAAGACGCACGAGATGACTACAATATTTCCAGTGAAATATTCAAGTAGTCATAAGAGGGGTACGAGGGATGACTTTAATATTTCCAGTGAAATATTTAAATAGTCATAAGATTTATGGAATATGTTCCATCATTCCTAGACCTAAAGGGTTGATGTTAGCTTTTAGCTTTTGGATGAGCGTTTTAACATATGTTGTTAAAAGGCTTGAATATGATGTTTCGGATATGACATTTAACAATTGCGATCGCAAGTTAAACTTACTTGAATATTTCGGATGAAATATTTAAGTTGTCAACCCTACTCCGAGTTCTACTAGGTTTGTATCTAACCTTCCCATGACAAAAGGGTGTATACTTGGAAGAAGGCGAAGTGATGACTAGGGAATTAGGACAACTTCGCGACTACTCTAACTTATAGGTTTTGACACTAGTGTATGACTCTATGACTTCTAAGGGTTCATAGTGATGGGCATACCTAATTCCTAATGTGTCAAAAGAGCATAGTGTGGGTGCAAACTTTACAAGCAAATCATGTAAAATGCACATAAGGAATAAATGCAACCATCATGCAAAACATGATAATCATTTAGCATTTAAGATCATGAAGACATTTAATCATGTCTTATGAGAACATGTTATCATTTTGAAACACGTATGCGGGATGCAAGCACTCTAGGTTTGCTAAGGCAGATCCTAATTACTACTTGTTTCAGATGACATCCTAATGGGAGATAAAGTTCACCGATGTAAACTATCTCTAGTCAAATGTAGGAATGAAAAATTTTCACGTTAGAGAATGAGTATGAGACTATCACTAGTGGTGCTCAATTAAGGCTAAACACGACCATTTTTACGGGTTATACACGAATCCAACTTCTCTCCTGGAAGCAATCCAACCGTTAGGTCAAATTGAATTTCTAGTGCGATAGGTTCTCCAGTAGTCATTCTCATGTTAGAAAAATTCAAATTCCCATATTTGACTATCGAAGTATAGCAAAGATGATATTAGCTTGTTTCGCTAATATATGGCCTAATATGACTCAACTAACCACACTTTCTAATTTGGTTAAGAGAATGACATGTCTTACACAACTCCTAACAAAGGCAAGCGAAATATTTTTAATTTCGTATTTGAGATTTAGAGGTTATTTGATGAAGATGGTGTATTTTATGATCTCTTGGACATCATCTTTGTTTGTTGAGTTGTTACAAGTTATTTTAACCTGATTTGGTTTCCTAGAACCAAGAGACACTCTAATGTGATACAATGTAGAACCTACTACATCATGTGTGTTGCAAGAATGCTCCATTGCATATCTTGAGAAAGAAACTAGTGAATGTTACATACCTCAATAGATCTTGTGAGCATTATATTAAAAATGAGACATATTGTATATTTCAACAAATATGCTTTTCTAAGAGGAAACTTATCACTCTTACGAATGCTTTGTGAAACAAGTATTTTAGTGTATGACCAATTTTACTTGTTTATGCAATGAAACATGTTGTATTGGGTTATTATTCAATTCTAATATCCTATATTTGTTGACAGGATGCAATGTATTCTCTTGTAACATAACCATTCATGTTACAAAGAAAATAAGATGCATGAGATAAAGGTTATCTTTTGTCAATCTTTTGATAAGAGAAATACATGTGATATTCTCAAAGATTGATGACTTACATAATAGTTAATAACATATTATGTGTGACACTTTTACCAGACATATGGCTTTGAGTGTTGATTTGTTCATGAGCAAAGTTTACATATGTTGTTTGTTTGCTCATGTTTGGTTTTTCGGAAATGACACATTTACCAATTGCATTGCAATGTAAATTACTTGTATATTTTGGATGAAACATCCAAGTTGTCAATCCTACTTGGTTGTGTATTTTATGCATCTTTTAAACATGTTAGTTTAAAGTTTGGAACACAACCATTGGACAAGAAGACTTAACATGGCATCTTCAACACAAGTGTGAGTTATGATCCGATGCATATTATTTTCGTCTTGAGAGGACGTCATTATTTTCATAACAATCGAGTGTGATTGAGTATGTAGATTCAAGAAAATATGTTTCATCATGATTTGATGTTATCTTGAAGCTAAATAAATAATGACTCCAATTTCATGTCCACACTCGAAAACTTGTCAATTAGATTCGATGATGATATCAATCATAATTTGAATAATGAATTGATATGTACTCGAAATCTTTCTTGACCCTCACGATCACTCCTTTTAAAAAGAAAATAAAAAATTAAGGAGTGTGTTCCATTTATTCTAATACTAGTTGTATGTGTGAGGTTAATGACATATTAAGTTACTACTTCGATATTGTCATTAATTTTTATTTGAGAAAAACTATTTATATTATTAAGTATAATATTCTTAGTTTTTCGACACCTCATTAATTTTAACCATTTTTATACCACATACGTAAAATACTAAATGTTTAAAACATTTTGTATGTGTGTTAAATCAATGCAAGTTTAATACATTTTCTTTTACTTAAATACTAATGTATTAAAATGACCTTTTATCTTGTTTAGACAACCCATGGTCAAACAAGACAAAATGATGTAATGATTTAAAGATCATGTTACGGATTTTATGAAAGTGTTAAGTATTTTGGGGTGATATACTTTTTACACTTAAACCTTTGGAAAAATAATTGTGTAAGACAATATCTTTCGACACACATGATCTACCAACTTAGTTTCTATTCCTAAGAAGGTTACTAAACCATTTTAAGAACTTGCAACAAATGCAAGAAAAATGGTCTATGTTTATATGCAATGCAAACTAATTACTTAATATAGTGCAAGTAAATTAGCATGAGTCTTATAAATGCATAAACCGGAAAGCTATAATAAACAAATAGCAACATGGCATGAAAGAAACTTATGCTTATGGATAAAGTTAGCTCAACTAAAGATAGCGATAAGCATATAAAAGTATTGACTAACAATACTAAGACACAAAGAAAAGCAAATAGTCATTTAGCATAACACACAAAGATAATTATCGTCATTTTGTGTATTAAGTATAACAATGTACACTTAGCTTGACTTTATTTGAAAATGAATTATTTTTCACCCTATTTAAAAATTTGATCAACACCTTGAAATCATGAATGCATTAACGTGTGATGTTCACTTTGTGTTTTGACAAAAAATTTTGTGCAATCGGCATGACCGAAAAAGACTCTCTGTTACGAAATAGAGACTCTCGTAAATTTTACTTTACAATCACTTTCTAAAATAATTTTTAAGTGAAAGTAGACCCAATTACGTTTAAAACGATAGGTGGCACGACTCCTACGGACTTACGGTTAATTTTATACGAATTTTTGAAAATTACCGAATTCTTAAAAACATACGACGGTACCGTTAAATTTAGTGGTACCGTCCATATTTAGTGGAACCGTACGTTATATTTAACGGTTCCATACCTGTTATTTCAGTTTTGAACAGACCCAACTTTTATTAATTTAAGAAAACCTTCAAGCTAGTATGACAATGTATACTTAACAACAAAACTTGTAAGTATTAAGAAACTAAATACTTTTCATATTTTTATCAACTTCATGGGTAATTTGATACATGGATCGTACTCAATTTTGAAAACCATTTGTTTTAAAAATTTGAGCGACGTGTCTCTGGTACCAATTTTGGAAACCGTAGAGTGGGGGTGAATACGTTTCCATTTAAAACTTAAAACTTTTGTATCAAACTCCCGATCAAGTGTGATGTGATATGAAAAGTGTCAACAATGATCATATAGCATCAAGAGATGAATACAGTAAACTACAACATATACACAATCAAATCACGACACATAGATAATCAACATAACATAAGAAACTAGCCACACAAGCAAAAACGCAATGCAAATATAAAGCGATAAAGAATGAAATGAAAGTAAAGAGATAAGTACGAAGGCGCAAACCGGACACGGTGATTTATAGTGGTTCGGTCACGAAGCTCCTCTTCGCCCTACTCCACTCCCCGAGTACCCAACTCGAGAGTTACTTCACTAATCAACAAACTCCCTTCAGGCGGAGAAAACCGTACACGTCGCTTAACTTGTTTTCCGACACTAAGCTAGATGTCGAGTGCTAATCTTAGCTAGCACCAATCTACCACGATCTACACCTTACACGTCGCTTATCCTATTTCCGACACTAAGCTAGATGTCGAGTGCTAATCTTAGCTAGCACCAATCTACCACGATCTACCCTTGATCCACATGATCAATTACACAAGCCCAATGGCTTCAAGAGATCTTCACTATCTCTTAAGATCACAATGATCTTGACTCACTCTCTCACAAAAGAAAGATAATCTTGATGTATGCTATGATACAATCAAGAGTGTAACAAATGTTACAAGACCTAACAACTACAACTCTTGTATCTTCTTGGATACCTTGAGTTCTTCTCTTGCAAATGAAGAGGAATGATAACACTTTGTATCTACTTGGATACTTTGTGTTCTTCTCTTGCTAATCAAGAGGGATGACAACACTTTGTATCTACTTGGATACTTTGTGTTCTTCTCTTGCTAATCAAGAGGGATGACAACACTTTGTATCTACTTGGATACTTTGTTTTCTTCTCTTGCTAATCAAGAGGAATGAAGAGGATCACTTGAATGGAGGATTGGATCACTCTTAAACAAACTAAGACTCTCCAAATGATCAAAGAAAGTCATTTAAGTGAGGAGGGATTAGACCAGAGAAAAAGGACTGGAAAAATCAAGTTGGAAGTGTGAAATGGTCCACTATTTATAGGCAAGGGAAAATCTAGCCGTTACAGACCCACGGCTCCACTAAATGCCCGACGGCTCCACTAAATTTAGTGGAGCCGTCCCTATTTAGAGGTACCGTAGACGCTCCTTCGTTTGTCTTTAGTGGGGAAGGTTTATTTGGGGATGTTAGGAGCTGTTTTGGGGGGAAATTTGACTGTTGGGATTTTTAAACATATTTTTCAAAATAAAACATTTCTTTTTAATTCAAAAATAATTTGTGAAATATATTTTTGAAAAAAATGTTTTGTCACATTAAAAATGTGAGGTTTAGAAAAATAAAATCCTTTGATCATTTGTCAAGTAGTAGATTTGTTTGTCCATACCTTGAGTGATTTATGTCGGGATGGAAATCTACGACTTCGTTGAAGCATACTTGAAATGTCGGGAGGTGTTGATGTAAGTATCCATTGATGATTTGTGTTTACAAGTAACTTTTACATTTTACGTTATGTATTACAAGTTACATGTTTGTCATTATTAAAACCGAAGAAACCGTTTAGTTTAAATATCGTAATATTTGCACTAACAGAAAGGTTTAGCGTCAGTGGAGGAGAGACTTGAATTTTTTTAAGAAGAATTAGTCTGATTATATAGACAAGATTAATGTCTTAAAAGGTGAACTTTATGTAAGAGAAGAACTTATTAAAGAGCTTAGGAAGAGGATTGAAATAGCTCAAAAAGAAAAAGATGAAGTTTAGAAAGAAAAAGATAGCATTCAACTTAGAGTAAATAGGTTTGAACATGCATATGAAAGTGTGAACAAGATCATAGAGTGTCAAATTGTTGATAAGTGCAAGAAAGGTAGTGGTTTAGGCTATAATGAAGTTCTACCTCCCATTATAGGAAAATTTGTGCCTCCAACACCTGATTTGTCTTTTACTGGTCTAGATGAGTTCACTAATGAGTCTGTAATTGAGAAGAGTAGTGTTAAGTCTAGTGTAGAAGATCCTAAGGTTGTTAGGAAGTATAATGATGCCCCAATTATTGAAGATTGGGTGTCTGATGATGAGGATCAGGATGTAGCTCAACCTAAGGTTGAAAAGAAGGTAGTTAGGCCTAGTCATGCTAAGATAGAGTTTAAACCACCAAGAAAAAGTACTAGGGAAACTGTTAAAAATATTGAGCAACCTAGGTAGAACACTCACAGTCCTAGATGGAATCAAAGAAATTGGAATAACTTGATGTCTCAGAGGCTAGGAAGTGATTTTGAGATGTTCAATAAAGCTTGTTATGTGTGTGGGGGTTTTGATCATCTGCAATATGATTGTTGTTACCATCAAAACAAATTTCAAAATCAAAGGATGGTACAACCAGTTTGGAACAATGTTAAAAGGGTGAATCACCAAAATTTTTCAAAAAAAAAAAACTCACCCAAATGCTAAAAGGATGGTACAACCAGTTTGGAACAATGTTAAAAGGGTGAATAATCAATTAATACTGCTAGACAAAATATTTCAAAACCAGCAGTATTGGTTAATACTGCTAGACAAGCTAATACTGCTCACACCAAAACAACAGTGAATGCTGCTAAATCAATGTTACATTTTTCAAAAATAGCACCTTCAACTGTTAAAAGGCCCATTCAGAAGAATACAATATTTAATACTGTCAGGCCAAAAGCAGTAGTTAATGCTGCTAGGCCAAAAGTACTAATTAATATTGTTTAGCGAAATCATTTTTATGCTGTTAAGGCCTCAGTTTGTTGGGTTTGGAAACCAAAGATTAAAGTTTTAGACCATGTTTTTAAACATGACAGTGCATCAATCACCCTTAAAAAGTTTGATTATGTTGATGCACAAGGCAGATCCAAGTCAGTAATAGCTTGGGTCCCCAAAAGAAACTGATTTTCTTACTTTATGTGCAGGGTAATCCACAGGTGGATTTACAGGATAAAGGAGTTATTGATAGTGGATGCTCAAGGCACATGACAGGGAACATGTCCTATCTTACTGATTTTGAAGAAATTGATGGAGGATACGTTGCTTTTGGGAGTAACCCCAAAGGAGGGAAAATCATGGGAAAAGGTACCATTAAAACTGGTAAACTAGATTTTGAGAATGTGTATTTCGTAAAGGAGTTAAAGTTTAATCTCTTTAGTGTCTCAAAAATGTGTGACAAAAAGAATAGTATTCTCTTTAATGACACTGAATGTATTGTCTTATCTCCAAACTTTAAGTTAATTGATGAAAGTCAAGTTTTACTAAGAGTTCCTAGAAAGGATAATATATACAGTGTTAATTTAGAGAACATAGTTCCTAAAGGAGGTTTAACTTGTTTCTTTACAAAAGCCACATCTGATGAATCTAAACTTTGGCATAGAAGGCTAGGTCACTTGAATTTTAAAACAATGAACAAATTGGTTAAAGGAAATCTTGTAAGAGGTTTACCTTCAAAACTTTTTGAAAATGATCAAACCCGTGTTGCTTGTCAGAAGGGAAAGCAGCACAGAGCCTCTTGTAAGTCCAAAACAGAGAACTCAATCAGTCAACCTTTACATATGTTGCATATGAATTTGTTTGGTCCAACATTTGTAAAAAGTCTTATGAAAATGATGTATTTCCTAGTTGTCACAGATGATTTCAGTAGGTTTACATGGGTTTTCTTTTTAGCTACTAAGGATGAGACTAATGGCATTCTTAAGTCTTTCATAATGATGAAGCGAAAAGTGTACCGCTTTTATGGGGTCATTTAAGCCCTAAATCGTATTTATTTGATCAAATATTGCCCTAAATCGTTCCTTTTGTCATTTTAGGTACTTTGGAGAAGAAATCTGGAAAAGGAAGCATTTTGGACGTTTTTGGAGCATAAAAGTGAAGAAAACGACAAAGTCTCAAAATCGGCTGGAAAAGTACCTTTGACGGCGTCAGGGATTGCCCTTGACGGCGTCATGGCTTGGCAAAAAAGGTGGATATGAAAAATACACATGATAAGCCAGAGAATTTTACAACGAAAGATCTGACGGCGTCAGCCTTTGAAGTGATCAAGGCCATCACGGTTTAACTTAAAGAGGGACGGCGTCAAGCCATATTCTGACGGCGTTAAGCTTTGATAAGCCAGAGCGGATTTTGGAGGTCTAAAGAGGGACGGCGTCAAGAAGGCCATCCGGGAACCCTAGACACGGCGAGGTGATGGCGTCAAGACCTATAACGTGACGCCGTCAGCCCTTAAACTCTATATATAGTTTTGCAATTTTTTGTCATTAGTGTGCAACTTTGTGAGGAGAAACCCTAAAGACGAATTTCTGCCATTTTTAAGGGTTTTCATACCCTTGGATCTCCCATGTTTAATTGAAGATAAGTAATTGTTTAATCAATCAATAGGTCTATGTGTTGTTTGATTATATATTGTTCTTGTCTTTTAATTAACATGCTAGGCTAGATTTATCTTGTGTTTGCTTAGATCTAATGAAACCTAGCTATTGATTATTGGTTATTAGTGTGTTATTAATTGTATTGGATGATTGTTTATCGATGTTAGGCTTAAGAAAACTGGCTAACTTCCTATTCGGTAACTTGCTTGAACGTCTTAAGAAACATGAACCAATGCGTACTAAGGTTTTTATGGTTGTATTTAATGCATGAGCGAATTCTAGTGATCCCATGTTAGGAGCTTCCTAGTCGGCTTGACATAGGAGTGAAGTAGGAGCTTGTAGAGTTGAGGAAGTACGTACGCCACCCCACGATTGGTATTAAGGAATACACCCGTCATCCACGCAATTAATACACACTAATCAACCGGTAAAAGATAGTTAGGGAGTAAGGAAATCTAAGTAAACACATTTCTCTCCACATAAGTTTCACAACTCCTTTCATTTTTAGTTATTTTATTTTATTTGCATTTGTAGTTATTTGGGTTAGTTGACTAGCAACTAATTCCGCCCACTCCTTCAAACCCGAGATTTTACTTGCTTTCATAAAAACATAAAAATACAAAAAGAATCTTCCCTCACCCTTAGACCTATTAGAGTAGTTTTTCAATCCTAACGACACTATTCCCTGTGGAGAACGATCAATCCCCCGTACTTACCACTACACTATACTACATTGGTCAGGTACACTGCCTGGTGGGGTTGTAAGCCTCTTGAGATCCCTCGATAGGTAAAACCTGTTGTAAGGTTGCAAAACCACGCATCAAGTTTTTGGCGCCGCTGCCGGGGAGTAGTTATTGCTTAGGTTGAAATTTCTTTTTATTAGGTCTACTCATTAGATTCCTATCTTAGTGAGATTTTTATTTTCTTTTTATTAGCTTTCTTATAGTCTATCTTTTTCTTTGTGCCCTTTGTTTGTTAAACCATTTTTCATTTGTCACTATGGCGGATGAAATTCCATTTAGATCATTGACAATTGAGGAACAATTATATTTCACCAATATATTTGCTTCCTACGATGAATTTTTGCGTACTCTTAGTGACACCCAAGAGGATTTGGGGGTAAAGTTAGATGGGTTTGATGAATTCTGTGCATGTGTGATTTCTATTAGACGATCATTATCAGGATCAATTCCTTTTAGTGAGACTCAATGGATGAATTTTGAGGAAAGCTCCTTCACCATGGCCCATAAGTACGACGAATTGGTGGATTCGTATGAGCAAGATAACCTAGTTTCTAAGAACATGAACTTAGAACCCGACCAAGATTGTGAGATGGTTAATGTTGAACTACCTAGGTGCATGCTTGGATTAGATTTCACCAAGACAAATGATGAGTATGAGGAATCCTTTAGGCAAATGGAACATAGTGATCAAGTTATTGAGAATGATTCTTATGAATCGGACCAAGAATTTGAGATGAATAGAAAAGGATTTGAGATACCTAGGTGCATGTTGGGGATAGACTTCAACAAATCACATAATAAGCACATAGGTAATCAAGATAAGATGGAGGATAAAGTAGAAAATCCAAGTCCACAAAGTACCCCACAAGTCCTACCATCATTTGAGGCACCCACACCGCCCGTGACTTACCCGGAAGAAGTAGAAGAAACTTTAGGAATCCCAATGGAGGTAGAACCCTTGGACCAAGCACCACTAGAGGATATAGGTTTGAATACTTATAGTGATAACCTTACTCTTAGTTCCAGGGAATTTCCTAGTGTTGATGAACCGGAACCTCAACCTTTACACAACTTTCCATCCTTAGATATATTTCTAGGAGACAAAAGAGGAACCGACCCACCCATCAACCCTTATTATCCGGGTAGTTTTAGGATGAAGGAAGCCATTCACTCACCCCCTTCACCTCACGTGGCATATTTCCACCCTAAGGGTGTGTATCGCTACTTTCATCCATACTTAATCCTAAGTGTAGGGAAAACCTCCCCTATTTCTGTTAAATAAAGGTAGAGTCAGGCTCGTGACTCGAACAAAAACAAGCGCTTATTGGGAGGCAACCCAAGCTTTATTAGCTTTGTGTGTTTATTTATTTGTTTGTTTGATTTTATTTGCTTCCGTATGTATGTTTAATTTTTATTATTATTGATTCATGTTCGAAACTAATTTGTGAAAATGCTTTATTTTGTTTTTAACTTCGTCTTAACTACATATAAAGGTATTTTGCAAAAGATAAGTGTAAGGGAAATCTAGATCTGTTTTAAAGAACAAGATTGAACATGAATCATAACAATATTAAATTAGCATACATATTAGTGTTTGTTCGAGTCAAATGCTTGTATCGAGTCACAATGAATGTTTTACAGAATTTCTAGGAATTAAAACTTCCAGTAATCTGTAAACATTCATTTTGCAAGCATTATATCTTTAATTGTTTTATTTCTAAGTCTGGAATTACATCTAATTGTGAGTTGTCTTTGTTCGGTTTGATGCTTTGGTTTTTCGTGTTTGTTTTCTCAAGTTTAACAGGTTATTTTGGACAAGGAGATGTATGTGGAATCAAGCTTTTGGCGATGCTTTAATCTTGGAGTTTCGACATTACCTTGGAAGAAGATCTAACCATGTTACCTCTTTATCCACCGAGCGAATCAGGGGAGTATTTGATTTCATTCTTTTACCTTATTTAC
Organism: Artemisia tridentata subsp. tridentata; assembly: GCA_021014915.2. Classification (NCBI taxonomy): domain Eukaryota; kingdom Viridiplantae; phylum Streptophyta; class Magnoliopsida; order Asterales; family Asteraceae; genus Artemisia; species Artemisia tridentata. Next base: position 259,095,493 of record CP139504.1, on the reverse strand, counting down.
TTTTACATCTTGTTATTTGAACATTGGGGACAATGTTCATCTTAAGTGTAAGGGGGGGGGGGGGTAAATTACGATACCTTAGAGAATGCAATTACGCTTGATTTTCGTTTGTTTAATAGTAGATGTGTAATAAAACTGAGAGAAATACCTGTTAAGGCAATTTTAGTGCCAAATTTAAAATTTTTTACAACATATAGGAGTGAAACTTTGGTCTTAATGAGCGTCTCATGGATAGGAGTTATATGACTAGCATAAAACCGTACCACTAAAAAATTTTCCACCCCCAAATATGTGAGGTTCGCCCCTAGAATTGGTAGGAAAAGCATTTATGCTATGATGTGTGTACCGGTAGCACTTAGATTCTAGAACTTGCGTTAGGACCATTCCGAGGCCACAAGTGAGACTACATTCGTGTAGTTAGATTTACTACATGATAAGAGGCATTAGGATTAACCCATTGTTTTACACCTGTGTTTTTGTTATAATTACTTTGGCTACATTGGTCAAGTAATTCTCCCACACCCTTTGCGTTGTACTCATTTTTAGTACACGATACCCCTAGTACACCCCTCAGAGCCTATCTTTTCGTTTCGACCTTTAAGCATTTTACTTAAAGGAAGAATTTGTTTACACCCCACTTAAATGTACACCCAAATCGCCTTAGCCTACCTTGTATGCACTCATCTTTAGTGCATTATTGTTACAACATTTGTTTAAACCCAAGTTAATTATCTAATTGATTACATGGTTGCTAAGTCGAGTCATATCCTTGTACATATTGTTTTGGGACGATTGGGACTCATGGGTAAAGTACTAGTGTAATGGAGTAATGGGGAAGAACATCATTATTACCCCCATATGTGCTAAATATTTTAAAAGTACTCCAAGTTTTTCGATTATCTTAATTCGAGTCATTAGAATAGTTATTTGTAAAGTTATGTAAAAGTTCAAGTGTAAGGGGAATGCAACGCCCCTATGATGTATTATTTTGGATGGTAGGGCAAGAGTGTATGAAAAAAAAAAAAAAATCAAGAAAAATACAAAAAAATGAGAAAAAGAAAAATAGAAAAAACATACGGACTACCATCCCGTTTCATTTTATGTTTATTTTATGTTTTTGTTATTTTGTTTTTAGCTTAAGTCGAGTCTAGTCTTGGCTTAGCAACGCCATATTGTACATGTAATTAATCAAGATCTTTAACTCGCCACCAGTAAAATATCCCTTATCCAACAAAACCGTGTTTATCATATCCCTACACCTCACGTTATAACCCATTTAAAAGCCCTCTTTGATAGTTTATCTTAGGTGCTTACGCCTAGTGAGAGATATTATCCGTTTTCATTTATGAGATTTATTTTGATGACACCTGAGAGATGTGAGTATCTAAACACTACTTGTGAGGTGCTAGTTTGTAATCTCCGTGCTTATTATGATTAAAGTGGAACGACTATTTGTTGTAATTACTTTTATATTAGCATTAAATGACCCCTAACTTGTATTTTGATTAGAATAAAAGCGCATTTGCTTGAGGACAAGCAAATCTCAAGTGTAAGGGTATTTGATGAAGCGAAAAGTGTACCGCTTTTAGGGGGTCATTTAAGCCCTAAATCGTATTTATTTGATCAAATATTGCCCTAAATCGTTCCTTTTGTCATTTTAGGTACTTTAGAGAAGAAATCTGGAAAAGGAAGCATTTTGGACGTTTTTGGAGCATAAAAGTGAAGAAAACGACAAAGTCTCAAAATCGGCTGGAAAAGTACCTTTGACGGCGTCATGGCTTGGCAACAAAGGTGGATATGAAAAATACACATGATAAGCCAGAGAATTTTACAACGAAAGATCTGACGGCGTCACCCTTTGAAGTGATCAAGGCCATCACGGTTTAACTTAAAGAGGGACGGCGTCAAGCCATATTCTGACGGCGTCAAGCTTTGATAAGCCAGAGCGGATTTTGGAGGTCTAAAGAGGGACGGCGTCAAGAAGGCCATTCGGGAACCCTAGACACGGCGAGGTGACGGCGTCAAGTCCTATAACGTGACGCCGTCAGCCCTTAAACTCTATATATAGTTTTGCAATTTTTTGTCATTAGTGTGCAACTTTGTGAGGAGAAACCCTAAAGACGAATTTCTGCCATTTTTAAGGGTTTTCATACCCTTGGATCTCCCATGTTTAATTGAAGATAAGTAATTGTTTAATCAATCAATATGTCTATGTGTTGTTTGGTTATATATTGTTCTTGTCTTTTAATTAACATGCTAGGCTAGATTTATCTTGTGTTTGCTTAGATCTAATGAAACCTAGCTATTGATTATTGGTTATTAGTGTGTTATTAATTGTATTGGATGATTGTTTATCGATGTTAGGCTTAAGAAAACTGGCTAACTTCCTATTCGGTAACTTGCTTGAACGTCTTAAGAAACATGAACCAATGCGTACTAAGGGTTTTATGGTTGTATTTAATGCATGAGCGAATTCTAGTGATCCCATGTTAGGAGCTTCCTAGCCGGCTCGACATAGGAGTGAAGTAGGAGCTTGTAGAGTTGGGGAAGTACGTACGCCACCCCACGATTGGTATTAAGGAATACACCCGTCATCCACGCAATTAATACACACTAATCAACCGGTAAAAGATAGTTAGGGAGTAAGGAAATCTAAGTAAACACATTTCTCTCCACATAAGTTTCACAACTCCTTTCATTTTTAGTTATTTTATTTTATTTGCATTTGTAGTTATTTGGGTTAGTTGACTAGCAACTAATTCCGCCCACTCCTTCAAACCCGAGATTTTACTTGCTTTCATAAAAACATAAAAATACAAAAAGAATCTTCCCTCACCCTTAGACCTATTAGAGTAGTTTTTCAATCCTAACGACACTATTCCCTGTGGAGAACGATCAATCCCTCGTACTTACCACTACACTATACTACATCGGTCAGGTACACTGCCTGGTGGGGTTGTAAGCCTCTTGAGATCCCTCGAGAGGTAAAACCTGTTGTAAGGTTGCAAAACCACGCATCACATAACAAGGATAGAAAACCTAGTGGATCATAAGGTTAAAGTAATAAGATGTAACAATGGAACTGAGTTCAAGAATAGGGAGATGAATTAGTTTTGTGAGATGAAGGGTATTTTGAGATAGTATAGTGTCGCTAGAACTCCGCAACAAAATGGTGTAGTTGAGAGGAGAAATAGGACACTAATTGAGGCTGCTAGGACTATGCTAGCTGATTCTAAGTTGCCAACAACTTTTTGGGCTGAAGCAGTTAGTACTGCTTGTTATGTGAAAAATAGAATGTTAGTTGTTAAGCATCATAACAAGACCCCATATGAACTTTTTAACGGTAGAGCACCTACTTAAAGTTTTATGAGACTATTTGGGTGTCCTGTTACTATTCTCAATACCATAGATCACTCAAGCAAATTTGATGGTAAGGCTGATGAAGGTTTCTTTGTTGGATACTGATGAAGCGAAAAGTGTACCGCTTTTAAGGGGTCATTTAAGCCCTAAATCGTATTTATTTGATCAAATATTGCCCTAAATCGTTCCTTTTGTCATTTTAGGTACTTTTGAGGAGAAATCTGGAAAAGGAGGCATTTTGGACGTTTTTGGAGCATAAAAGTGAAGAAAACGGCAAAGTCTCAAAAATCGGCTAAAAGTTACCTTTGACGGCGTCACAATTTACTCTGGACGGCGTCATGCCTTTGCAAGAAAAGTTGGACGTGAAATTTACTCATGATAAGCCAGTGAAAATAGCATGTGAATTCTGACGGCGTCACACTTTAACTTGATCAAGGGCGTCACGGCTTAAATCAAAAGGGGACGGCGTCACGTTCAAGGTTCGACGGCGTCAAGCCTTGATAAGCCAGAATGGATTTTAGAGAGCTAAAGAGGGACGGCGTCAAGAAGGTCATCCGGGAACCATAGAAGCGGCGAGGTGACGGCGTCACACTCCATAACGTGACGCCGTCAGATCCAAAAATCTATATATAGTTTTCTAATTTTTTGTCATTAGTGGAGAACTTAGTGTGTGGAATTTTGGGAGAAAACCCTAAGACGATTTTAGCTTCTTTTTCAAGGCTTTTTGCCTTGAGATCTTCCATGTTACATTGAAGATAAGTTATCAATTAATCATTCAATATGTCTATGTGTTGTTTGATTTTATCTTATTCTTGTCTTTTGATTAACATGTTAGGCTAAATTTATCTTGTGTTTGCTTAGATCTAATGAAACCTAGCTATTGATTATTGGTTATTAGTGTGTTATTAGTTGTATTGGATGATTGTTTATCTATGTTAGGCTTAAGAAAACTGGCTAACTTCCTATTCGGTAACTTGCTTGAACGTCTTAAGAAACATGAACCAAATGCGTACTAAAGGTTTTTATGGTTGTATTTAATGCACAAGCGAATTCTAGTGATCCCATGTTAGGAGCTTCCTAGCCGGCTCGACATAGGAGTGAAGTAGGAGCTTGTAGAGTTGGGGAAGTACATACGCCACCCCACGAATGGTATTAAGGAATACACCCGTCATCCACGCGACTAATACACACTAATTAACCGGTAAAAGATAGTTAGGGAGTAAGGAAATCTAAGTAAACACATTTCTCTACACATAAGTTTCTCACCACATTTTATTTTCAGTTATTTATTTTATTTGCATCCGTAGTAATTTTGGGTTAGTTGACTAGCAACTAATTCCGCCCACTCTTTCAAACCCGAGATTTTACTTGCTTTCATAAAAAATTATAAAAACACAAAAAAGAATCTTCCTCAACCCTTAGACCTATTAGAGTAGTCTTTCATACCTAACGAACACTATTCCCTGTGGAGAACGATCAATCCCCCGTACTTACCACTACACTATACTACATCGGTCAGGTACACTGCCTAGTGGGGTTGTAAGCCTCTTGAGATCCCTCGAGAGGTAAAACCTGTTGTAAGGTTACAAAACCACGCATCAGATACTCTTTGAATAACAAAGCCTTTAGAGTATTCAATAGTAGAACAAGGATAGTGGAAGAGAACTTGCATATTAGGTTTAGTGAGAGTACACCTAATGTTGTAGGTAGTGGACCAGATTGGCTATTTGATATTGATGCACTAACAAGAACAATGAATTATGAGCCAGTTGTTGCAGGTACACAGTCTAATGGTTTTGCAGGTACAAAAGCTAATAATGATGCAGGTCAAGCTAGAAAAGAGACAGAACCTGCAAAAGATTACATCTTGCTACCATTGTGGACTGCTGATCCACCATTCTCAACCCAAGATCCAATGAGTTCTCAAGAAGATGAAGTCAAATCTTCAAGTGATAATGAAGATTCAAGTGATGATGAAAAGAAGGTTAATGAAGAACCAAGAAAAGAGACTGAATGTGATGATCAAGAGAAGGATGATAAAGTTAACAGCACAAATGATGTTAATATTACTAATGAGAGAAACAACACTAACAATGTTAATACTGGTGGCATGGGAGTTAATACTACTGATGGAAATACAAGCAATGAATTTCCATTTGATCCAGACATGCCTCCTTTGGAAGAAATATGGAATGACAGTGATGTTGAAGATGATACTGGAGCAGCTGACATGAACAATTTGCATTCAGCTATACAAACAAGGAAGATGACCAAGGATTTGAAGGAACATGGGCTCTTTGTTAGAACTCTTAAACAAATAAACAGTCATAAAGACCTTCAAAACTGCTTGTTTGCTTGCTTTTTATCACAAGAAGAACCCAAAAAGATAATTCAAGCATTGAAGGATTTAAGCTGGGTAGAGGCTATGCAGGAAGAACTTCTACAGTTCAAGTTACAAGAAGTTTGGACCTTGGTGGATTTACCAAATGGAAAAAGAGCTATAAGCACTAAATGGGTTTTCAGGAACAAAAAGGATGAAAGAGGAATTATGATAAGAAACAAAGCAAGATTAGTAGCACAATGGTACATACAAGAAGAAGGGATTAACTATGATGAAGTCTTTGCCCCTGTTGCAAGAATTAAAGAAATTAGGTTGTTCTTAGCTTATGCTTCTTATAAAGATTTTGTGGTGTATCAGATGGATGTCAAGAGTGCTTTTCTCTATGGGAAGATTGAAGAAGAGGTGTATGTATGTCAACCACCAGGGTTTGAAGATCTAGACTTTCCTGATAGAGTATACAAGGTTGAAAAAGCACTGTATGGGCTACATCAAGCTCCTAGAGCATGGTATGAAACCTTGTCAACATATATGTTAGACAATGGGTTTCACAGAGAAAAGATTGACAAGACCTTATTTATCAGAAGGCACAAAGGTGATATTTTGCTGGTCCAGGTGTATGTGGATGATATCATCTTTGGTTCAACTAAGAAGGAGTTATGAATTGAATTTGAGAAGTTGATGCATGAGAAATTTCAGATGAGTTCTATAGGAGAACTTACATTTTTCTTAGGCTTACAAGTAAAGCAGAAGAAGGATGGGATATTTATCAGTCAGGATAAATATGTTGCTGAAATTTTAAAGAAGTTTGGGTATACAGATGTCAAGACTACAAGTACACCAATGGAAACTGGAAAGCCTCTCCTCAAGGATGAAGATGGTGAAGAAGTGGATGTTCATTTGTACAGGTCAATGATTGGTTCATTGATGTACCTCACATCTTCAAGACTAGATATTATATTTGTAGTGTGTTCATGTGCTAGACACCAAGTCACTCCAAAAGTTTCACATCTTCATGCTGTGAAAAGGATTTATAGGTACTTAAAAGGTCAACCTAAATTGGGCCTTTGGTATCTAAAAGATTATCCTTTTGATTTGGTAGCATACACAGATAGTGATTATGCTGGAGCAAGCTTGGATAGAAAGTCTACAACAAGAGGTTGTCAATTTCTTGGGTGTAGATTGATCTCATGGCAGTGCAAGAAACAGACTGTGGTTGCAAATTCCACAACAGAAGCTGAATATATGGCTGCTTCAAGTTGCTGTGGACAAGTTCTTTGGATTCAGAATTAATTACTTGATTATGGGTACAATTTTATGCATACCAAAATCTTTATTGACAATAACAGTACTATGTGCATAATTAAAAATCCTGTTTTTCATTCAAAAACAAAGCATATAGATATCAGACATCATTTTATTAGAGATTGCAATGAAAATAAATTGATTCTAATGGTTAAAATCCATACTGACAAGAATGTTGCAGATTTGCTTACAAAAGCTTTTGATGTAAGTAGATTTCAATATTTGATTGCTAGTACTGGAATGTTGAATCTTTAAAGTTTTTGATCTCTTTATGTTTTTGTAGAGTTTTGTATGAATTAGTACTGTTATTCGTGTCATTAAATGTTTCTGCTGTTAAGTATAATTAGTACTGCTAGTCATACTTAATACTACTAAGTTTTTGCTATTGGTTGTATATAGTGTGATCATTGTGAATATTGTTATTGCTTGTGTTTTTGTGGTTTTTGGGCAAACATTTTGCAGGAAAAGCAAAGATTGATGATATATTGCTGTTTGGAATAAAATTGGAGTTAATGCTAGTAACTGAGTGTTAATACTGCTAGGCATAAGTTAGAGCTGCTTGGCATAACTTAGTGCTGCTGAGGTTACTACTGCTGGTTTGTTCAAGGGACTGTTTCCTAAATTATTCGATTAAGGGTTTATATCACCAATAATTCAGTTTAATCGATTTAATTCGCATAATACTCTCTCAAAACAAACCCTAACTCACTTTTTATCATCTAATCACAAAACCCACCACAATCCTTGAATCTAACATCAATGGCGAATTTAACTTTTGCTGATACTCACAATATGGTCGCGTTTTTACAAAAACCCAAAGAAAGCGAAGGATTTGCAGAAATTTTTGATTTCTTGAATGCACACCCCATTAGGTATGCATTAACTGTGAATCCTACCGTATATGTTTCCCACATTAAACAATTTTGGTCTGTTTGGAATATAAATATTCATGTGAAGACTCGGTCACCCCGAGTATTTGTTTAGCATTCATGTAGCTCGTAGACATATTAGTACTAGCTTATTATTATTATTATTATTATTAGGATAGTTATATTAGTATTTGTGGAGTTGGGTCGGGTCTTTACCCACTGTCAGCTCACTCCACAGCCCACTTGGGGCACTTATATCTTGTAGTATAAATACCCCTTCCCACACTTGGGAAGGGTTGGAGCTTCTAATCTAATACACATTTCTCTTTCACTTTCTCTCACTAGAACTCCCAACTCTTCTCTTTCTCTCTCTAAGATTCAATCCATCATTTACCTTGTGTTTGTGTTATGAATTATAGATCTCTACAATTGGTATCAGAGCCAGGTTAGATCTTGGGTACTTGGATTTCCTTGATTGGTTCGAATACACAAACACAGATTTGTGGATCTTGGTGCTTTAGCTATTTTTCTTCTTTTCTTTCTTTCTTTTGGTTTACAACTCCACTTGTGTTTTGGGCTTTAACAGTAAGGATTTAGGTTGTTTGCCTACTGTTGATCTTAATATTGGTTTACTTACTTTGAGCTCAATATTGGTGTCTAGTTTCATACGTTTCACTAACATCACGTGTTGTGTTTCTTGTTTCTTTTTGGTGGAAAAGCCACGGTTCATTATGTGGTGTAATACGTTTGTTGTGTTGTGTTAAGATAGGCTAGGGATTGATTACGTTTTATATCTCTCGGTTATGTCAAGATTTTCGTAGCCTACTTGTGTGTTAAAGTGCGTTTTTAAAAGGTTTTTCTGGGTTAAGATTTGGGTGGTATTCTTGACTGCGATTTGAGTGAAATTCTTGGCTGTGATTTGATTCTAATAGCTGTGGTGTACTTAAAAAGAAAAAAGTGTGTTGCTGTTTGCCAATTCTTTTTCACAAGCGATTTGGTTTATTACTGGAACAGGAAAAAGGTTTCTGAAAAGTGAAAAAGTCTACTGAAAAGTAAAAGTGACGTTTTTCGTTTCTTGCGCTTTGACAGTTTGCTTGTTGCGATTTGACGGGCTTGTGTTTAAGAGTGTTGCGATTTGGTATCTAGTTGATTAAAGTTGCGATTTGGTTATTACGTTTTGCCACTTGCGATTTGTGTTTGGTTCATACTAATCCAAACTAATCCCGGACAAATCAATCTCAGTTAAAACATCATTAGTCATAAACCAAATTCAATCCAACAACAAATCCAAAATCTCATATATCCTAAATAAAAACACCAAAGAAAAATAACAGCAACAGATTCAAAACGAATTACAAAAACAAATCATTCGAAAGTTTAACAACAAAAGCTTACAACAACTCGAATAGTGTTAATCTATCATCAACAACAAAGCTCATTCAAACAGTCTCATATCTAACCCATCTCAAGACTACAAACATCAAACCACGTCTATTGTCTATTCTATAACCATCACATCTTTGATTCGAAAAAAAAAGAAAAATCAAAAATACAAATAAATAAATAAAATTCAGCCTAAACTTTAAATCGAACAAGAATCAATCTCGTCCTTTTTTGTTTGTTCCATTCGATCTCAGTTTTTTTCTTGTGAAACCTAAGCATATCAGACCTTTAGAAGTCATTCAAACACGAATTAACAACCATCATTGATCGTTTTTGAAGGATAACCTTCTCTTTAATATCCGAAATCTTAAAGGGAAGAACAAAAACAAGTCGTGTTTCATTCATTCCTTTCTTTCGATTAATCAATATAAAAGAAACGAAAACAAAATGTAGCATACCTACCTGTGAGCTTTCAAGGATCTAAAAGCCATATAATGATTTTGTTGTGCTTCGTGGGTTGTATCAAAGAAGTGAAAGGCTGATTTGTTATTTCGTTTGGAGGATGAGATCTAAAAGAAAGTAAATACTGAGTTCTGAAAAAGTCTTGTGGCTGCGTGTTGTTTTTGGTAAGGGAGATTAGGGTTATTAGGATTTTGGGATAAGTGGGATTAGTGTCTACTTATACACAGAATTTAGGGTTAGGATTGTTATTAGATTGGATTTGGGCTGTGTGTGTTAAGGTCATGTGTTGGGCTGCACAAAGTTGGGCTGTCAAATGGTTGTGTGGTTTTGGGCCGAACATTCTCTCACGTGGGCTTTGGTGTAAGTATCACAAGAATGAATTTTTGTTTTCTTTTCTTAAGATTGGTTGGTTTGGGATAAATATTTGGGGTATAATTTTGGTCAACGATTTCGAGTGAGCTTCAATTATCTGAGATTAATTTTAATCTTGGGTGAAATTTTTCGGGTTCTCTGGATATAACTACCGTGCTAGTTGTTAAGATATTTTTGGGTTTATTGGATATAGCTACGGGGTTTATTCGAATTTCAAAACACGTGTGTTGTCTGAAATTCACTGTGACTGGTCTACTTCATCACGTAAACTCTTTTCAACCAAACCGAATCATAATCAAACAACAATTCACAAAGTCTAACAATCATTCATCACCCTCAACACACAATCACTAGTAATCATTACCATTTCACGGTTTATTCTTGATTCTTATAAAATCCCGCGAAAGAATCTATTTCTTCGTTTAAATCATAGAATTGTAAAATCCCGTGCACGTTTACATCATGTCTACTACTTCAGATTCCTTCATATCTGAGGTACTCAAGTTGTACGACACGTATGATAAACAAAAGACTTCCAATCTTGTACAACAAGTAAACGTGTGTGATTCTGATAATGCTAATATGGAATTGTCGGGCTCGAATTCTCAAGAGAAAGAGTTGCTTCCGTCACTATTGTTGCCTAATGCAAAGGAAAGTTGCATTGAATGTTTTCGATTACTTCATTCACATATCTAGGTTCTCTTCGAACAGCCCGGATACTTGGGAGGATACAGGCATGCATTCGCATCACTCTTTGGTCAAGATGTTCAGACTTTCACAGTCAAGATGATTCTGTATCTGGATCAACTTGAACAACAACTTGATAAAGGAGATTTTTCTGAAGATAGATCCATGGCTGCTTTGGGTGTGATTAACAACCAATTCCAAGTGTTCATTGATTCGCAATACACTGAAGATTATGACGATGATAGTCAAATGGCGAAAAAGTGTTTTGCTAATTACACTGGAACTGAGGTTGACATGTTCAGAAGGACATTACTTCAACTTATGAGTAATGTTACGGGGTTCATTAATGAAAGGGCTCAACATGTGGGAAATGGAACAGAATCAGACAAGCATGATGCAAGCAGCAGCTATGTGACTCATATCACACATGTTGTGGATGCTGATATCAGACCAGTAAATGACCAAGAGCCATTTGCTGAGGTACATGTAACTGTTCAACATAATATCCATGCTAATGAACATCAACACACTGATCAAATTAAACCTACTTATGACACAAATCTGTTGGAAAAGACTGATAGCAATATCACCTCTGATTCAACAAATATGAGTTATAAGGGGGGAGAAATTGATCAGGATGCTGAACCTGTTGATGCGTCAAGTTCTTTGCCTACGGCTGAGCTTTTCAAATCAAACAATATTGTTGAAAAAGAAGTTTATAATGAACTTTCTAAAAGATTTTTACAGCTTGAAAAACATTGTATTTCTCTTGAAATCGCAATGCAACACAAGGAAGAAAGTTTTCAAACTAAGCTACCATGTAAAAATCCGAAACTCCCTGAATTCCGTGAATTCTTTATTATAAATGATTTGAAAGCTCAGCTAGAAGCCAAAAACTTAACGATCAAAAACCTGAAAAATAGTTTGGCAGAGATGCGTGATATGTGTAATGAAGTTAAGGCTAAACATGACAATAATGCTGATTTAGAACATAAAGTGACTAAATTGTTTAAAGAAAATGAGACTTTGAAAATTCACTGCAAAGAACTGTGTGATACAATCAAAGAAACGAAAACTAAGACCATAGAGCAAACAACCTCTTTGATTGCCAAAAATGATGAATTCAAATCACAACTTCAGGAAAAGGGTTTTGCAATTGCATCGTTGAAAAACGAGTTAAGAAAATTGACAGAAAATGGTGTGAACACTAAGTTTTCAAAACCATCAATCTTGGGGAAACCACCACTTAGAAACCAATCAGTTGTTAGACAACCGACTGCATTTAGATCTGAACGGCCAAAATTTTCAAAAACACGGTATGCCTCCCAAGTTGATGCGAAACAAGGTTTGTCAAAACCAGTCACTTCACAATCTAGACCTAATGAAAAGGAATATGCTCCTGCAAAACCTCATCATATGAGTGCATCTAGCTCTTCTAGGATTAGTTCAAAGTGTGTGTCGTTTGTGACACCAAAGGAACATGTTAGACATGAAAACAGTGTTCAGAATCACAACCTGGAGGATGCTAAGAAAAACACCCATGAAAAGACTAGGAATTTGCCTGTTTTTAAGAGTAGTTGCGTATCGACTAATGCGATTCCAATAGCAGATCACTCTAAGAATCCTAGATCTTTCTCAGACTCCAAACATTTTGTTTGCTCAACTTGTCAGAAATGTTTTTTTAATGCAACCCATGATGATTGTATAACAAAATTCCTAAAGGAAGTGAATGCTCGTGCTAAGGTTCAGACCTCTAAAACTAGAAACAACAACAAGCCCGTAGAACCAAAGAGGTTTACTCAGAAACCTGGTAGGCAGATTGCTGTAGGACAAAGGTCTTCTCTAAACAAGTCTTCCACTGTTCATGAGAAACCAAACACTCCTAGATCTTTCCTTAGGTGGATTCCGACGGGTAGAATTTTTAAGATTGTTGGTCTTAGATGGATACCTACTGATGACCTCAAATAAGTACATTTTATTACTATCATTTATACTATTAATTTGACTTGTTTTACTATATTATGTATGAGGATTGATACTTAATCGTTTACTTTTGTAATTCTCAGGTAAAAACAAGCATTTGGTGAAACTTAGCGATTTTGGACTAATTATGGAGCAAAACATGCAAGAAGTTAAGAGTCTACTGAAATGAAGAAGATCAAGACTAATCTGCTCCAGATGCGCCGCATCTCACTCATTACATACGGCGCATCTCTATTAAGATTCCACCAGATACGATCCAAGATACAAGAGGACATGCGCCGCATCTAATCATGGAGTTACGCCGCATCTTCTGGCGGTGTACGAATATTCCTGAATATTATAATCTTGGACCCCACGCAAAGTTAAGTCAATGCGCCGCATCTACTTACTAGATGCGCCGCATCTCACCTCAGACAGAAACTATAAATACCCCAAGACCAGACGAATTCCAGAGCTTTTGTCAGAGCATTATATTAGATTCGAAGACCGAAGCAGCAGAACCCTAGGACGAATTCAGTCAAGGAGGCAGCACAAGACACACCAAACGAAGATACAAGAGCTGTAAGAAGGTGCTGCATGTGTTTAATTCATTAAGTAGTTTTGTTTTATTGTGTTAGCAAACTTTAATTCATCAGGATTGGTGGCTTGTGTAATGTGACAACGAAAGATTGCACTCCCTTTAATACTTGCTTTCCCATCAATTAAAGTTTATATGTTGATGTCTTTGGTTACTACTTATTAGTGCATTGATAACCTCTGTGTTTATTAGTGGCTTGCGGGCATTTGACTGCAGAAAATAATGTGGCTCCCACGGTTATTACTAAATTGATCACTTAGGAATAACTTTTAGACATAAGTAATCATTAAGGGTTTACTCGCCGATAAGAATAGGACCAACGAGAAAGGGTTAACTACATACACTTCATATAAAGCTATCAATAAAACAAGTGACAATCTACTTAATCATAAGGACAGCCCTCTTATTGTCTCGAGTATTTATCTGTGTACGTGTGTGCTACTTGCTGATTCGTGCCTATTGGTTTATTTTATTATTTAATTGCAAACAAATCGTGCCAGTCTCTCAGGCTGAAACCCCCTTGCGTTAGGATATTAAAATACTGATTAGAATAACGAGATAATATGTTCCACTCTTAGTGATCGACACTCTACTTACCATTATATTCATACTGACCGGGTACACTGCTCGTTAAGTGTGTGTGTTATTGATAAGTCGGCTAAATATAAATTTAAAACTTGAGTAGGCATTAAAACTGCTAAACCGCAACGACACATCACACGCATCAAGTTTTTGGCGCCGTTGCCGGGGAGTGAATTGTTATTATCTGTTAATTTGATTAGTATTTTAATTAGGTTTTTCTTTTTATTAGATTAATTGCATCATTGTATTATTTTGCATATTTGTTGTTTTGTGTGTTATTTGTTTGCTTTTATTTTTGGTTTTTGTGTTTATTTTTGTTTGTGTGTTTTAATTTTTGTTTTTATTTTTCGTATTTTTTCTGTTCTGCTATCGTTGTACTGTGCTAAATCAAACGATACGGCGCATCTGATCTCTCAGATACGGCGTATTGCGTTTAATTTTTTTTAAATACAACGCGTTTAATTAATTCGATACGACGCATCTTTTCCCCAAGATACGGCGTATCTGTTTTTAATAAGAAATTTTTTTCTAAGCGATAGAGTAATACGACGCATCTGCTTTAGCAGATACGGCGTATCTGTTTTTGATAAATTTTTTTTTCTAAACGTTAACGCCATACGACGCATCTGCTTTAGCAGATACGGCGTATCTATTATTTTAATTAAAAACAGTTTTTGAATTATTAAACAGATACGGCGCATCGATCTCTGTCGATACGGCGCATCGATCTCTGTCGATACGGCGCATCTTCTGAATCAAAAATCTCGTATTTTTAAACATAACGAAAATACGGCGCATTAACTTTCGTTAATACGACGTATTTAATTTTAAATAAATATCGATTTTTGATTAATTAATTCGATACGGCACATTCATAAATTATAAGCGGCGTATCTATTTTTTGAATAAAAGTCTAATTTATTTTTAACGTATTAAGATACGGCGTATCCCATTTATAGGATACGGCGCATCGTCAGCTGATATCAGCAACTTTTATTTTACTTTGATCGTTTCACCCTTCTTTTGCACGAGTAAGTTTTATTTCAGGAAGATGGACGATCCGGATATTACAATGGAAGAATATATTAGGTTTGAAAAGGAAAGAGCCTTGAGCAATAATGGGATCTATGATTGGGAAAGAGCAAGATATGGTGCACAAGTCATTGAGACGGAAGAAATCACTATGGAAGAATACTTAATTTTAGGACGAGAAAAAACAAGGAAAGAAAGAAACAAATTGCCGTTTCAACACGCTTGGTGTATGTCAAATGATGATGAGGAAGAATCATATATCATGAAACCAATTCCGGCAATTGTTATTGATAGTACTTTTTCTCCGGAGATTGCACAAGAAGATGATGGGTATACGGAACATTACGATGAAGAATATTCAGCAATCGTATTACCACCATTAGACAATCCAACGGATGAAGATGAAAAGTATTCTAATTTTGATTTCGAACCATTTGACGCCATAGTTGATGATGACATACCTCAACCAGATTTTGACCCAACGAGGGATTTTGAAGAAGTCTGGGATTACTTATTTAATGATGAAATTCGGGACGATGCTGAAATTGCCAGACCACTAGTTGAAGATGGAGATTCACAGGACGAATTGGAGTCACTTACAACACAAAGTGGTACAAATTTATTTAATATAATTAATCCCGTTACTAATAATCTTGCTAGTTTTCCTAAACAGGTTGCAAAACAAAAAGATGATGAGGTGAAATTTATCACACTACCTATTGAAGCACCTGTGATCAACCCGTATTTTGTGGAGCTCGAAGAAGAGTTTGGTAATGAGTTCTTAAACATTGCTATAATTGATGAAGATGATGATTTAGACCCTATGAAGGTTGTTGAAGAACTCGAAATTTTACTTGCCAAAGACCCTTTCTCATCTTCTGCGGGAGTCAAGGGACGCCTTACTACCAAAGAGACTAACCAAGAAGAAAGGAGACTCATTTTTCCTCAACACACTACTCTTTCAGATGGAATGGTCAAGTCATCCAATTTATCAACCAAACCGGGTATGAATATGAATGATGTACATATATTGCCAAGGTATGATGTTTATTTATTTCTTCCATCTTTAATAGCAAATTTACACTCTTTTCGTTTTTATTGCTACTATCATCCGCACTTGATCCCAAGTGGGGGGAACAACACCCTATTACACAGTAAATAAGGGTGGAGTCAGGCTCGTGACTCGAACAAAAACAAGCGCTTCGTGGGAGGCAGCCCATGCTTATCTTTTATTTTATATTCTGTTTTCTGTGTTGAGTCAGTCAGGCCCGCATGAGGATACGGCGCATCTCAATTCTGAGATGCGACGCATCTCCTGCAATGGTCATATCTTATTTTATTTTTCTGCATTTTTATTTTTGACTTTAAAACTATTTATCAGTTTATTTTAATGCGGCGCATCCCTGGTTAAGGATGCGGCGCATCTTTATTCTGATCCGTATTTATTCCAGGATCGATACGGCGTATCTTCTTCCATAAGATACGGCGCATCGACTGACCTGATGATTTTCAGTTTTAATTTTTAAGTTTTATTTTTCCTAACTACTAATGTATTATGCAAGTTTGAACCTTTCTTATCTTAGGTGTGTTTTAAAGTGTTGGTGGTATTATAGTTTCCTGGATTTCCTGTGGATACATCAAGTATGAAGCTTTAACGTTCTAATCCACAAGAAAGATGATTTTTGCTCTTATCAAATGGAGGATCATACCGAGCAAATCTCAGGGGAGTTTTCCTGTTCTAATTCTTTTATTTTCCAGTTTTTAACCTTTTATATAAACAACGAGGACGTTGTTTAACTTAAGTGGGGGGATTGGAGAATTAGAACACTTAACAATTACTTGTCCTAAACTTTTTCAAAAATTATGCTTAAAATGTGCTTAATATATCAAACTTAAAATTTTTTTAGCATGTTTTTGTTTAAGATCTAAGTTACATAGCTGCACACATGACGTTATTTTCAAAAATTGTGATTTTCAAAAATTCACAAATCTATGAGTGTGCCGGTGACTTGTAAACTTTAGAACTTGGCTTGTATACTATTCGAGACCACCATAATAAGTATTATATTTATATAATTGGAATGACTTGTCTAAATTGGTAAAATTCTAGGATTACACCCAAATAGCTATTATATGTTATGTGTTATTAACTAACTACACTGGTTAGTTAACCCCCGTATAAACCCTTTTGTTACTCTCATTTTTAGAGTAAGATACCCCTAGAAAAACACTCAGAGCCATTCCTTTCGTTTCTTACACCTTTGTTAAAATGTTTCGTTACACCCTTACACCTTAGCCTACCCCGTAGATTAGAATCCGTGGTTGGTTAATTTCTATAGGCAAAGTGTGTTTCCTTACATTACCTGTGTTCGCGTGCGTAATTCATTATCTTTGGTTAGGTCGGGAAATTGCACAATGCAATTGGAGTGAAAGTAAATATTGTATATCTTTGAGTTTATTTTTCGTGTGTTTACTACTTTCACTATTACCGTTATTTCTGAAGTCATGAAAAGTATGGAAAAATTATCCAGAGTTATCGTTTTAGTGATGTGGTGAAATTTTACACATCTATGTTTATGTTAGTAGTTTGAAAAAAAAAAAAAAAAAAAAAAAAATTCGAAAAAATAAGAAAAGAAAAAGAAAAAGAGTTGGAAGTTAGTTTTAACCAACTTATGTAAAGTTATGTAAGTGGTCGATATCACCACTATTTGTTGTACTATATCTATGGATTGAATGGGAATTGGCAGTTATGGGAACGCCAATTAAGGTTTATTCTTTGATTAAGATCTTGTTGAGTATAATTCGTGTCTACCTAAAGCGTGTGTTTCAAGTGTTAAAGCGTGAGTTATTCGATGATATGAGTCTTATTCATGGGATGGTTGGGATAGTGATTAACCACACTTAGGATTTTAATTTATTTGTTTTGTTTATTTTTCATTTTACACCAATTTATATCCCAAATGTTATCCATGCCCTTTATTATTCTTTATCCAACCAAACCTTTGATTTATTGAGATTAGGGATTTGAGCAATCTTAAGTATCGTAGTCGTGGATTCGGCTATGTATTTATGATTTTGTCGCCCTTTTTGATATATTATTATTGGTGAAGTTTGGACCTATCTTTAGCCTATTCAAGTTAAGGATTTGAGCAATTGCAAGTATCGTGTTCGTGAATTCGATCATGTATTTGTGATTTTGTCACCTTTTCTGGAATTTGAAATCGATAGTGATTAAGAATAATTAACCCTTAAGCCTACAAACCCTTTTTACCGCTTTAGACTTGTTATTCCTTAGCTTTAGTGGAGGAGATGTGTATACTTGCCAAGCTTATGATAGAATATTCGTCACGACTGGACAGTTAAACGATTAGATTTGCTTTTATCGGATTATTTTATTTTACTTCTAATTCGTTAAGTGTTTAGTTGTGTGATTATGAAATAAACGAATACATGCTTAAATATAAAAATAAATCCTAACATCTTTTAGGATACATTTTCATAAGAGAAATTCTAAGGTTTACTTGGGGACAAGTAAAGTTCAAGTGGGGGGATATTTGATGAACTCAAATAAGTACATTTTATTACTATCATTTATCCTATTAATTTGAGTTGTTTTACTATATTATGTATGAGGATTGATACTTAATCGTTTACTTTTGTAATTCTCAGGTAAAAACAAGCATTTGGTGAAACTTAGCGATTTTGGACTAATTATGGAGCAAAACATGCAAGAAGTTAAGAGTCTACTGAAATGAAGAAGATCAAGACTAATCTGCTCCAGATGCGCCGCATCTCACTCATTACATACGGCGCATCTCTATTAAGATTCCACCAGATACGATCCAAGATACAAGAGGACATGCGCCGCATCTAATCATGGAGTTACGCCGCATCTTCTGGCGGTGTACGAATATTCCTGAATATTATAATCTTGGACCCCACGCGAAGTTAAGTCAATGCGCCGCATCTACTTACTAGATGCGCCGCATCTCACCTCAGACAGAAACTATAAATACCCCAAGACCAGACGAATTCCAGAGCTTTTGTCAGAGCATTATATTAGATTCGAAGACCGAAGCAGCAGAACCCTAGGACGAATTCAGTCAAGGAGGCAGCACAAGACACACCAAACGAAGATACAAGAGCTGTAAGAAGGTGCTGCATGTGTTTAATTCATTAAGTAGTTTTGTTTTATTGTGTTAGCAAACTTTAATTCATCAGGATTGGTGGCTTGTGTAATGTGACAACGAAAGATTGCACTCCCTTTAATACTTGCTTTCCCATCAATTAAAGTTTATATGTTGATGTCTTTGGTTACTACTTATTAGTGCATTGATAACCTCTGTGTTTATTAGTGGCTTGCGGGCATTTGACTGCGGAAAATAATGTGGCTCCCATGGTTATTACTAAATTGATCACTTAGGAATAACTTTTAGACATAAGTAATCATTAAGGGTTTACTCGCCGATAAGAATAGGACCAACGAGAAAGGGTTAACTACATACACTTCATATAAAGCTATCAATAAAACAAGTGACAATCTACTTAATCATAAGGACAGCCCTCTTATTGTCTCGAGTATTTATCTGTGTACGTGTGTGCTACTTGCTGATTCGTGCCTATTGGTTTATTTTATTATTTAATTGCAAACAAATCGTGCCAGTCTCTCAGGCTGAAACCCCCTTGCGTTAGGATATTAAAATACTGATTAGAATAACGAGATAATACGTTCCACTCTTAGTGATCGACACTCTACTTACCATTATATTCATACTGACCGGGTACACTACTCGTTAAGTGTGTGTGTTATTGATAAGTCGGCTAAATATAAATTTAAAACTTGAGTAGGCATTAAAACTGCTAAACCGCAACGACACATCACGCGCATCAAGTTTTTGGCGCCGTTGCCGGGGAGTGAATTGTTATTATCTGTTAATTTGATTAGTATTTTAATTAGGTTTTTCTTTTTATTAGATTAATTGCATCATTGTATTATTTTGCATATTTGTTGTTTTGTGTGTTATTTGTTTGCTTTTATTTTTGGTTTTTGTGTTTATTTTTGTTTGTGTGTTTTAATTTTTGTTTTTCTTTTTCGTATTTTTTCTGTTCTGCTATCGTTGTACTGTGCTAAATCAAACGATACGGCGCATCTGATCTCTCAGATACGGCGTATTGCGTTTAATTTTTTTTTAAATACAACGCGTTTAATTAATTCGATACGACGCATCTTTTCCCCAAGATACGGCGTATCTGTTTTTAATAAGAAATTTTTTCTAAGCGATAGAGTAATACGACGCATCTGCTTTAGCAGATACGGCGTATCTGTTTTTGATAAATTTTTTTTTTCTAAACGTTAACGCCATACGACGCATCTGCTTTAGCAGATACGGCGTATCTATTATTTTAATTAAAAACAGTTTTCGAATTATTAAACAGATACGGCGCATCGATCTCTGTCGATACGGCGCATCGATCTCTGTCGATACGGCGCATCTTCTGAATAAAAAATCTCGTATTTTTAAACATAACGAAAATACGGCGCATTAACTTTCGTTAATACGACGTATTTAATTTTAAATAAATATCGATTTTTGATTAATTAATTCGATACGGCACATTCATAAATTATAAGCGGCGTATCTATTTTTTGAATAAAAGTCTAATTTATTTTTAACGTATTAAGATACGGCGTATCCCATTTATAGGATACGGCGCATCGTCAGCTGATATCAGCAACTTTTATTTTACTTTGATCGTTTCACCCTTCTTTTGCACGAGTAAGTTTTATTTCAGGAAGATGGACGATCCGGATATTACAATGGAAGAATATATTAGGTTTGAAAAGGAAAGAGCCTTGAGCAATAATGGGATCTATGATTGGGAAAGAGCAAGATATGGTGCACAAGTCATTGAGACGGAAGAAATCACTATGGAAGAATACTTAATTTTAGGACGAGAAAAAACAAGGAAAGAAAGAAACAAATTGCCGTTTCAACACGCTTGGTGTATGTCAAATGATGATGAGGAAGAATCATATATCATGAAACCAATTCCGGCAATTGTTATTGATAGTACTTTTTCTCCGGAGATTGCACAAGAAGATGATGGGTATACGGAACATTACGATGAAGAATATTCAGCAATCGTATTACCACCATTAGACAATCCAACGGATGAAGATGAAAAGTATTCTAATTTTGATTTCGAACCATTTGACGCCATAGTTGATGATGACATACCTCAACCAGATTTTGACCCAACGAGGGATTTTGAAGAAGTCTGGGATTACTTATTTAATGATGAAATTCGGGACGATGCTGAAATTGCCAGACCACTAGTTGAAGATGGAGATTCACAGGACGAATTGGAGTTACTTACAACACAAAGTGGTACAAATTTATTTAATATAATTAATCCCGTTACTAATAATCTTGCTAGTTTTCCTAAACAGGTTGCAAAACAAAAAGATGATGAGGTGAAATTTATCACACTACCTATTGAAGCACCTGTGATCAACCCGTATTTTGTGGAGCTCGAAGAAGAGTTTGGTAATGAGTTCTTAAACATTGCTATAATTGATGAAGATGATGATTTAGACCCTATGAAGGTTGTTGAAGAACTCGAAATTTTACTTGCCAAAGACCCTTTCTCATCTTCTGCGGGAGTCAAGGGACGCCTTACTACCAAAGAGACTAACCAAGAAGAAAGGAGACTCATTTTTCCTCAACACACTACTCTTTCAGATGGAATGGTCAAGTCATCCAATTTATCAACCAAACCGGGTATGAATATGAATGATGTACATATATTGCCAAGGTATGATGTTTATTTATTTCTTCCATCTTTAATAGCAAATTTACACTCTTTTCGTGTTTATTGCTACTATCATCCGCACTTGATCCCAAGTGGGGGGAACAACACCCTATTACACAGTAAATAAGGGTGGAGTCAGGCTCGTGACTCGAACAAAAACAAGCGCTTCGTGGGAGGCAGCCCATGCTTATCTTTTATTTTATATTCTGTTTTCTGTGTTGAGTCAGTCAGGCCCGCATGAGGATACGGCGCATCTCAATTCTGAGATGCGACGCATCTCCTGCAATGGTCATATCTTATTTTATTTTTCTGCATTTTTATTTTTGACTTTAAAACTATTTATCAGTTTATTTTAATGCGGCGCATCCCTGGTTAAGGATGCGGCGCATCTTTATTCTGATCCGTATTTATTCCAGGATCGATACGGCGTATCTTCTTCCATAAGATATGGCGCATCGACTGACCTGATGATTTTCAGTTTTAATTTTTAAGTTTTATTTTTCCTAACTACTAATGTATTATGCAAGTTTGAACCTTTCTTATCTTAGGTGTGTTTTAAAGTGTTGGTGGTATTATAGTTTCCTGGATTTCCTGTGGATACATCAAGTATGAAGCTTTAACGTTCTAATCCACAAGAAAGATGATTTTTGCTCTTATCAAATGGAGGATCATACCGAGCAAATCTCAGGGGAGTTTTCCTGTTCTAATTCTTTTATTTTCCAGTTTTTAACCTTTTATATAAACAACGAGGACGTTGTTTAACTTAAGTGGGGGGATTGGAGAATTAGAACACTTAACAATTACTTGTCCTAAACTTTTTCAAAAATTATGCTTAAAATGTGCTTAATATATCAAACTTAAAAATTTTTTAGCATGTTTTTGTTTAAGATCTAAGTTACATAGCTGCACACATGACGTTATTTTCAAAAATTGTGATTTTCAAAAATTCACAAATCTATGAGTGTGCCGGTGACTTGTAAACTTTAGAACTTGGCTTGTATACTATTCGAGACCACCATAATAAGTATTATATTTATATAATTGGAATGACTTGTCTAAATTGGTAAAATTCTAGGATTACACCCAAATAGCTATTATATGTTATGTGTTATTAACTAACTACACTGGTTAGTTAACCCCCGTATAAACCCTTTTGTTACTCTCATTTTTAGAGTAAGATACCCCTAGAAAAACACTCAGAGCCATTCCTTTCGTTTCTTACACCTTTGTTAAAATGTTTCGTTACACCCTTACACCTTAGCCTACCCCGTAGATTAGAATCCGTGGTTGGTTAATTTCTATAGGCAAAGTGTGTTTCCTTACATTACCTGTGTTCGCGTGCGTAATTCATTATCTTTGGTTAGGTCGGGAAATTGCACAATGCAATTGGAGTGAAAGTAAATATTGTATATCTTTGAGTTTATTTTTCGTGTGTTTACTACTTTCACTATTACCGTTATTTCTGAAGTCATGAAAAGTATGGAAAAATTATCCAGAGTTATCGTTTTAGTGATGTGGTGAAATTTTACACATCTATGTTTATGTTAGTAGTTTGAAAAAAAAAAAAAAAAAAAAAAAAAAAAAAAAAAAATTCGAGAAAATAAGAAAAGAAAAAGAAAAAGAGTTGGAAGTTAGTTTTAACCAACTTATGTAAAGTTATGTAAGTGGTCGATATCACCACTATTTGTTGTACTATATCTATGGATTGAATGGGAATTGGCAGTTATGGGAACGCCAATTAAGGTTTATTCTTTGATTAAGATCTTGTTGAGTATAATTCGTGTCTACCTAAAGCGTGTGTTTCAAGTGTTAAAGCGTGAGTTATTCGATGATATGAGTCTTATTCATGGGATGGTTGGGATAGTGATTAACCACACTTAGGATTTTAATTTATTTGTTTTGTTTATTTTTCATTTTACACCAATTTATATCCCAAATGTTATCCATGCCCTTTATTATTCTTTATCCAACCAAACCTTTGATTTATTGAGATTAGGGATTTGAGCAATCTTAAGTATCGTAGTCGTGGATTCGGCTATGTATTTATGATTTTGTCGCCCTTTTTGATATATTATTATTGGTGAAGTTTGGACCTATCTTTAGCCTATTCGAGTTAAGGATTTGAGCAATTGCAAGTATCGTGTTCGTGAATTCGATCATGTATTTGTGATTTTGTCACCTTTTCTGGAATTTGAAATCGATAGTGATTAAGAATAATTAACCCTTAAGCCTACAAACCCTTTTTACCGCTTTAGACTTGTTATTCCTTAGCTTTAGTGGAGGAGATGTGTATACTTGCCAAGCTTATGATAGAATATTCGTCACGACTGGACAGTTAAACGATTAGATTTGCTTTTATCGGATTATTTTATTTTACTTCTAATTCGTTAAGTGTTTAGTTGTGTGATTATGAAATAAACGAATACATGCTTAAATATAAAAATAAATCCTAACATCTTTTAGGATACATTTTCATAAGAGAAATTCTAAGGTTTACTTGGGGACAAGTAAAGTTCAAGTGGGGGGATATTTGATGAACTCAAATAAGTACATTTTATTACTATCATTTATCCTATTAATTTGACTTGTTTTACTATATTATGTATGAGGATTGATACTTAATCGTTTACTTTTGTAATTCTCAGGTAAAAACAAGCATTTGGTGAAACTTAGCGATTTTGGACTAATTATGGAGCAAAACATGCAAGAAGTTAAGAGTCTACTGAAATGAAGAAGATCAAGACTAATCTGCTCCAGATGCGCCGCATCTCACTCATTACATACGGCGCATCTCTATTAAGATTCCACCAGATACGATCCAAGATACAAGAGGACATGCGCCGCATCTAATCATGGAGTTACGCCGCATCTTCTGGCGGTGTACGAATATTCCTGAATATTATAATCTTGGACCCCACGCGAAGTTAAGTCAATGCGCCGCATCTACTTACTAGATGCGCCGCATCTCACCTCAGACAGAAACTATAAATACCCCAAGACCAGACGAATTCCAGAGCTTTTGTCAGAGCATTATATTAGATTCGAAGACCGAAGCAGCAGAACCCTAGGACGAATTCAGTCAAGGAGGCAGCACAAGACACACCAAACGAAGATACAAGAGCTGTAAGAAGGTGCTGCATGTGTTTAATTCATTAAGTAGTTTTGTTTTATTGTGTTAGCAAACTTTAATTCATCAGGATTGGTGGCTTGTGTAATGTGACAACGAAAGATTGCACTCCCTTTAATACTTGCTTTCCCATCAATTAAAGTTTATATGTTGATGTCTTTGGTTACTACTTATTAGTGCATTGATAACCTCTGTGTTTATTAGTGGCTTGCGGGCATTTGACTGCGGAAAATAATGTGGCTCCCACGGTTATTACTAAATTGATCACTTAGGAATAACTTTTAGACATAAGTAATCATTAAGGGTTTACTCGCCGATAAGAATAGGACCAACGAGAAAGGGTTAACTATATACACTTCATATAAAGCTATCAATAAAACAAGTGACAATCTACTTAATCATAAGGACAGCCCTCTTATTGTCTCGAGTATTTATCTGTGTACGTGTGTGCTACTTGCTGATTCGTGCCTATTGGTTTATTTTATTATTTAATTGCAAACAAATCGTGCCAGTCTCTCAGGCTGAAACCCCCTTGCGTTAGGATATTAAAATACTGATTAGAATAACGAGATAATACGTTCCACTCTTAGTGATCGACACTCTACTTACCATTATATTCATACTGACCGGGTACACTGCTCGTTAAGTGTGTGTGTTATTGATAAGTCGGCTAAATATAAATTTAAAACTTGATTAGGCATTAAAACTGCTAAACCGCAACGACACATCACGCGCATCACCTACTAGTAAGCAGTTCACTGATTGCAAAGATAAGGTTGACAGTAAAACCCCAAATGGTCAAGATGTTGATATCACTAACCCATATAAATGCAAACAAACCCTTAATGTCTGTGCAGGTAGTCTTTACTTGAGTGCAGGTACAACGTTTACTCCTATTAAGGAAAGACTCAGGGTTTGGGTGCCGAAAAGATTGATATCTCATAAATCAGGGGTTCAAGCAAGTCAATCTTGATCTTCATCGATAATGACGTCTGTTCACATCAGTTCAGGCCTCGTTCTTTATCGACAATGACGTTTGAACACTGCATTTCAAGCCTCGGGTCTCAATGTCAACATAATGGCGTCTGTTGACATCTATTCAGGCCCCGTTCATCAAAGAAAAGAGAAGTGTACGCTTGAGTGCACTTTATCTTCGGAAGAAGAGAAATCTTCTTGTTTCTGACTATTCTCATCAACAAGCTTCATACTTGCTCCATGCTCGTTCAGTCATCAAGTGGATCTACTTTCATTAGATTGGACATTTATTCACTCGATCAAAAATGGCAACTTCAAATGCAATTTTTGAGGGGGAGAAGTGTGAACAGTGGATCAACCTCATATGCACTTGTTCAATCAAAAATTGCATCCTCATATGTACATTTGATTGTTTTTTCACTCACTTGTTGGGCATTTAATTGTGACTATGGAGTTGATCGGGTATCACTTATTTGAGATTGAAGTTGGCTTTCACAAAGGCGTGATCTTATTCTATCTTGAAGTCGGGGTTGGTTGGATGCATGACTTTCAATGATAACTTGCTCGTGCTTAAGATTTAAGTTGAAGACTTAGTTTATCTAGTTACCAGCAGTCGGGGTAAATGTTTGATGACCTGGTTAACTATCACTTAAAGGAGTTACGTTGTAGTACCCAGTGTCACACGCCGATGACGTTGTGGATAATCGCAAGAGGTTTTAATGTCTCATACTTTGGTTGGGTATTGAGTACTTAGAGATTTGCTTGGAGCACTAATTCTCTACACCGTTCTTCCAACATTAGTGCAAGCTTAAGTCACGAGAACGGGGAATTCTACTTCAGTTTCAAGTTTGATATATCGGGTTTGCTTCATCAGTTATCACTTTAAGTAGCCTACTTAAAGGGTTGGTAAAGATAGTCAGGAAGTGTTTCGATAGCGGTTGATTCTCACTTGATACATTTGAGCCAATTGTGTTCTTCTCACAAGATGTCATGTATATGTGTGTAAACTGTGTTGCTGATTCTGAGGTATCAAAACCAGCAAGGGGGAAGGAGACATACATCTGGACGCACAACGAGTACACGTGATGAACTTTATACTTCTTCTTAATTGAAGTTATTCCGGGAAGACAGATGTCATAACCGCAGAGTAAATCAGTATTTTAACTCGTGGCCTCTTGGTGTATTATACCAACTATGTGGGGGAAGAGATGTAAGAAACAGTTTCTGATGATTAAAGAGGTACACAATTGTATGATGATTCCTCTGGTTAGTCGGTGCCCAACAGAAGGAAATGTGTTCATCCGGGACTTACTTGATTCTGGTGCTTCTATGGTACTGTCTTGGTGTTATCATTTAGAATACATACGGGATAAGTTGCTTACACTCGAGACTTAGGTGAATTTGGTGTAACAATTCTAATCTGCAATTTCCTAAAGGGAGAAAAGGGGATTTCCGGGTCTTAATTGATCTTGATGTTACTTTTTTGACTTCATTAATGGGATCGAGTGTGTACTTCGGGTTTTTGGGCTTCATACAATGAGACTAATTGAATCACTTCAACTACTTGGGGGAAGTGGTCTCTGGATACTTTCGGTATACATTCCTTCAGTCTTCAGCAGGAAGTAATGTGAGAAGAATTATTCAAGTGTGAGATGATTCACTGCTAATCTATTTGATGATCCCCCGAACGGAGAATCACGATGATTATTCTTAAAAGGAGCATCAATATTTGATGTGGTTTGCTACGGTATCCGTTGTACACTTACCTTATGTAAGCTTGAAAGAGAGCTTCGAATCTGCTCAAAAGAAGATTGTCGGTTTGGGGGGAAGCTATCAAAGCTTCACAATTGAGAAGGCTCAAGTTCAGATGATTATTCAGGAGCCTCGAAAGCTTTGGTGGTAAAAGTTTAAGAGATGTTGACTACTGATTTCTACAACATACTAAACGTATCCTTATCTCGGTATTCATGTCAACATTTTCTTAAATTGAATAATATACTTTGTACATATCTTATACCAAACTGTATATAGAAAAATATAAAACCAAATTGTAAATAGAAAATTATAAAACCAAGAAAAACCATAAGAATCAGAAAATTAGAAAATACCAAAAATAGTTTCTCTAGGCATGTCTTCTGTTTATTGATAACATTTACGGTCTTAGAAATTTCATTCAATAATGACACGGGACTTTAAATGAAGCTCGAGCAGAAGTTAAAATGTATTGTTAAAACATGTCTAAATGGCTTGCTATTACTTTAGATAGCAACCCGCGTTTCAAAATGAGGAAAGCACGTCGGTAAAAAGACGGTTGTTCCTAACAACGGGTGAAGTTCACCCGGGCATGGATTACTTCATATCCATGCATCCCTGATTTGATGTACATTTCAGTGCATCATTTCTTGTAAAAAAAGAGAAATCTTCTTTGTATACAAATAGTTTTCCTTCTATGATTCTTCTGAAAATTATTTGTGAGACACTTGGTGATTACGTGTTGTTTGAAACTCTTTTAGACTTGGATTGTTCATAAAATTTGTCACTCAATTAATGACTTCAACACCTTAACTAGAATATGGGTCATTGATTGAGGGGGAGAGTGATTTCAAATTTTATATCATCAAACGGGTTTCTTGGTTATCTCATAATTGTTAGAAAAGGTTTTGTAGTTAATGGGGTATTAGTTGAAGAGGATCTTACTAAGCTTTATATCTAATGGCCAAATGTGTTAGTTGTTAGAAAGATTAGGGCATTATGTGCAACTTGCGTATAGTTTCCTAGCTTTATGTAACTAGAAGGCCTATTTGTGTCACTTTAAAATCCTCGTTTAATCCCCAAAATACTTTAAAACTCAAAATCTAAAAGAAGTTAGAAAACCCATTGTGATTGATGTTCTTGAATACTCCACAGGCATTTGTATGATTTAACTAAATGAGTTTCAAATGTTGATTGACTTTTGTTAGTTGATTGCTGCTTAATTATTGTTGATTTAGTGCATGTGCACTCAGGATATGCTTAGGTATATAGCTATCATGTTAGAATCTTGTCCCTAAGATCCTGAGTTGAATGTTGAAATATGAGTGAATTGCCATGTTCATGATTGCTGATTGCTCTTCATGCTAGATAGCGGTTTGATGTATTTCCTGACTATGGTTGGATTATGAGATGAATATGGTATTATGAGTTGGCAAGTTGCTATGTTGTATCTATTAATGAAAAGTGAATCTATATGTATGTATATCTGTGTTGATATTCTTATGCAAATTCCATGGCCAATATGAATGTGCCAGTTCCCGCTCTAACAATTTGATCAGATGTTCAAACTCTATTGACTGGCTCTGAATTCACCACAACAACAACATCAGCAACAACAACAACAACATTTTCATCACCACATTCTCTTCAACAAAGCATTACTTATTCTGGTCTCGCCGAGTGGGGATCCATAATACTTGGGAAGATTTGTTGGTGGATGGATAATTGCTACTGACTACTGATTCCCTCAGGGAAGCGAAAAGGTCAACATCATTTGTGTCACAACGATTATCTTTGTACATAATAAGCAGTGAATAAACATTTGTTGTTTTGTGTCAGTGTATGATTGTTTAATTCAAAATCTTTCAAACCTATCATACCTGACACTAACATGCTCCCTCATTGATTGAGGGAGAGCAGTTGTATGCTCCATCATCAGAATATATTAAATCTGACCACATTTTCTCCCACATTTTCTAACTTATTTAAATCAATTGGGATCACAAATCTCAAAAGGTTTGAAATTTTTGATCGGGGGAGAGAATGTGATTTAAATATGAAACCTGATGAAAATGTGATTCTTTGGACTTAAATGTAAGCTCTCCCATATGTGCTAAACTCTTTCGCATATCGATGCACATATTGAGGGGGAGCAAATGGTTTGTGATAACAAAAAGGATGTGGCATCTTACGTGAGCACGACTCAGACTTCACCAATGAATTGACGAAACAAAAACTGTCATTAATCGAAAGGACATATCCTGGCCGGGTAATAATTTCAAGTTGGTCTAACCAGTGATGTAAGCGTTTCTCAAAAAGGATGTGTCAGAGTAGAGTGTACCGTTTTGAGAAACTTTCTGTGAATTTGACCAGGTCGGGTAATAATTTCAAGCTAATCTAACTAGTGATGTAAGCGTGTCTCGAATCGGTCATGTTCACTGAAAGTGGATCAATTCAAAAAGTGCAATCTCTACCCAACATGTGCAAATTTATAATAAAATCATCTGAGCACATGTTAAGGGGGAGAATTTGAAAAATATAAAACTCTCAAAGTGTTAGCAAAATGTGTTTCATAATCATGAACACTTTGAGAGATTTTTCAAGGATTTGGTAAATGGCAACATAGGATAGTCATGAAGTTATAAGGTGGCTAAGGTTAGGAAAACCGTCCTATGATCCACCAGAGCCGGAGGGATCTACCCAGGGACAATACCGAATAGTTAGTATTAGAAAGTCCTTAGGTATGATCATGAAAAAAGGAGTAATATGAGAAAGGAGAAAGAAGGGGTTGAAGAATTAAAAAGAAATGAAATGAGAATGGGTGAAAAGAAATAGCCCTCCAATTATTCAACCTTAGGGCAGAAACCGGGTTCAATTCATATGCTACTGGTTGTTACCAAGGTAACACCGGTATTGAAGACAAGACGTCATGGACCCAGTGACGCACTGCACCAAACCTTCTAAGCCACTCAAGTTCTCTTAAAAGGACTTGTTTCATTCTCACGGGGAACCCTGCATAATCTATCGACCGCTCATTACGAGTTATGTTGATATTGAAACAGGAGACACCGCCCCAGTCTCCGACTACCAAAAATGCACTTATCGAGTCTAGAGCCATGAGATGCATCATAAGATCTTAGAGGAACACGTGTTACTTCTACACTGGTTGTTCAACATTAAGGACACCAGTTGTAAACTTATGAGTCCTACGCAGATCTTAGCAATCTGCCAGAACATTTATGGGGGAATTTATATCACAACTCGTAATTTCAGGCCATTTTCCGAACCTCGATAATTTACTATTCACAAGTTACTATTCATTATTTACTATTCACCGATCACTATTCACTTTTCACTATTCATCATTTTCGAGGTCAATTTGTGATTTTGAGAAACTTTCAAAAATTTTACTATTCACGTGACACTATTCATTCCCGGAGAAAATTTCAGTTCATCATCAGCCTTCATTAATTCGTAAACCTAGTTTACGGGTGTTCAAAAATTCACGTAATCAGATCGGTTTAGCTGTGAATTCATGCATTTTAGTTAAGGACACATCATGTAGACTAGAGGAGTCTGCATAACATCAGTGACATCATCAGTATATGAGTTCATGCACGAGTATGCATTATTACAATTTACGTATGATTATTTATATAATTAACGTTACCACTCAGTCATTTCTACTGACATTATACCCAGTACTCCCGACTATGATCCTAGTATATTTTTATACTAATTTCAATAATATAAAGTTTATATTATTATTTTACCCGGTGTTATTAAACCAATTGCTATATTTTTCGTTAAGGGCTTATAACTCTGTCAGATTACGAAAATTCAACCCGATAACTATTCTGACGCCCGATTCTTGTCAGGAATATATTTTTACAATTTATGCAACTTCGTCATATTTTACGTCACTTCATTGATATTTATTTCATGACAACTCGGTACCCGATAACACCCAAAGTATACACTAAACTAACTAACTTACACAATATTATCAAAATATCTTCACTTTGCCCAAATGTTTACCCAAAACCCACGCCCCACCATGATATTCTCCTCATTTTTCTAGCCAAGTCATACCTCATTAATTAGAGTTAGTAGCCATTCTTTTCATTTATTTCCATAACATCATCACAACTTCATTTCACAAGCAAACTAGATCAAATACTCCCTCTTCCTCTCTTCATATCCCACGGCAAGCCACAAGGAACAAGAAGAAACCATAATTTTTGTTAGTTCAAGTGTTTATCTAGTCCATTATATGATCCTTGTTAGGGTTTTGAGATAAAAACCCCAAGGCTTTCATCCATTTCTCTTTAAACTCATCCTATATTGTAAGTAACTTCAAGAACATATTTTTTTATCAAGTTATACTTTCATTTGATCCATGTGATCATGTATTTTTAAGTTGTTGTAGTGTAAAATGCAACTTACATATGTTATGATACCATTTTTACTTCTAAGTCATCTCTAACAATAGATCCACTAATTTTATTATGATCCTCATGAAACATACTATAGTTTAGGATGTTTAGGACTCCATGACACCCTAAGAAGGTGTATGGTAGGATTTGCGAACTTGTGGAGTTGATTTGAAGTGATTTGAGTAAGTTTAGAACTTTAAAAATGGATTTTAAACATTATAGATGAGGGTCTGTCCATAAACGGCAGATCTGGAAACTTCAGTAATTTATGGACTATTTTGGTCTTCATAATCAGAAAGTACTTTCAAAAACGAAACCGTGGGCGCTTGAATCACTAAAATCGGACTTATAACGAAGGAGATATGATTTCTTTTAGGTAGGCGTCGAAAACTATTTTTCAGAAAATTAGTGTGCTGTTAGCCGAACTTCAAAGGACTAAATGAGACGTTAGCCGTGATCTAGATGTGCCAAGCCATTTAAAACATGTTAGTTCATGCTATGACGAACCCGTGGATATAAAGAACGTAGAAAACGAGCTTATAACGACCGAGATATACACGTTTAAAGCCCGACAATTCATATACCATTTTGACAGCCCACTTTTGGAAAATAAACTAAGTATAAAAACTAGTGTTTTTACAAGTCACCAAGTTGATAGCCGATTTTCTATATGATCGAGGCGCGGTTGATCAAAAGTTAAATGAAACGACATCTAGATAATGTTACAAGGATTTCAAAAATTTCGAGTTGATCACTAACACTTAACGTGCGCCATTTCGCGACTAGTTTTACAAGGTCGTTTGGGCTTATTTTCACAAGTTATAAAAAGTGTTATTTTGCGACGAAACTATTATATTTTACTATATAACACCAAATAAGGATCATGGAGTACCGTTTCAACATATTTTCACGAAAAGTAGTTTATGACTTAACGAGACGTCAAAAATGTATTTTCGACGATAAACGTTATTTTCCGAAATCATCGAGTGGTATCGATAACATACGTATTTGCATGTGTAACATCATTTCATTTGCTTACATTAGATCATACCATTCATGTTAGGTCGCGGTTAGAGACCGAGCCTTATTTCAGCGTATTCATTATTATCATTGTAGCCATCGCACCAGGTGAGTTTCATAGCCCCTTCTTTTACTTGTTTTGTAAATGTTTTGGGGGAGAATACATGCTCGTTTTCAATTTAACTCCATTGCTTGTTTTACTTGAAACATGATTTGTTTTTCAAACATTATTAATTAGCTAAAATACTTAAGTCGTTGCTCAGAAGTATTTTGTATTTACATTTATCACCTTTGATTATGTTCTTAGGGACACTAGAACATTAAGCTATTTCATTTTACCTATGTCATGACTCGTTAAGCGCGAATGTTGTGGATAGATCTATTAGGATTGATCTCCCTGTCCGGGTGGTGTTCCCCACCTGACTGTTAAGTCAAACGGACGCATAATCATTTAAGGAACCCTGAGTGTCCTAGGTGTACATCTACCAGAAACTTAGAATGTCCGGGTGGTTTCTCCACTTGAATGATATGCCAAACGTGTTGTGGTTTTGTAATACCTGAAATTCAGATAACCCGTAAAATGACTAAATTACCCCTGAAAGTATAAAACCTAATTAAATAACTTATAAATTCTGAAACAATTCCAAAACTTCTGAAAACAAGCTATATCTGAAACAAAATAAATTCTGGGACAACATTATATTATTTTGGATGTCCAAAAATGATAAATTCACACATATGCTTACATAATCCGAAATAATAATGAATTAAATTAAATATATTTATAAAATCATTTTAATTTCATCTAGGATTTCTGAACTAATCGTCAATATTTTTTTGGCCCAAGTAAATAAAAGAGAAATCATGCATTTATTTTGATTGATATCAAGCCCACAAAATATGGTCCATCCTTATTTAGCCCAAGGCAAAACATACGGTTCATATTTCCCTCCATATACCGAAAATACTTTCACATAGAAAACCCTAAAAGACCAAAATAGCGGCTGCTCTCTTTTCCTCTATACTGTACGATCAACACAACAGCTAAGGGAAAGTTTTCGTGTGACTTCTAGGTGTGTTGTTCCTGGTTCGTGGTGTCTTGCTCGTAGGCTCTTGGGTAGTCCATTCGTAGAGTATGATTAAGGGTGATCGGGTGGAAGTTTTGGTGGTTCGACCTTGGTGTTTCGATCTAGTCTTCTTGTTCTTTTGTTCACACGAGGGTAATTGTGTCATCCCTTGTTCAATCTGATTTTATCCTCTTGATTCTTGTTTAGTTCTTGATGTTCTTGTCGATTAATATACCTATGATCATAGAACAAGTAATATAAAATCATGTTTTGGCTCACATAAAATAATGATAGTGAAAACCCTAAAAATCTGTTATGTATAAATCGAACCAGGATATATGTGATGAATTCATTCGACTTGATTATGTAAGACCTGTTAATAATCGACCTAAATATGTTATGAACTCATCTAAAATCGTTTGTTGCCAAGAAGTAAAGGTTAGAATGATAAAACCCTAAGTTAAACATGATTCTGAGAATAACTGCTACTGACCTGGAATTTTGTCCGACTTTAACTGGCTATAACTAATTGATGTGAACGTATATTTATGTGTTTTAAGAGTCTAAAACTAAGTTCAATGAAATGGCTACCTGGGAAAATTTAGTTTGTAATTTTTGGAGGCCTGGAAGGTTACCTTTTGATTTTCGGAAAATTATGTGTCTGATCGGATTTGTGAGTCTGGAAAATCAGTTCGGGTTTTTGAATTTTAATTTCCAAACCATTTCGAATTAGGAGGTGTCCTTTGAACTGGGTAATCCTTAGGATGTCTATTACTTCCTGGAATGTTTTCAGATTTTTGTGAATTTTTCTTAAAAGGTTTCTAATTAATAACTTTTCGTATAGTAAAATTTATCAGAAATCTGGACGAGTTGGTTTAAGTGAATTTTAATCCATAGTTATGCTGCTTAATAAAATCTGGAAAAATTAGGTAAAATACTTAAGACATGTGAGCAGCTCTGGGAATTTTTGGGGAATTAATTTCTGAGTTCTTATATGATTTTCGATTTATAGAAAACCTAACAATTTCATGTTTAAAACTAATAGAAATCTGATAAAAGGTGTAAAAGGATTTAAAAGGTGTTATGTGTTTGTTTTAAAACTAAAGGGTTTAAATGGTCATTTTTCTAAAACTAAAGGACCTAACTTGTGAACACCTGTAACTTTATAGTAATTACACTTTACACCCTAAATTTATGAGAATTGCATATTAACCCTAAACTACGAATACGATCATCCTTAATAGTTAATTTGACATACGAGAATGTTAATAACCAAAGTTACCTCAAATGGAATGAGAACTAAAATGAAACCTTACGATTATTTGTAGATCGGTTGAAGAAGAAGTGATCTCCTATTTGATTTGCTTTTCATTTCTCTTGCTTGCGTATTCGTTAAGGTACAGATATTCTGCCCTTTTTCAGTAAGGGTCTTTCATCCCCTTTTCTTTCAGTCTTTCATTTTCTTTATTAGGATTCCCGATACCACTGCTATGTTCCCTTCTGTTGTGAATCTTTGTGGTGATCTGTTTGTCTTGAACCTTTTGTTTGAACCTCTGCTATGATTCTTTTATTCTGAACCTTTTTCCTGAACTCTGATTGTAAACTTGTTTGTGAACCTTTGATGTGTTTCTTCTGTTCTGAACCTTTCTTGAACCTTTGTGTTTTGATCTCTTGTTCTGAACCCTGAATTTGTGAATCTTGATTGAATCTGATCTGTGAACCTTGTTCTGAGCCTTAACCTGATATATCTGTTGTAAACTTTGATTTGATTTTGGTATAAACCTTAACCTGTTAAATCCTTATCTGAACCTAATTGATTTTGAACCTTTATTAAACTACATATGAAACTGTTTAAGAAAAGCTATTATGAAAACTATTTGGTAAGATCATTTCAATGAAAACCATTATTAAAGGATTGATTTAAATGAACTTTTGACAGGAACTTCTGAATGGATTATTGCTATGAACTTGTAATTATTAACCTTTGATATACTCTTTTGGACTATTGGAAATAAACCTTTTAATCTGAACTTACGTTTTGATATTAAACTTAATCTGATAAACTTTGATTTGAACCTTATTATCTTATTCTGAATTGTTGACATGACCCTTCTGCCATGAACCCTTAGATATGACTCTGTTTATTATATGACATCTGACCTTGACCACAGTCTGATATCCGAGCCAATCACTAGGCATGAGGGTTTCATGTCCATGTCATTGATGCACCGATGGCATGACTCTAGGGCAGGAGAGTGATGACCTGTCCCGTCCCTGATTTTATCTGTTATGTAGGAGAAGATTCTGGCCTACTGGGGCGCATGGATGCATCCTAGTTCTGATCTGATTTCTGTTATCTGTTATTATGTTATCTATTATATATATCTCTGGTGACTGATGGTTTGTGCGATACACGTCTTTCACCTATATCTGGGAGCTGATCACTCCGATTTGATACATGAGGTCACCCCTTATATTATCTGGTTATTTGAGAGGTATCCCCTCTAGATTGCTTATATGTTTACACTGTTATGATATTATCTGTTATCTGGGATCGTGATAGATTTCTGTTCCCTTTATTCTTAAACCTTAATTATTTCTTATTCTTATTTCGTTTCACTTATTCCATTTCTTATTCCTATTCTTTCATTTGATTTTGTTTCTGCATGATCTGTATTTTCTGATTTCCTTTGTACTGTTATCTGTTATCGTTTCTGTTATTTATATATCTGTTCACTGAGCTTCTGAAGCTCAGCCGCATTTCTTTTCCTGCGACAGGTTTTAGTAGGAAGCTGGGGATGAGTGAGAGTGTACCTCTGGACTTAGAAGGCTTGGTAGCTATTCTGGATTAGAATTGGATAGAAGATATTATGTTTTAGAGTTAGTTTTGAAAGCTTCATTGTAACCTTGTGGATTCAGTATTTCATTTGTAATCCTTTGAGATTTTTGTATTACTGTAGATGTATGCTCTGTTTTAATCTGATATGAATCCATTATTGTGATATCTTTACCCTTGTCGGGTTGGGGTGTTACAGGTTTCCCCACTGACTGATATGCCAACGTGTTGTGGTTTCCCCACTGGCTGATATGCCAAACATGTTGTGGTTTCCTCACTGGCTGAGATGTCAACGTATTGTGGTTTCCCCACTTGACTGTGATGTCAAACGTATTGTGGTTTCCCCACTTGACTGATATTTCAAACGGACGTAGTTTCCCACTTGACTGTTATGTCAAAGCATGCTTATATTAGAATCATATGGCTTCGGTGTCATGAAATTTAGTTGTCAATAACTATATATATATATATTGGGAATATATTGTTCATTTAACCTTTGTGGTTCATAAATCAATTGAAGTTCATAAACCAAATCATATTTGGCAATGGGTTGTAAATACACAGGTTGCAAGTCTTGTATGGGCGAGACTTGGAACTGGGTGGATTTACAATGCCTTTGCTGGGAAATCTTCATTCAAAGGCATTACATTTTTCACTAACTCTATGAACTCACCAACCTCGTGTTGACATTTTTAGCATGTATTTTCAGGTATAAGCAATAGCACGCTACGGGAGGTTTTGGCAGGGCATGGCATGGTCATAGAAGACTCTGATAAACATTTGGGACCATTTTACTTATTTTAAAGGGCCTATTTCCGCACAACTTTTAACAATATAAATTCAACACTTTTGTTAAACAATTTTATTATAAATGGTTGAGATGA
Source organism: Artemisia tridentata subsp. tridentata (assembly GCA_021014915.2). NCBI lineage: Eukaryota > Viridiplantae > Streptophyta > Magnoliopsida > Asterales > Asteraceae > Artemisia > Artemisia tridentata. The sequence continues at coordinate 259,057,633 of CP139504.1, read as the reverse complement.
AAAACCGTTCTTTACACTTGTGTTGTGATACAAATTGAGTTACACCCCAGCGACGTGTAAGCTTCCGCTGGACCTAAATTTGGGGGTGTGACAGATTGGTATCAGAGCCCAGGCTATAGAGAACTGGGTGATTTTAAAACCTAGACTATAGCTACATTTACAAAAACATGACCCTATGAACATCGCGTGCCTGCCTGCCAAGCTGATGCCTCATTTGTGGTTTGTTGCTGACATATTTAATAAGATTTGTGTCTTATTATCAAATCACTTATACCCACTTATCCTCATTGATTACTATGGTTGTCTTTCATATAAGCGTGCACACATATCATACACGTCACAACGTTACGCCTTTCCCTTGCGTAGTTTCATCATTCAACCTCGAGTTTGGTCCCTTGCCTTAGCCTATCAGAACGTCCTTTAAATGTGAAGGACATGGTATTAGTATAACTGAGCTGAGTATTTCAAAATTCATTGAACCTCAGTGGAATATAGACTGGTCATCTATATTCGACCCGGGACAGTGAGACATAGCCTGACCACCTATGTCCGACTCAGAGATGAATTTTGCAATACTGGGAATAGTTATAATAAAATTATGTCCGGGTAGCATTCCTACTCGATTTCTAAAGGTTTCAAAAATTAATGTGTGTGTACACAATCGTTGCAAGAGCATTCACACCTACATCATCTCATGAGCCGCCATCTAGAAGCACGGCAGCTAACCATAACCCAACCTCAAGTCGTTGAGAGTCAGATCATTAGGAATGACACCTATTTCACCTTTACCATCACGAATCCTCGAGGCTCAAGTTGAGGCACTCAAGGAATAAAATCGACAGAATGAGAAACTCTATAGTATGCCAAAAAAAAAAATGCAAATGGTTTAGTAAAGAGGTCAGACATAATATCATGCTTCAAGGATAGAAACTGGATACCTCTCTTGGGAGGAATACGAGAGTTGATTATGCACGAGCCGCACAAGTCGAAGTACTTCATTCATCCAGGTTCCGATAAGATGTATCACGATCTCAAGAAACTTTACGGGTGGCCGAATATGAAAGCAGAAATAGCTAGGTATGTTAGCAAATGCCTTGCTGGCACTAAAGTAAACACCGAGTACCAGAGACCATCAGGATTACTTCAACAACCAGAAATTCCTCAGTGGAAATGAGAACGCATTACAATGGACTTTTTTCACTAAACTTCCCAAGACATCAGATGGTTTCGATGCTATTTGGGTAATCGTTGATCGTCTCACCAAATTAGTCCAAGTCTCTAGTCTAGAACTCAATCGTGAAACAACAAAGGAAATTGTACAAGTCAAGAATCAGTTTCAAGCAACAAGAGAACAATAGAAAAGTTAGGTCATTCAGGATGCAAAATCATTGGGATTAGGTATCTCTAAGCAGCAAATCATTAGAATTCTAACTGTAGAACGAGTTATGTCGAAAACCTTGCCTTGGAAAGGTATGACACAATCTTGGGAACACGGGAAAGTGAACCCTAGGTACATTGGACCATTTAAGACTTTAACTGGAATCGGCCGACTGGCATACAGACTTGAGCTTCCGTCAGAACTCAGCAGCATACACAACACCTTTCGTGTTTCAAACCGTAAGAAATGTCTTTCAGACAAATCGCTCGTAGTCTCATTGGAAGAAATTCAGCTCAGCGATAAGCTCAATTTCGTGGAGGAAACAACAGAAATCATACACCGCGAGGTCAAACAGTTATAACCACTCGTAAAATTTCCTATTTACTTTACAGAATTATTATCCTTTTTCCACGGATAAATTTTTTTTTATTTAATTGTATCTTCTATCTTATGTGACGTAGCTCACATCCCTGATAAACGTGCTCCCACACAGACCTGCCTAACGAACCTAATGTTTATTTCATAAACATAATGATATAAAAACATTACAATATAACATTTACCATTTTATGAAAAATCCTTAGCGAAAGTACAAGCAAAACATTCATTATTTATATAGAGTTTATAGGAAACCCTAAAATTCACCACAACACCGAATAGGAATAACTAAACCCTAGAACATAAAAGTACAACCCATCTGAGTTAATGCACAAGTCATCAAAGCATCAGAAACCCTAATTCTACTTCAGCTCCCGGTAAAACCCTAATTTCACATAAGTATGATTTTATGTATTCATTTCACAAATCCTAATTTATTTATACAATATTTTTACAAAATATTAATTGTACAAATTATTAAAGCTGAAGTACAAGTCCTTTATGCATAGAAACTAGTTCTTTATAAAATCCTTATAAAAATCCTATTTATATTATTTTTAAAACACAAATTACAAATCATTCATGCATAACTTTTATAAAATTATTTTTCCTAAACTCTTAAATATTGTTACAAGTCTTTTAAACACAATGTACAAGTACCTAAAGCACAAAAACCAAAAATCTTATTATTTACTTTCAACTTAATAAAAGTTAACAAATAATTTTTATAAACTAAATAAATTACTAAATTGTTTAAAACTATATTTTTCTCACCTCCTAAATTATTGTACAACCCTAATAAGCCTATAAGTACAACTCTTATAAGCACAACTCATTTCTCTTTTATATTTGTACAATTCGATATACACTTACATATAACAAACCTTAAATATTTCCTAACTAATTAAAAACATAAACTAAACTAGATTTATCTTTTCCTAAACCCTAGTTACAACTCACTAAGCCCATTGAACAACACTCCAAATGCTCCTTCGAAACCCTCCCCTAAAATCTGGTTCGAAACCAACTACAATCAGACCAAAGTTACCTCTTTGATGTCACCTTCACTACATGCATTGAACCTAGCCATGAACACATCCCCTTTCCTCTCCTCTCTTCTCTTCAAAGAAGCTGTACACATGTCTTTCCTTACCATCAAAAACCCACCTCTTTAAGTAATACATATCTTGGCTGAAATTCAGCCACATCACCTTCTTCTCATCACTTCCTTTTCCCCCCCTCCAAGTGGCTTACTTCTCCACTTCTGTCAGCCATGGTTCCCTTACCTTGTCCCCTTATCACACCTTCTACAAACCCTAGTTCTCCACCTATAAGTAGCAGCTAACATTTCACCCTCTTACTCACAATACCATTCGACCAAAACACTAAAACAGGCCCAACTCCATTTCTCTCCTGCTCACAGCCCCTTATTATACCCTCACTAAAACCCTAGTAAGCATAGAAGAAGAAGGGAATCAATCGTGATTCAAGAAACCAAGCAAGTCGATCCATAAAACCCTATTTCAACCAACCCTAAGTAAGTATTCTAACCCTATTTTTAATTCAGTTATTTATGTTATATATACTTAAAAACCTTAATACATAATTATTAATAACACCCAAAATCAAAATCTATAATATTTCCTTTCTTTGTTTCATGTCTGTTCCATCAGAATAATCAACATACTCAAGGTGTTTGAATTTTAGTTAAAACAAATCAAAGATAACTAAAACATGTTAAAACACATTAAATAATATCATGTCTTACATAAAAAATAAGTTTAGAATATTTAAAAACCCGATCGGGTATGTTTCTGTGTTTATAGTCGAACAAAAATCAACCCAGACACCTAACTTTGGCCCTGAAAACCAACACCCCAATGACCTCTATAAAATCTAATTTTTGGCACACCTAAAGATCACCCAGCTACCTTTGTTTAGGAAAAAGAATCATGGAAAAAGGTTAAGTTTTCATCAAGTTATTAAGTCCCAAAAACTGCCCCATATCGCTAAAAGTAGAAACCTTATTTTCAGTTATTTATTTTAGTTATTCATTCGACCAGATGCCCTACTTTCGACCTAGTTATAAACCACTTAGAGGCCTTTATAAAATCTGATTTTTAGCATATTTAAAGTTCACATATCAAACTAAGTTTAGAAACAAGAATCATGTAAAATGATTAAGATTTCACTAAGTTATCGAGTCTTGAAAGTTACTATAAATCGCTTGAACTAGAAAATAATTACCAGTTATTTAGTTGTAGTTTCTATCGACCAAACACCCAACTTCTGACCAGATTTTTGACCTTTATAAGTTTTCTAAAAATTCTAAATTTCTTGTATATCAAAGATGAGCTAGCAAACTTGTTTTAGAAAGAAAAATCATTTAAAAAGATTGATCGAGTAGAAAGTTATACGCATCCAAAGTTTGTTCCATCACTAGTCTTAAAGTTTATTTCCTAGATTTTAATAAAAACTTTCTCACTCACTCGACTTTGGCCAAACTTTTCGAACACCAAACGAATTTCATAAAATACGAAACTTGGCCAAGGTTTAGATGACCTGGTTCACTTTTCATAGAAACTAAGAGCTCGTAAAATGATCCCGTTTTTGTTAAGATAATTGCGTTCAAAACTCTAGACAAATCATATATTTCATAAAGTGTGATTTTTATTAAATTAAAGTTTTAGGGTTGATTTTGTAAATAAATATTATCAAGGGTTATTTTCTGTCAATAACAAATAAAAAGGGGTGAAATTGTCATTTCTGGAACTTAAGGGTAGAAACTGTCATTTTCCAAAAGTCCAGGGTATAAACTGTCATTTGACCAAACCTTAAGGATTAAAACGTAACTTTTCGTAACTATTATTTTTATCATTTCTATTTTTATTTTCCGAACTAATATTAACGTAATACATTTATTTCGATGACGAACAAACAAAACAAAGGATATAATCAACGAACGAACAACAAACATAAGAACGAAATATATAAACAACAGAACGAAAAGAACAAATAAACATAAAATCATTAGAAATGATTACTAAATAATGGCATAACAACCCAGGTTTCTTGTCCGGAGACGTTTATCAACTTCCTTTCATTTTGTTTTCCATCCAGATTGCTAACGTGAGTTTCATAGCCCATACTTTTATACGTTTTGAATTATTTTTGGGGGAGATACATGCTCAACTATTTTTATTGTATACTCAAAATGTTTATAAATCATTGCTACGCTATACTTTTTATACTTTATGAACATGATGTGTAACTTCGTTATATTTAATTGCGTTATACTTAAACTTGAAAGTCTCCTCGTGAGCATCATAAAGTCTCCTCGTGAGCATCACAAAGTCTCCTCGTGAGCAGCATAAAGTCCCCTTGTGTCCATCACTTATTCGAGACCTTGGGTGAATATAATCCAGTTTATTCATGATACTTATTTATTCTAGTCGTGAGGTTCAGTTTGCTGTTATATTTTACATTAAGTGCTTACATATATCATATCCACTCATATCATACTTATTCTATATTTTAGCAATGGGTTGTGAACACACAGGTTGCAAGTTTTGAATGGGCAGGATTTGCAACTGAGTGGATTTACAATGCCTTTGCCGTGAAAACATTCTTTAAAACCATTTTAATTTATTTTATTCTAAACTCTATGAACTCACCAACCTTTGTGTTGACACTTTTTAGCAGGTTTATCTCAGGTTAGAAAGGCGATAGTGGATGCATGGATAATAGAGTCATTTGCATGCTTTGGAGTCTAAGCTATTATCCTTTACCATTCAATCCATTTTGAAAACTCTTATGTATTATTATACTTTGGGACCTCATGTAATAACTCTGATTTAAATAAATTGAATGGTAACTTTTCAAAACGTCTCATTTAGAGGTCGTTTTCTATACCTTGTGCTTTATATTGAGAAGTAGCACCCCAGTGACACTATCGTTCCGCTGCGATATTTTGGGGGTGTTACAGATTGGTATCAGAGCCTTGGTTATAGAGAACTAGGTTGCATTTAGGAGCCTAGACTATAACCACTATATACATTAAGACTCTCATCCCTATCACCTTGCATAGATAGAACTTTTCCCATTTATATGCGCACTGTTAAATGTTATAGTATCTGCACCGGTAGGGGAATCTCAGAATTTAGTCGAGTCATCAAAGGTGTGGAGCTGAGTGATAACTGGTTATTTAACTTAATCTTGTGACAGTTCTTGTCTGATGAGACATGGGATTGAGTTAAATAAGTGTTATCCCTTAACCACAGGAAATTTGATGACTTTACTAAAAAGTGAGATTTCTCTTAAGAATATTTTTAGGATAATCACCCTACCCTTCCGCCATTTAAGTAATGTCGAGATATGTGTGCTTGGTGATATGTATACGTATGAAAGGGGCAAGTATAATTATGGGTGGCCAACATAATTATAAGTGCCTCACAACACACGTGGACATATGTAATCATGTATACGTTAATTGACATTGGCACCCCTTTAGGATAACCGCTCGCGACGGGATTTTGTAAGAACGTTAATCGATAACTCAAACGACTGTCTCATCCTCTCCGATGTTGACTAAATGTCCTTCATTGCAGAGAGGCAAAGGCAACAAGGAGGTCAGCTCGCAACGTTAACCTAAGAAATGCCACACTAAGAGGTGGAAGGACTAGTGAACGTGGAGGTAGAGGAGGTGGTCGTGGCATTAGTAACAACGACAATAACGACGGTGGAAACCCTGATTTTACTGCCATCATCGCTCAACAACTCCAAACCTTGCTTCCAACTATCGTCACTCAAGTCGGAAATCATATCAACAACTCAGGAAACCACGGAAGCAGGAATGAAGATACCAATGGTATAGGTGTGAATGAGACTACCACCCGTGCAAGTGGATGCACGTATGATGATCCCAGTTGAGCTTCACGATCTTATTAATTACCTTAGATAAATCTAAAGTAATCGGTATAGAAACTGATCTTGAGTTGTATATCAAATATTACGCGGAACTTAATATTTGATCTTAAGAAGAATAGCACAAAACAAATTATCAAACAACACTTCAACATTAATACGATTGCTCGACAGCAATAGGGTTACAAGAAACCTTGAAGTGTAAATAATAATGATACGTCTCTCTAACCTAACCCTAGATCCTCCTTTTATAGCGTAAGGATCCTAGTCGGTTTACAAGACTTTCTATACAAGAAAAATATCTTTACGTATCTTTTCTACACTTATCCTTAACATACTATACATATCTAATAAGCAGCAGAGTAACTAGTCTAGCAGCAGAGTCTTCGTGGGCTAGCAGCATAGTTACACTTTGCTTATTCTTCCAACCAGCAGAGTCATAAACAGCAGAGTCATTGTGCTAATCAGCAGAGTTACATAACTGTTCAGCAGAGTTATGTTTCTCGAATCAGCAGCATCTTTTAGACCCAACAATCCTCCCCTAAACTTGATATTTTTCATCAAAAATCGTCAAGTTTCTTTTACACCCAGCTAATCACCAGGAGGATGCTTCCAAACACTTTACTGTTTTGATGTCTTTGATTCAAGCACTTTTCTATACCTCTCCACTAACTCAAAAGCTTGATGATCTGATAAGAATGGTCTTTGCAAACTCAGCATTCCAGGTTGTAACATGTTAGTCAGAAGAGCAGTATTCTTGAACACAGGATAATCTTTCTCTGTTAACATGTACAAACACAAACCATCACTTCCAGTCAATGCATGTACTCCACATGATTGATATAGGTACCATCTGATAAATCTGCTTGAACTAATCACATTCTTCCAATCAAGACTTCTTTCATCAGGTTCAAACATATTCTTCAAATAGTAATAGTTGAGTCTTTCATGCACCACCTCTGGTCTAGTATCACCATAATTAATCTTGTAAAGATTCCAGAGTTGTATAATATCATCCCTATCCATGTAGTGCAACATCTGAGAAAAACTGATATATCCCACACTTGAACCATTTGATCTCTTAATCACCCAGCATGCTTGACTACCATCTAGAACATCATGTGAGTATGAAATGATTGGGTATTTTGTTGACAAAGGAACTTCATTAAGTAACTCAGGTTCTTCTTGAGGTTTATGAACTGTGAGATCCATAATCCCTTTCATATCATCTGCAGTCACTTCTTCAAAATTATGCTCATCAGTCACTTCTTCTTTCTCAGAATCACTATCCTCTTTCTCTGAATCACTCATCAATACTGACTGAGTTCTTCTCTTCTTCCTACCCACCTGTTTTACTTTCCTCCTATATCTTTTTACACCAACAGTAGGTTCAGGATTCATATAAGCATTTGATGCTACTTTGATTCTTGTCAACTCTTTGATCTCATCATCAGTTAAGGGTTTAAAATTCCTGTCCATCTCTTTCTTAGCAGCCTCAAACTTCTGCTTGACTTCTTCATTAGAGTATGGCTTCAACTCCTTCAATTTCCAACCCTTCATATTCCTCAGATATTGCTCATGAAGAGTTCTCTCTTGCCTTGCAGTTGGTGGTCTATTCACCTTTTTATTCTTTCTTGCAACCAGAAGCCTTTTCTTATTCTGCACAATAGCTTGATGAATCCAGTCATTAACACCTTCATCTGTAAAAACATCATCCATCTCTACTTTCACTTTCTCCCAGTCTATAGCAGCTTTACATCTTGCCTGCTCATTTTCCCATGCAGCCACTTTGGCTTCAACTTCAGATTGTTTCTCAGATTGTTGCTTTTGTATCTCCATTGCTTTATCATACTCAGTTTTTTCTTCATCAGCAACTCTCTGAGCTTCTTCTGCATCCCACCTTTCTTGCAAATGTCTAGGCCATACCTCAATTGGAACTTCATTAGGATCAGGATAAGGTTCAAGTTCTTCCACCATTTTCATCTTGCCCTTACCCTTGTAGGTAAGTGTTTGAACAGGTTTTCTTGTTTGCACAGGTTCTTGTATGACAACTCCTTTTGCTTTAGGTCTTGAGACAGTCACTTGTGTTGGTTTTGTTAAACTTTGAGCAGCTAGTTGTGATTGTGTAGGTGTAGTTGAAGATTCTTTTGGTGCAGGTGTTTTGTTTCCAAGGTTAAGCAATACATGAGCTAAGGGCATTGTGTCTTCATCTAAATCACTAGCAGAGTGATGTAACCCATCAGCAGCATTGTTTCTCCCATCAGCAGAAAGTTCTGCATTAACAGCAGAGTCAACCTTTTCATTTTCTACCTCCCCTGAACCTGCTGTATCCTTCTGATCATTCTTCCCCTGTTTGGAAGCATCCTCTCCCAAACATGGTTTGGAACCTTTCTTCAACCTCCCCTCAAGATGAGTAACCCTGATCTTAAGTCTCCTTATCTCAGCACCTTGAGAAGCTTTGACTGTGGATAACTCCTTTCTAAGACCAAGAACCTCCTGTGACAATTTGGTACAAGTATTCGTCAATTCCTGTAATTGTTTCATGATATCCTCACAACTTCGGTCTGTGTAACCTGACCTGAGAGGTTGATCACTGGAATTGGCATTTTGTACAGTGGTTTTAACCGTCAAATCCTCTGTTTCAAGTTCAATGCTAGCCTCAACACTTCGACCTGTGTTACCTGGTCCGAGAGGTGTATCATTGGCATTGTCAATATGTACATCAGTATCCATCAATTCATGTGTGTCATCTTTGTCCTCATCATTTTTAGATGTGTTACCTTCTCCGAGAGATGAATCTTTGGACACAAACTCAGTCTCAATCCTAGATTGAACAGCTGAGCCCCCCAAGGTAGCCATTTGGCTGGGGTTACCATCAGTTGTATTAGGTTCTTGAGAACCTTCTACAAAAGATGTTGCCATGGTTGAGGTCTTAGGTATGTTAGCACTGTCCTGCTCAACTACTAAGTTGGAAACAGTAGTGCCAGCCTCTTCCATCATGGTACCTCCATCACCTGTACTAGCCTCATCTGCATCCATACTGACATTGGCCTGAGGTTGCACAATGTCATCTTGTTGTGAAGTCCTAGGTGATAGGGTATGTTGGGGTTCATGTGATACTGATACATTCAAACCTGTAGATGAGGATGTGTGATGGGAAGCTGTGGGAGTTCCAGCCTCTTCATCCTCATTCATTGCAGCCACAATATTCAAGATATGTTCAGTTAGGGGAGTTATTGCACCAGAAAAACCTTTCCCAGGTTTCTTCAGAAAAGCAAACATCTTGATAGCCATCCTGCTACTAGGCTCAATATGAGTATGTTCCAAGGGTTCTCTTAGTTGAGTATTGATAATGAGCTGCAAAAACCTTGGATACAAATAAAACCTCTTCTTAACAAACTTCTTCATACCCTCAAAAATCATTGAAGAAAAATCAAATGGTTGCCCAGTAGCCAAACAAACTAAGGAAATAGCTTGAGGAGCACTAAACTCATTCCATCCTCCTACTTTGGGAAACAAGCAGTGTTGAAGAGTATGCAACAAAAACTTCCAATGTGGACAGAGCAGACCTTTATAAAAAGTTCCAGTATTTTCAGGCCTCTCATACCCAATACTCTCAAGTTCAGACAAAATAACCTCAGTATTAAAGTTAGGTGGTGTAGGAACTCCTGATAGACGAAGACTTCGCTTAATTGTTGTCTCACTAACTACAATAGTCTCTCCATCTACACTACCTATTAAACTTTCTTCCTCATCGAGTGTATCTAGCTTAACAGTTGACCAAAATTGGTGCATATGAGATTTTATAATAGGTGGATCAACTGTTAAAGCATACCTTAGTCTAGAAGCACTCAGAAAATCCATAACCTCATGAAATCCAGCAGCCGCAGAAACCTTACTAAGAAATGCAATTTGATTATGTTCTTCCGGAAACTTTCGTCGAGCCATTATGATTTGGGGGTTTTGGATGAAATGATATGAATGAATGTTCTTGGAAGAGAATCGAATGTAATTTTGAGCAATTAAAAGTTAATGAGGTCGAAATGGTGTGTGATACCATTTGGATCTGATTAGGTTTTAAGACGTGCCAAAATTTTCAATAATAACCCTTTACTTTCAAACTCAACAACAGAGTTATGAAAGATTTGACCAAGAGTCAACTTTCCCAAAAACTTCAAAATTAATCCCCCAAGCAGCTTAAATACTGTAACACCCCGACCCGACAAGGGTAAAGATATCACAAATATATGGTTTCATATCAGATAAACATAGTATCCATGCATAAAATAGCGGAAGTCAAAATACATAATCCCACAATAAGTCAACATGACTTATATCCAAAATGAAAGGAAATAAAAGAAGTACATAAGTTCAATGCCCAAACAATGGCAACATAAAGTCTAATGAAATCAAATGGTATATAAGCTATCGAGAATAAGCTCCACTCAAGTGCACTCAACCCCAAAGCCATGCCCAGCTCCTAGCTTAATTACCTGCCGTGTGAAAAGAAACACGGCTGAGCTACACGAGCCCAGTGAACAGATATAACGATAACAAGCAGTAGAATAAGGAATAGCAAAATGAATGAGCCAAAGTTAAGCATCAATATGAAGTAGCAGTAATGAAAGATAAAGAGTAAAGGTGTAGGAAAATAGTAATCCTCTACGAGCCCAGTATCAGTAATCAGTAACAGTAATCAGTGTAATCATGTAACCATATAATCATATAGAGGGGAGACCTCTCAGTAAGCCAGTAATTATGAGGGGAGTCCTCAAACAGTAAGTGGAGTGATCAGCTCCCAGTATGTGAATGGCGTGTATCGCACACACCATCAGTCACCAGTAATACAGTAATCAGTAATCAGTAATCAGTAACAGTAACAGTAACAGTAACAGTAACAGTTCTAGGATGCATCCATACGCCCCTGGTGGCCATAAACCTCCCAACACACCAAATAAACACATAAAAGGGACGGAACAGGTCATCACTCTCCTGCCCTAGAGTCATGCCATCGGTGCATCAATGACATGGTCATGAAACCCTCATGACTAGTTATGGCTCGTAGTATCAAACTGTGGGTCAGTGGTCAAGTATCAGTATTCATGATTCAGTTTAGTTTCATAGGTCAATATCCAGTTCAGTATAACAGACAGTTCATATCAGATGGTTCAGTGACAGAGGTTCAATATCAGTAGGTTCAGTATAAGAAAGGTTCAGTATCAATAGGTCAATATCAAAGGTTCACAGAAACAAGGAACATGGCAGTGAGTCAGAAATCAACATGAGACGAAGGCACCTTACTAAAGAAGGGCAGAATATCTGTACCTTATTGCTGACAAAGGAAACACACTGAAATAAGATGATCAAGATCACAGGACTACTCCCTCTTCACACCTAGAGGAGTAAATACATGATTACTAAAGATCCATTTCCATATTAAGTAACTTTCTATTTTTAGCAGGTTTTCATTTTTAGAAAGTTTCCTTATTTAGCAAGTTTCTATATTTAGCATTTAGGTTAAGTTAAAATTAGTTTTATTCAAGTTTACACTTTATACCCTTGAGGTTTCATAATTTTACATGTTTGGTCCCTTAGTTAATAAATTTACATATTAAGCCCTTAATTATTCATGTTAACATGTTTAGTCCTTAATTTTATCAATTTACATATTATATCCTTATTTTAAGTGATGTACGGTTCATAACCCTTAGAAAATAGATTTTACAACTTTAGTCCCTCATGTTATAACAATTTCATTATTAGTCCTTATTTTATACAAATCGTCCTTTAATCAATAATAATTACATATAGGCCCTTTAAATTATCCAAATGACACACGGCCCCTTTATATATGTTTATTTACACGACAAAACCATAAGTTTCCCAAAATTACAAGTTTAGTCCCTCCAGTTTATTTAATTATAAAATGATTTATAAACTTTAACATATATTCCAAAATAAACCCTTAGACATTTATTTTACACAAAAGGTCCTTCTCATACTTTTATACGACATTACCACAATATTTATAAAGTTCCAAAAGTGACCCACAAGTTTTATAAAACACAATTCGACCCTTATACTTTTTTTAGAACAAATCGTATAACCTATTTTAATTCCAAAACCAAGCCCTAATCCACACCAATAATTACCTCATGATTACATGTCATTCAATACCCCAAAACAAACCCTAATTCATGTTTATAAACCCTAATTCGCTCGGTTCACATTTTTCCCAAAATATTTCTTAAATCCGGTCTTGATCTTAATTCAAAAATAATTCCCTTAAGCCATGATAATTTGAACATACATTTTTCTTATATCAAGCTGATCATAATGTGTCTATAAAAATTAAACATGAGTCTAAATTTGATCGCATATGTATATTTTAGATATATGGTTCGATATGTAGAATTAATTCACAAATGATATCAAGATCTTGCATGACTCGATTTTCATATTTTATTCGACATTAATAGGACATAAGGTTCATAGGAAAAATACCAAACCACGGTTCGAACTTGAGGATGAGGCGTACGAATTAGATGTTGCTCGGTTTCACTCGCTCGACAAAGGAATTTCCACACGGCCACAAAAATGACTCCACAACCTTGTACACATTTTTCATAGGTCGATTAGCATGTAAGGGACATGGGAAAAATAAGAAATGAATATAACATAGGTCGAACGAATTTATTTAATTGTTACCTTTGGTTTATTATGAACCGACAAGAATAATTTGTAGCGATCGAACGAGGGCTTCACAAGACGTAAACTCAGTTTCTATGGCTTCCTTAGATCACTAGCAATGCCAGAAAATTAGTGTCGAGTTTCCAGGCAGTCGAATGAGCTCAAGAGAAAATTATTAGTGTTTTGGTTCTAGCGGCTAAATTAGGGTTTTGGGAAAAGAATGTGTTGATTGATTTAAATGAGGAATACCGTGTAGGGGGGGGGGAGGTTATGGCCAAATTTATGGAATTAGCTTGGACCAAATCAAGGGTATTAAATGTGATAGGAAATTTCCAATATTAGTGTGTAAATTCAAATTTTAAAATGACTTTGTGTATAATTTAGATTTTTCGGCTAAGACATGATTTAGAGGGTCCTTGTGACTTAATTTATGTGCTATAAGTGATTTAGAACAATTTGGTATCTTAGTTTATTTATTTGTTAAGCTTTGGAACCACTTTGGTGCATTAAGGACTTGTTTTGTTAAAGTTTTTGCTCGCAGGGGCATTTTAGTCATTTTACATGTTATAGAATTTCAGGTATTACAACTTCTTCCCCACTAACAGAAAAATTTCGTCCTCGAAATTTGCAAGGACATAAGAAAGGAAACATGACATATACGAAACTGAACATACCAGATCAGAACATGAAATGAGGATAACTTGATCGTATTGACTCTTCGGTCTCCCAGGTTGCCTCGCGCGCTGGGTGATTCCGCCAGAGAATCTTTACAAAAGGAATGACTTTATTTCTCATAACGCGTTCTTGACGCTCTAGGACCGCTTCCGGTTCTTCAGATAAGGTCATATCGGGACGGATTTGATCAAACGGATAAGAAGCCACATGCAGAGGGTGATAGTTTTATCCCCTCAAAAGAGATACATGAAATACATTATGAACATGAGCTAACTGAGGTGGTAAAGCTAGACGGTACGATACTTCTCCGATACGCTCCAGAATTTCAAAAGGTCCGATAAACCGAGGGCTGAGCTTGCCCTTAATACCAAAACGTTTGACACCTCGGAACGGAGATACTTTAAGAAATACCCGGTCGCCGACATTAAACTCTAGATCCCGACGATGCTTATCCGCATAACTCTTTTGACGCGCCCGTGCCTCTTTCAATTTCTCTTTAGCCGTAGCAACCTTTTCATTTGTGACCTCAATCATCTCAGGTCCTTCAAGGAGACGTTCCCCTACTTCATCCCAACATACCGGTGCTCTGCACTTCCGTCCATATAACATCTCAAAAGGTGCCATATCAATGCTCGCGTGCCAACTATTATTATAAGCGAACTCTACCAAACACAGGTAATCGTCCCAACTACCCGTCCATTCCAACGCACACGCCCGTAACATATCCTCTAATGTCTGGATGGTTCTCTCCGACTGACCATCAGTTTGGGGATGAAAAGCGGTACTGAACTTAAGACGAACACCCCAAACTTTATGCAATCCCTTCCAGAAGCGCGAAGTAAAACGAGGATCACGATCAGAAACGATAGAAGAAGGAGTGCCATGCAATCTAACAATCTCCTGCGTGAAAATTTCTGACAACTTACTAACACTGTAGCTCATACGGATGGGTAAGAAATGAGCGGATTTAGTTAGCCGATCAACGACCACCCAAATCGCATCATGTTTCCTACAAGTCAACGGTAAACCACAAACAAAATCCATGGATATTTCATCCCACTTCCAAACTGGAATCTCCAAAGGCTGCAATAACCCACTAGCTCTCTGGTGTTCAATCTTGACCTGCTGACAGGTCATACATCTAGCTACAAACGATGCCACATCCTGCTTCATGCCGTTCCACCAGAAGTGTTGCTTCAGATCCCGATACATCTTGGTTGAACCAGGATGTATAGAAAAAGGAGAACTATGAGCCTCGGTCAACAAGGCCTCACGTAGATCAGAATCATCAGGAACACATAATCGATCTCCATACCATACCACACCACTATCATCAACCCGAAACTCAGACTGCTTACCTTCCTCGACATTCTGCACAATAGCCCAGAGTTCACCATCGTCCTTCTGGGCTTCCTTAATCCGCAGCATCAAGTTTGATTCCACCTTCAGACTCGCCCAAAAACCACTAATGCCTTTTACACATAGCTCAACCTCTAACCGCTCTAAATCCTGAAGAATACGAGGCTCGATCTTCATACTAGCAATCATACCCGATTTCCTGCTGAGTGCATCGGCAACAACATTCGCCTTGCCGGGATGATACTGGATATTAGTGTCATAATCTTTTAGAAGCTCCAACCATCTCCTCTGCCTCATGTTGAGCTCCTTCTGAGTAAATATGTATTTGAGACTCTTATGATCCGTGAAGATATCACATGATTCACCGTATAAGTAATGTCTCCATATTTTCAACGCAAATACCACAGCTGCCAACTCTAGATCATGGGTCGGATAATTTTCCTCATAGGGTTTTAACTGCCTTGAAGCATAGGCAATTACTTTCCCGTTTTGCATGAGAACACAACCTAAACCCTTCTTGGAAGCGTCACTATAAATCTGAAATCCTCCCGAACCCGACGGTAAAGTTAAAATAGGTGCAGACACTAGTCGTCGTTTCAACTCCTCAAAGCTCTGCTCACGCTCATCCGTCCACACAAACTTTTCACCCTTTCTCATCAACTGAGTCAACGGTAAAGCCAACTTCGAAAAACCCTCGACAAAACGTCGATAGTAGCCAGCTAAACCCAGAAAACTCCTGACTTCGGTTACCGTGGTAGGTCTTGGCCATTTTGTGATAGCCTCAACCTTAGCTGGATCCATGGTAATCCCATCTGCAGACACGATGTGACCAAGGAAAGCAACTCGGTCCAACCAGAATTCACACTTGGAAAATTTAGCGTATAATTTCTGCTGCCTCAGAATACCCAAAACAGTACGCAAATGCTGCTCGTGCTCTTCCGCTGACTTAGAATATACCAGAATATCATCAATGAAAACGATGATGAATTTATCGAGAAACTCATGGAAGACCCGGTTCATTAAGTCCATAAATACTGCAGGAGCATTTGTTAAACCAAAAGGCATAACCAAGAACTCATAATGTCCTTACCGGGTACGGAAAGCAGTCTTAGAAATGTCCTGTTCTTTAACCCGCAACTGGTGATAACCAGATCGCAAGTCAATTTTGGAGAATACTTTAGCTCCCTGCAACTGATCGAACAAGTCATCGATGCGAGGTAGCGGATAACGGTTTCGAATAGTGATGCGGTTTAGCTCCCGGTAATCAATACACAACCGCATAGACCCATCTTTCTTCTTTACAAAAAGTACAGGAGCACCCCATGGTGACACACTCGGGCGAATAAATCCACAGTCCAATAACTCTTCAAGCTGCTCCTTTAACTCCTTAAGTTCCACTGGTGCCATCCGGTACGGAGCCTTAGAGATAGGCTCAGCGCCGGGAATCAGATCGATAGCAAATTCAACCTCTCTGGCCGGAGCAAGACCAGGAAGTTTTTCAGGGAAAACATCAGAAAATTCCCGAACAACATGAACAGTATTAATATCAGGACCCTCGACAGATGAATCCTTAACAGAGGCCAAATAACCTTGGCAACCATGAGATATTAGAGTCCTTGCTTTCATAGCAGAGATAATTTTCACAGATTTCAGAGAGCGTGTTTCATGAAAGACAAATTCAGGCTGAGTTAGATCACCAAAGATTACTTTGCGAGCATGACAGTCAATGGTGGCTCTATGAAAAGATAACCAATCCATGCCCAGGATAACGTCAAAATCAGTCATGTCCAGAGGAAGTAAGTTTGCCGAACGGATTCGGTCATCGAATCGTATAAGACAGTTTACATATTCATGATCAATAAGAGTACTGAGTTTCATTGGAGTGGAGAGGGATACTTGATTACTTAGTGGTGTTGGTGATATATTAAGTTTCTTAACCAATTTCATAGATATGATGGAATGTGTAGCTCCAGTATCAAAAAGTGTAAAAATAGCATGATCACCAATATATAAAACGCCCGTAATCGTACCTGAAGACTGTGCTGCCTGATCACGCGTCATAGAATATACACGGCCAGTGTTAGGTGGTGGAGGGGGTGGTTTCAAATAGTTCCCGGCTGTCTCCGGGTGTTTAGGGCAGTCTTTCACTCTATGCTCCGTAGACCCGCATCTAAAACATGCCCCAGTAGCCACACGACAAGCCCCAGCATGACGTTTCCCACAAGTAGTGCAAATAGGAAAAGAATAAGAACCCCCAGCCGCACCTCCTTGAGAACTAGAACCTGAAGCCCTGCCCTGCTGATTACCCTTAACAGTCTGGTCTCTCCACTGTTTCTGACCGTTGTTGCGTCCTGAGCGATCATCTCCCTGCCTAGTGGTGGACCTGGAATCCTGCCCTCTAGTATCCGACCTCCTCTGATCATGATTCCTGCCAGCCTGACCCTGATGGTCGTATCGTCGATCCCCCTGTCCACGAGAATCATAACTCCTGTCATTCCGACCCTTAAAATCCCTGCTCTGACCCTGAGTCTGAATCCTATCCCCATCTTTGTTCCTCTTATACCCAGATCCCTGATGAAATATCTCAATATTGCGAGCTGCGTCGCAACATTCTGCCGGGTCTCGAAACTCATCATTAAGTATGCGGTCTAGTACCCACCTAATACAACAGCAAAAGGAAAATGTATTAACGTCTATTGGTACCAACCATCAACTTAAATAGGTTACTAACCTCTTGAGTCCCCATTTGAATTGTCTAGCCTGCTGCTTAGAATCTCCAGCAAGCGGACCCACAAAACTCACTAATCTCTGAAACCGCTCCAGATACTGCCCAGCATTCTCGGAATCAAGCTGAGAGATGGTGTTGTACTCCCTAATGAACCTCTGCTGCTCGGAAACCGGGAAGTACCGATTATAGAATGTGGTACGAAAATCCGCCCATGAACAACTAAGAACATATGCATCACCACCCTTTGCTTCTTTGTGCGCTTTCCACCAATTGAGCGCGTCACCCTCTAACTTGAACACAGCCAGACGAGTCTTGAACCCGTCCTCACAACCTAACACCTCGAACAGTTTCTCCATGTGGGTGATCCAGTCTTCTGCTGCATGAGGAGTAGTAGCAGAAGTGAAGGACAACGGCTTGAGCTTATTAAAACTTTCCAGCCACCCATTAATGGTAGTGGGTCGGCCCCCACCACCAGAAGAACTGCCAGCACCCCCAGATGGACCAGCTCCACCACTGATAAGCCGGTTGACCACCGCCTCAGTGTTAAGGCCCGGTAGCAGACGGGCTACAGCATTAGCCACCATTTCCTCCAGATTGGGGATTTCATCATCTCCTCCACTGTTATACTCCTGGTGACGAGTGTTAACCATCTATAGAATTATGAAGACGATTAGTAAGGTGGAGCAAAATATGACAAAGCAGAATAAGGAAAAGAGTACGCGAAAGGAAAACCTAATGTCTACCCAATCCTCACAGGTCAAAGGCCTAAGCCAACGGGTTTCGGTAACCTGTCTCTCTGATACCATAAATTGTAACACCCCGACCCGACAAGGGTAAAGATATCACAAATATATGGTTTCATATCAGATAAACATAGTATCCATGCATAAAATAGCGGAAGTCAAAATACATAATCCCACAATAAGTCAACATGACTTATATCCAAAATGAAAGGAAATAAAAGAAGTACATAAGTTCAATGCCCAAACAATGGCAACATAAAGTCTAATGAAATCAAATGGTAGATAAGCTATCGAGAATAAGCTCCACTCAAGTGCACTCAACCCCAAAGCCATGCCCAGCTCCTAGCTTAATTACCTGCCGTGTGAAAAGAAACACGGCTGAGCTACACGAGCTCAGTGAACAGATATAACGATAACAAGCAGTAGAATAAGGAATAGCAGAATGAATGAGTCAAAGTTAAGCATCAATATGAAGTAGCAGTAATGAAAGATAAAGAGTAAAGGTGTAGGAAAACAGTAATCCTCTACGAGCCCAGTATCAGTAATCAGTAACAGTAATCAGTGTAATCATGTAACCATATAATCATATAGAGGGGAGACCTCTCAGTAAGCCAGTAATTATGAGGGGAGTCCTCAAACAGTAAGTGGAGTGATCAGCTCCCAGTATGTGAATGACGTGTATCGCACACACCATCAGTCACCAGTAATACAGTAATCAGTAATCAGTAATCAGTAACAGTAACAGTAACAGTAACAGTTCTAGGATGCATCCATACGCCCCTGGTGGCCATAAACCTCCCAACACACCAAATAAACACATAAAAGGGACGGAACAGGTCATCACTCTCCTGCCCTAGAGTCATGCCATCGGTGCATCAATGACATGGTCATGAAACCCTCATGACTAGTTATGGCTCATAGTATCAAACTGTGGGTCAGTGGTCAAGTATCAGTATTCATGATTCAGTTTAGTTTCATAGGTCAATATCCAGTTCAGTATAACAGACAGTTCATATCAGATGGTTCAGTGACAGAGGTTCAATATCAGTAGGTTCAGCATAAGAAAGGTTCAGTATCAATAGGTCAATATCAAAGGTTCACAGAAACAAGGAACATGGCAGTGAGTCAGAAATCAACATGAGACGAAGGCACCTTACTAAAGAAGGGCAGAATATCTGTACCTTATTGCTGACAAAGGAAACACACTGAAATAAGATGATCAAGATCACAGGACTACTCCCTCTTCACACCTAGAGGAGTAAATACATGATTACTAAAGATCCATTTCCATATTAAGTAACTTTCTATTTTTAGCAGGTTTTCATTTTTAGAAAGTTTCCTTATTTAGCAAGTTTCTATATTTAGCATTTAGGTTAAGTTAAAATTAGTTTTATTCAAGTTTACACTTTATACCCTTGAGGTTTCATAATTTTACATGTTTGGTCCCTTAGTTAATAAATTTACATATTAAGCCCTTAATTATTCATGTTAACATGTTTAGTCCTTAATTTTATCAATTTACATATTATATCCTTATTTTAAGTGATGTACAGTTCATAACCCTTAGAAAATAGATTTTACAACTTTAGTCCCTCATGTTATAACAATTTCATTATTAGTCCTTATTTTATACAAATCGTCCTTTAATCAATAATAATTACATATAGGCCCTTTAAATTATCCAAATGACACACGGCCCCTTTATATATGTTTATTTACACGACAAAACCATAAGTTTCCCAAAATTACAAGTTTAGTCCCTCCAGTTTATTTAATTATAAAACGATTTATAAACTTTAACATATATTCCAAAATAAACCCTTAGACATTTATTTTACACAAAAGGTCCTTCTCATACTTTTATACGACATTACCACAATATTTATAAAGTTCCAAAAGTGACCCACAAGTTTTATAAAACACAATTCGACCCTTATACTTTTTTTAGAACAAATCGTATAACCTATTTTAATTCCAAAACCAAGCCCTAATCCACACCAATAATTACCTCATGATTACATGTCATTCAATACCCCAAAACAAACCCTAATTCATGTTTATAAACCCTAATTCGCTCGGTTCACATTTTTCCCAAAATATTTCTTAAATCCGGTCTTGATCTTAATTCAAAAATAATTCCCTTAAGCCATGATAATTCGAACATACATTTTTCTTATATCAAGCTGATCATAATGTGTCTATAAAAATTAAACATGAGTCTAAATTTGATCGCATATGTATATTTTAGATATATGGTTCGATATGTAGAATTAATTCACAAATGATATCAAGATCTTGCATGACTCGATTTTCATATTTTATTCGACATTAATAGGACATAAGGTTCATAGGAAAAATACCAAACCACGGTTTGAACGTGAGGATGAGGCGTACGAATTAGATGTTGCTCGGTTTCACTCGCTCGACAAAGGAATTTCCACACGGCCACAAAAACGACTCCACAACCTTGTACACATTTTTCATAGGTCGAGTAGCATGTAAGGGACATGGGAAAAATAAGAAATGAATATAACATAGGTCGAACGAATTTATTTAATTGTTACCTTTGGTTTATTATGAACCGACAAGAATAATTTGTAGCGATCAAACGAGGGCTTCACAAGACGTAAACTCAGTTTCTATGGCTTCCTTAGATCACTAGCAATGCCAGAAAATTAGTGTCGAGTTTCCAGGCAGTCGAATGAGCTCAAGAGAAAATTATTAGTGTTTTGGTTCTAGCGGCTAAATTAGGGTTTTGGGAAAAGAATGTGTTGATTGATTTAAATGAGGAATACCGTGTAGGGGGGGGGGGAGGTTATGGCCAAATTTACGGAATTAGCTTGGACCAAATCAAGGGTATTAAATGTGATAGGAAATTTCCAATATTAGTGTGTAAATTCAAATTTTAAAATGACTTTGTATATAATTTAGATTTTTCGGCTAAGACATGATTTAGAGGGTCCTTGTGACTTAATTTATGTGCTATAAGTGATTTAGAACAATTTGGTATCTTAGTTTATTTATTTGTTAAGCTTTGGAACCACTTTGGTGCATTAAGGACTTGTTTTGTTAAAGTTTTTGCTCGCAGGGGCATTTTAGTCATTTTACATGTTATAGAATTTCAGGTATTACAAATACCATACCAACTCCCCATTAAATTCTATAAATCATCCATTCGCTTAACAAATCCCCAAATTCACAAACCCTAACTTAAAATCAACTAACCATGAGTTCATCAAAAGCTCCAATCATCGACATATCATCAGATTCATCTTCAGACGATTCACAAGGATGGTCAAGTTACTTTCCGCAGAGTGCATCGTCATCACAACAAAAAGGTAAAGCAGTTGTGGAAGAAGAATACTCGGACCCACTCCCATCGACACCATCTTCGTTTGTAGATTCAAGCGATGATGAAGAAACAAAAGCATGGCCAAAATCCATGACTTACTATCAAGGTGCCTGGGAAATCATTCCTCCGAAACATCCTTTGACCGCAGAGCTTCAAAAACAAATGGAGAATGCCGCCGCCGCCTTTGCGAAGAGTGTTGTAACACCCCAACCCGACAAGGGCAAAGATGTCACAAATACATGGTTTCATATCAGATACAAGCATTCAAGAAATAAAATAGTGGAAGTCTTAACATTTAAAATCCAGAGGAAAATAAGTCAACACGACTTATATCAAGTGCAAGAAAGAAATAACGAAGTACAAAACAGAATCCAAATGCCTAACAATGGCATAACAGAAAAAATATCCAAATGGTCACACTAGAATGACAAGGTCTAAACTTCACACAAGTTGCTCTCATCCCAAAGCCAAACCCAGCTTCCTAGCTTAAAAGTACCTGCCGCAGGAAAAGAAATGCGGCTGAGCTACGAGAGCTCAGTGAACAGATATAACAGAAACAAGCAATAATACAGAATAATGAATAAGAAAAGAAATACGAACCGGTCAGAAATAATGTACAAGTATGATGTAACAGAAATGAGAAGCAAGTGATATCAAGGTCATGTGAATATGTCAAGGGTTTAGCAGGTAAGTAGTACAGGTAAAGTATAAGGGTAACAGAAATCCACTACGAGCCCAGAAATCAGAAATCATATCAAGTCCAGTAATCAGGGTATACGGAGGGGAGACCTCGGTACCAAGTACAGGGTGAGGGGATACCTCTCAGGGGTGGAGTCATGAGCTCCCAGGGGTTGTGAAAGACGTGCATCGCACACACCATCAGTCACCAGATATAACAAGTAATATAAACAGATCAGGTCAAGTCTAGGATGCATCCATACGCCCCAGGTGGCCAGAGTCTACCAATACACACCATATAATCAAGTCAGGGATGGGATATGACATCTCTCTCCTACCCTAGAGTCAAGTCATCGGTGCATTAATGACAAGGACATGAACACCTCATGCCTGGTGGGTGGCTCGTAATATCAAACTGTGGGTCAGGGTCAAGTGTCAAGTATCAAGTGTCAAGTGTCAAGTATCAGGTGTCAAGTATCAAGTATCAGGTGTCAAGTATCAGGTTGTTCAGAATCAAGTTCCATATCAGGGTTCAAGACAGGATATCAGAAGGTTCATATCAGAGGGTTCCATATCAGGTAGTCCAAAGGTTCAATATCAGGGAGGTCAATATCAGGAAGTCAATATCAATTTGTTTAAAAGTTCATTTTAACAGTTTATATTACAAGTCCATATCATAGGTGTTGCAAAGAAATCCTTTAATAATAACTTTCATAAAAGTGATCTTTAAAACAGTTTCATAAAGAAGGTCTTTTAAAAATGGTTTCTATAAAGATAGCCTTACGAATAGTTTCTTAAAACATTTCCATAATTCATTTAAAAAAGTTTTCTCATCCAGTTATAATATCACAAGTATCAAGGTTCAAGTCAAGGTTTTATGGCAGGGTTCGTATCAAGGTTCATGGCAGGGTTCATATCAAGGTTCATGGCAGGGTTCAGAACAAGGTGTAAACCAAAGATCAAGACAGGGTTTAAACAAAGGTTCAAGAACAAGTACAACAGATCAAGGTTTACAAGCAGGGAAAACATAGCAATGGCATCGGGAAATCCTAATACGAATCAAGATCAATAATCAAAAGAGAACGAAGGCACCTTACTAAAAAGGGCAGAATATCTGTACCTTATTCCAATGCAAGCACACAAAATAGAAAAGGCTGACAGGAAATCAAATCACTCCCTCCTCGAACCTAAGGAGTAGAAGACAGAAATACGAAAGGGGTTTAAGTTATCTTCTCATTATAAGTAACTTCTATTTTTAGTAGGTTTCTAGAATTTAGTAAGTTTCCATAATTATCAGGTTTCCAGAATTTACAGATATTATCATTTCAGATTAGGTTGAACCTTTATTCAAAGATTATTATGGAATACAGTACATTTTATCAAGTTACAGAAGTTTAGGGTTTTAAATGACAATTATACAAAGTTTAGGGTTTTAAATGTAACTTCATAAATTTCCAAGGTCATTTGTGAAAATACTTTAAGTTACAGAATTATACACTCACTTTATTCAAAATTACATTTTATTCCCTTAAGTTTCACAATTTACAGATTACACCCCTTTAGTTACATAATTTACAAAACCAACCTTATAATTACATATTTTACAAATTAAACCCTACAATATCCATAATTACCAACCAAGCATATTATATTTCAAATTCACAGAATATACCATCAAAAGTTAGTACATTACAGATTAGACCCCTCAGAATTCAGAATTTACATATTTAGTCCTTTAAGTTTACAAAACATATATATTAAGTCATAATTCATAACAATTACATAATTAGCCCATAAATCCTCAAAATTACACAACAACCTTTTTATATCAGTATTAACTCAAAACAACCTCAATATTTCAGATTTACACTTTTGGTCCCTCACTTTTAATTTATTTCAAATCGAAACCCTAATATGCCATTAATTCATTATATTGCAATATTTACACTTAGGACCCCAAAGATATATTTTTCCCACATTATTACAGATGTATATGATCTTACAAAAATATCCCAAAAGTTTCAAAGTTGGCAAAACAGGTCCTTATACTTTTTACTTTAAATCGGATAACACTTTTTACAAACAATTACAAACCCTACTATTCACCAATCATTGAACCATCATTAATTCATCCTTAAAACACATTTAATGATCAGATTCATGCCCAAGAAACCTAACCCTAGCAGCCCCGATTTTCGTTTATTTGTTTTCTTTATTTTCATGAAATCCGGTTTTAACTAAAATTTCACCACGTTAAATCTAGGCCTCCAAAAATCAAATTCATATTTTTCCCAGATCATATGACTTATAAGGAACCCACGAATAATAATTAGCATGCCCATAAAAATCGTTTAACATATATTTGATATTTACGTACGTTTTAGACATCAAAATTACCACGACATGATTTAGGCTACTATAATTCGATCTATCATTTTTCCCAGGTCTATTACATCATATTAGGTCTAAATAAAATAGCCATAGCACCCAAAAAATTCGTAACACATATTTTCGAATTTACGTGTGTTTAAACCTATAAAATTCAAAGCGACTTAAAAACTATGCATGATTTGATTCATATAATTTTCCTGAGTCTTATATGTTATAAAGATCATAAGAAAAATATTGGATTAATTTTAGAACGTATGGAATCAAGGATCACGAATTATACCTATCGTATGAGATAAATCGACAAGAAAAACACTCACGACCAAAGCAGCGATTCTACCACCCCAATCCTATTTTTCTCAGTCTCCTTAGGTGATGAACAATCCCAAAAAAATACCAGATCCTTTCCAGAAAATCGTATGGCTCGTAGGTGAATTATTGTGTGTGAAAACGTATTATCGCTAGGGTAAAATGGGAGATACAATTTAAGAGGAGAGGAAGTTGTGATTTTTGGGGAGGGATAATGACCAAAAACGTGTTTCCCATGGCTGGCCTCAATCACAATTTATTAGATGATAATTTCCCTTTTTAACTCCTTTTAATAATTCATTCTTAAATATAATTATTTAGGTAAAAATATATTTCGATTTTATTATACATATAAAGGTGTAATAATGAGTTTTGTACATTCAAATTAAATAATATGTTGTCCCATAAATTTATTTTGCTTCGTACATAGTTCGTTTTCAGAAGTTTGGGATCGATTCGGAATTTTATAAATGATTTAATTACGTTTTAAGGCTTCAGGGGTAATTTAGTCATTTTACACGTTATCTGAATTTCTGGTGTTACAATTTCTTCCCCACTAACAAAAAAATTTCGTCCTCGAAATTTGCAAGGAATCATAATGGAAAACAGAACAAAGACATACCAGACGCGCGATCAGTCCGGTCACCAGAAAGCATAAAGACACGACCGGTATGAGGAGCAGGGGGAGGAGGATCAAGAAATTTCTCAAGTGCTGACGTAGATTGCTTAGGACAATTTCTCACTTGATGCTCAGAAGAACCACATCTGAAACAAGCACCAGACGTCGTACGACAAGCTCCAGTATGGTTTTTCCCACAAGAACCACAAACAGGTAGGGAAGTAGAGTACTCAGATGATCTCCTCTGCGAGTTTGATCCAGTTGCCCGATCTTGCTGATAGCCTCTAGAAGAATGATCTCTCTGCTGCCGTTTGGTTGACGCTGCGCTCCTGACGATCACCATCCTGCTTAGAAACTGAACTCGAATCTCGGCCCCTCGAATCTGATTTCTTCTGGTCGTAGCTCTTGCCCGAATACTCCTTGACGTCCCGACTCTGAATCTGTTGCTGCACCTTGTCGCCATCACGGTCTCGTTTGTAACCAATGCCCTCATGAAAATCTCGATGTTGCGAGCTGCATCGCAACATGCTGACGGATCCGCAAACTCCGAATTAAGCCGACGATCAAGAAAATATGACAGAACAGAACATGAAGAATGACAGAGCAGAACAGGAAAATATGACAGAGCAGAATCAAGGAAAGATGACAGAGCATAACAGGAAAAGAGAGTGCGCGTGCGGAAACCTAATGTCTACCCAATCCTCACAGGTCAAGCCTAAGCTCTAAGGGTTATCTGAAGCCTTATCTCTGATACCATAAATTGTAACACACCAACCCGACAAGGGCAAAGATGTCACAAATACATGGTTTCATATC
This sequence comes from Artemisia tridentata subsp. tridentata, assembly GCA_021014915.2. Classification (NCBI taxonomy): domain Eukaryota; kingdom Viridiplantae; phylum Streptophyta; class Magnoliopsida; order Asterales; family Asteraceae; genus Artemisia; species Artemisia tridentata. Next base: position 259,030,597 of record CP139504.1, on the reverse strand, counting down.
AGATATAAGCATTCAAGAAATAAAATAGCGGAAGTCTTAACATTTAAAATCCAAAGGAAAATAAGTCAACACGACTTATATCAAGTGCAAGACAGAAATAACGAAGTACAAAACAGAATCCAAATGCCTAACAATGGCATAACAGAAATAATATCCAAATGATCACACTAGAATGACAAGGTCTAAACTTCACACAAGTTGCTCTCATCCCAAAGCCAAATCCAGCTTCCTAGCTTAAAAGTACCTGCCGCAGGAAAAGAAATGCGGCTGAGCTACGAGAGCTCAGTGAACAGATATAACAGAAACAAGCAATAATACAGAATAATGAATAAGAAAAGAAATACGAACCGGTCAGAAATAATGTACAAGTATGCTGTAACAGAAATGGGAAGCAAGTGATATCAAGGTCATGTGAATATGTCAAGGGTTTAGCAGGTAAGTAGTACAGGTAAAGTATAAGGGTAACAGAAATCCACTACGAGCCCAGAAATCAGAAATCATATCAAGTCCAGTAATCAGGGTGTACGGAGGGGAGACCTCGGTACCAAGTACAGGGTGAGGGGATACCTCTCAGGGGTGGAGTCATGAGCTCCCAGGGGTTGTGAAAGACGTGCATCGCACACACCATCAGTCACCAGATATAACAAGTAATATAAACAGATCAGGTCAAGTCTAGGATGCATCCATACGCCCCAGGTGGCCAGAGTCTACCAATACACAACATATAATCAAGTCAGGGACGGGATAGGATAACTCTCTCCTACCCTAGAGTCAAGTCATCGATGCATCAATGACAAGGACATGAACACCTCATGCCTGGTGGGTGGCTCGTAATATCAAACTGTGGGTCAGGGTCAAGTGTCAAGTATCAAGTGTCAAGTGTCAAGTATCAGGTGTCAAGTATCAAGTATCAGGTGTCAAGTATCAGGTTGTTCAGAATCAAGTTCCATATCAGGGTTCAAGACAGGATATCAGAAGGTTCAGATCAGAGGGTTCCATATCAGGTAGTCCAAAGGTTCAATATCAGGGAGGTCAATATCAGGAAGTCAATATCAATTTGTTTAAAAGTTCATTTTAACAGTTTATATTACAAGTCCATATCATAGGTGTTGAAAAGAAATCCTTTAATAATGACTTTCATAAAAGTGATCTTTAAAACAGTTTCATAAAGAAGGTCTTTTAAAAATGGTTTCTATAAAGATAGCCTTACGAATAGTTTCTTAAAACATTTCCATAATTCATTTAAAAAAGTTTTCTCATCCAGTTATAATATCACAAGTATCAAGGTTCAAGTCAAGGTTTTATGGCAGGGTTCGTATCAAGGTTCATGGCAGGGTTCATATCAAGGTTCATGGCAGGGTTCAGAACAAGGTGTAAACCAAAGATCAAGACAGGGTTTAAACAAAGGTTCAAGAACAAGTACAACAGATCAAGGTTTATAAGCAGGGAAAACATAGCAATGGCATCGGGAAATCCTAATACGAATCAAGATCAATAATCAAAAGAGAACGAAGGCACCTTACTAAAAAGGGCAGAATATCTGTACCTTATTCCAATGCAAGCACACAAAATAGAAAAGACTGACAGGAAATCAAATCACTCCCTCCTCGAACCTAAGGAGTAGAAGACAGAAATACGAAAGGGGTTTAAGTTATCTTCTCATTATAAGTAACTTCTATTTTTAGTAGGTTTCCAGAATTTAGTAAGTTTCCATAATTATCAGGTTTCCAGAATTTACAGATATTATCATTTCAGATTAGGTTGAACCTTTATTCAAAGATTATTATGGAATACAGTACATTTTATCAAGTTACAGAAGTTTAGGGTTTTAAATGACAATTATACAAAGTTTAGGGTTTTAAATGTAACTTCATAAATTTCCAAGGTCATTTGTGAAAATACTTTAATTTATAGAATTATACACTCACTTTATTCAGAATTACATTTTATTCCCTTAAGTTTCACAATTTACAGATTACACCCCTTTAATTACATAATTTACAAAACCAACCTTATAATTACATATTTTACAAATTAAACCCTACAATATCCATAATTACCAACCAAGCATATTATATTTCAAATTCACAGAATATACCATCAGAAGTTAGTACATTACAGATTAGACCCCTCAGAATTCAGAATTTACATATTTAGTCCTTTAAGTTTACAAAACATATATATTAAGTCATAATTCATAACAATTACATAATTAGCCCATAAATCCTCAAAATTACACAACAACCTTTTTATATCAGTATTAACTCAAAACAACCTCAATATTTCAGATTTACACTTTTGGTCCCTCACTTTTAATTTATTTCAAATCGAAACCCTAATATGCCATTAATTCATTACATTGCAATATTTACACTTAGGACCCCAAAGTTATATTTTTCCCACATTATTACAGATGTATATGATCTTACAAAAATATCCTAGAAGTTTCAAAGTTGGCAAAACAGGTCCTTATACTTTTTACTTTAAATCGGATAACACTTTTTACAAACAATTACAAACCCTACTATTCACCAATCATTGAACCATCATTAATTCATCCTTAAAACACATTTAATGATTAGATTCATGCCCAAGAAAACTAACCCTAGCAGCCCCGACTTTCATTTATTTGTTTTTTTTATTTTCATAAAATCCGGTTTTAACTAAAATTTCACCACGTTAAATCTAGGCCTCCAAAAATCAAATTCATATTTTTCCCAGATCATATGACTTATAAGGAACCCAAGAAAAATAATTAGCTTGCCCAGAAAAATCGTTTAACATATATTTGATATTTACGTATGTTTTAGACATCAAAATTACCACCACATGATTTAGGCTACTATAATTCGATCTATCATTTTCCCCAGGTCTATTACATCATATTAGGTCTAAATAAAATAGCCATAGCACCCAGAAAATTTGTAACACATATTTTGTAATTTACGTGTGTTTAAACCCATAAAATTCAAAGCGACTTAAAAACTGTGCATGATTCGATTCATATAATTTTCCTGAGTCTTATATGTTATAAAGATCATAAGAAAAATATTGTATTAATTTTAGAACGTATGGAATCAAGGATCACGAATTATACCTATCGTATGAGATAAATCGACAAGAAAAACACTCACGACCAAAGCAGCGATTCTACAACCCCAATCCTATTTTTCTCAGCCTTCTTAGGTGATGAAAAATCCCAGAAAAATACCAGATCCTTTCCAGAAAATCATATGGCTCGTAGGTGAATTATTGTGTGTGAAAATGTATTATCGCTAGGGTAAAATGGGAGATCCAATTTAAGAGGAGAGGAAGTCATGATTTTTAGGGAGGGATAATGACCAAAAACGTGTTTCCCATGGCTGGCCTCAATCACAATTTATTAGATGATAATTTCCCTTTTTAACTCCTTTTAATAATTCATTCTTAAATATAATTATTTAGGTAAGAATATATTTCAATTTTATTATACATATAAAGGTGTAATAATGAGTTTTGTACATTGAAATTAAATAATATGTTGTCCCAGAAATTTATTTTGCTTCGTACATAGTTCGTTTTCAGAAGTTTGGGATCGATTCGGAATTTTATAAATGATTTAATTACGTTTTAAGGCTTCAGGGGTAATTTAGTCATTTTACACGTTATCTGAATTTCAGGTGTTACAAGTGTCCACCTGCCTCATCCAAAGCCAAGTACGGTTGAGCAGAAACCCCCTGTTCCAAAGAAGAAGAAGCAACAAAAGAAACAAGCTCCCTCTACAAGCCAACAGCAGAGTCCACCACCACGACCAGTAGTACTTGCACTTCCCTGTCCTAGGGTATCAGAGGCCATGGGCACTAGGGGACCTCGCAGCAAGGTCATGCCTGACTTTGCTGGAATTTAGGTTGTGAATCTTTGGATCTTGTTGTCTTTGGAACTTGTTTTGAATAGCATGGATTTATGGAAACTGTATGTTGTACTTTTGCCTTTATTATCAATGAACTTCCTCTTTCCATGCTTTACTTGATTGTGTATGTATGTATATCTGCAAAAGGTTAGTAGCAAACCACAAACACAAGCAAGAATATTCCATAATAGCAGCAGAGTAGGCATAGCAACAAACAACTAAACAGCAGACTTTGACTAAACACCAGACAATGACTAATCAACAGCACAAATCCTTTAAAAAAAATGTTACAAAAACATACAGAGATAAGATGTTTAAAGATTTAAAGATTGATCATGCCAATACTAGCAACTAAAAATTGAAACCTACTTATATCAAAACTTTTGGTAAGTAGATCAGCAACATTATTGTCAGTATGTATTTTAACCACTTGAATTAACTTTTTCTCATAACAATCTCTAATAAAATGATGTCTTATCTCTATGTGTTTTGTTTTAGAATGAAAAACAGGATTTTTGATAATACACATTGTGCTGTTGTTGTCAATATAAATTTTGGTGTTCATGAAATTGTACCCATAATCCAGCAGTTGGTTCTGAATCCAGAGCACTTGTCCACAGCAGCTAGAAGCAGCAACATATTCTGCTTCTGTTGTTGAGTTAGCCACAACAGTCTGTTTCTTGCATTGCCATGAGATTAGCCTATGACCAAGGTACTGACAGCCTCCAGTGGTTGACTTTCTATCCATAGTAGCTCCAGCATAGTCACTATCTGAGTATGCTATCAAGTCAAAGGGTGAATTATTAGGATACCAAAGGCCCAATTTAGGTTGACCCTTTAGGTACCTAAAAATTCTTTTGACTACTTCCAAGTGTGAAACTTTAGGAGTCAGATACATCAATGAACCAATCATTGATCTATAAAGATGTACATCAACCTCTACCCCATCTTCATCCTTGAGCAAAGGTTTGTTTTTATCCATTGGTGTCTTAGCTGCCTTCACATCCTTGAAACCAAATTTCTTTAACAAATCAGCCACATACTTGTCTTGGCTAATAAAAATCCCATCTGGCTTCTGCTTAACTTGAAGCCCCAAGAAGAAAGTGAGTTCACCCATAGAACTCATCTCAAACCTGTTGTGCATTAGCTTTTCAAATCCTTCACATAACACCTTATTTGTAGACCCAAAAATGATATCATCTACATAAACCTGAACAAGTAGGATATCCTTTTTGTCTTTCTTAATGAATAATGTTTTATCAATGGTTCCTCTGCAAAAACCATTGTTCAACAAATATGTGGATAAGGTGTCATACCAAGCTCTAGGAGCTTGATGTAGTCCATACAGTGCTTTCTTCACTTTGTAGACCCTATCAGGATACTTAGGATCTTCAAACCCAGGTGGTTGCATCACATATACCTCATCAGGAATCTTTCCATACAAGAAAGCACTTTTCACATCCATTTGATACACAGGAAAATTCTTAAATGAAGCATATGCCAAAAATAGTCTGATAGCCTCAATCCTTGCAACTGGAGCAAACACCTCATCATAATCTATTCCTTCTTCCTGAGTAAATCCCTGAGCCACTAATCTAGCCTTGTTTCTGATAACAATTCCTCTCTCATCTTTTTTGCATCTGAACACCCATTTAGTACCAATTGCTCTTTGTCCATTAGGCAAATCCACCAATGTCCAGACTTCTTGAAGCTTGAACTGCAGCAACTCCTCTTGCATAGCTTCAACCCAACTTTCATCTTTCATAGCCTTGTGAATGGTCTTGGGTTCTTCTTGAGATAGGAAACAGGCAAACATGCAATTTTGTAAATCCTTGTGGCTATTTCTCTTCTTTAATGTTTGAGAAAACAATCCCTGATCAAGCAAATCACTCAGACCTTTTGATTTACTTCTGGTCTGAATAGCAGAGTGAACATCACCAATTATTTGCTCCTTTGGATGATTCCTGTGGATTCTGGTTGTTGGAGTGGGACTAACAAGTATATCAGTCTCCAAATTTGATGAATCAGCTTCAGCTCCAAAAACATCAACAATTTCATCATCAGTATCCACATACACTTCTTCTAATTCAGGCACCTCATCAGAAGAATCATCATAAGAATCACCATCTTTATCAGTAGTAGAGTCCTTAGGCATAGCAGCAGAGTTACCAAGCTTAACAGCAGAGTGTTTTGTCCTAACAGCAGAGTGTTTTGACCTAACAGCAGAGTGCTTTGGCCTGGCAGCACAGTTGAGTGAACTGCTGCTATGTTTATTCCCTTGTTGCCCATCAACTTCTGACTCTTCATTCCTTTCCTTATCATCATTCTTGTCATCATGAGAAGGTGCATCATCTCCTTCTACATTAACCTTTGGTACTTCCTTGTGAACAGCATCAGCATCTGAACTTTTTCCCTCTTTATCTGTTGGAGTGAAGTACTGATCAAACGTTCTCCTTTCAATCAAAACAAACTCCTCTGCAGATCCATCCTTCTTTGCTTGTGTATCTGCATTAGGGTTAGTTTGTGTACCTGCAGACATGTTAGTAGTACCTACAATGACTGGTTGATAATTCATACTCTTGGTTAAAGAATCAATATCAAACATCCACTCAAGACCTTTTCCATCAACATTAGGTGTGGTTTCTCTAATTCTAACATGCAAATTTTCCACCACATACCCAGTCCTTTGATTGAAAACCCTAAAAGCCTTACTTTCAGTAGAGTATCCAACAAAGTAACCTATGTCTGCTTTCTCACTAAACTTGCCTAAGTGGTCAATGGTGTTTAAGATAGTGACAGGACACCCAATTGGTCTAAAGAAATCAATCAGTGGTTTCCTACCATGCAATAACTCATAAGGGGTCTTGTTGTGAGGCTTAACTATCTTACTTCTATTTTGCACATAACAAGCAGTGTTGACTGCTTCAGCCCAAAAGATAGTGGGTAACTTAGACTCTGACAACATTGTCCTAGCAGCTTCAATTAATGTTCTATTTCTCCTCTCAGCAACACCATTTTGCTGAGGAGTTCTAGCTACACTAAATTGTCTAGTTATACCCTTTTCCTTACAGAACTGATTCATTACTTGATTCTTAAATTCAGTCCCATTGTCACATCTGATGATCTTAACCTTGTGATTAAATAGGTTTTCTATCCTTGTAATAAAAGCCTTAAGAATGCCAGGTGTCTCATCCTTAGTAGCTAAGAAGAATACCCAAGTAAATCTACTAAAATCATCAGTGACCACTAAGCCATACATCTTTTTATTCAAACTTTTCACATAAGTAGGTCCAAATAAGTCCATGTGTAACATAAACAAGGGTTCAGTTATAGAATTCACCAATTTGGACTTACAAGATGCTCTATGTTGCTTTCCCATTTGGCAAGCAACACATACTTCAGGATTCTCAAAAACCTTTGAAGGTAATCCTCTGACCAAGTTCCCTTTCACCAACTTGTTGATAGCCTTGTAGTTCAAATGTCCAAGCCTTCTGTGCCATAGTTTGGATTCATCAATAGTGGCTTTGGCAAACAGACAAGTTAAATCTCTTTTGGGAATAATGTTCTTTATGTCCACACTGTATATGTTGTCATTTCTAGGGACTTTAAGAAGTACTAATTTATCATCAGGTATCTTATAGTCGGGAGATAAGACAAGACATTCAGTGTCTATAAAAAGAACAAAATTCTTTCTGTCACACATTTGTGAGACACTAAAAAGATTGAACTTTAAACCATTCACCAAATACACTTTTTCAAAATCCAATTTTCCAGTTCTTATCATGCCTTTTCCAACAATTTTACCTCCTTTAGGATCATTCCCAAAGGCAACATATCCCCCATCCAAAGCTTCAAAGTTCTCCAAATTGCTTTGGTCTCCAGTCATGTGTGAAGAGCATCCACTATCAAAAATGCATTTATCCTTTAGCTCCTTTTGTAGATTGCCCTGCACAAAAAGTAAGAGAATTAGTTTCTCTTTGGGACCCAAGCCATTACTGACTTGGATCTGCCTTATGCATCAAAGTAGTCAAATTTCTTCAACTGCATTGGTGCACTGCTGTGTCTGAGAACATGATCTATAACTTTAACTTTTGGTTTCCAGACCCAGCAAGCTGAGGCCTTAACAGCATAAAAATGATTGCCCACAACAGTATCAGTAACAACTTTAGGCAAAACAGCAGAGTCTGCCTTAACAGCAGAGTTTGCCTTATCAGCAGAATCAACTATTTCCTTCTTTATGGGCCCTTTTGGTGAAATAGGAGAGATAACTCTAGAAACACCATCTCTCATCAAAACTTCCTTGGGAACCATGTTTCTTTTGGGATGAAGGTGAGTCTTTCTAGCAAAGTTTCTATGGTTCACCCTTGTGTACTGGTTCCAAACTGGTTTCTGATAGCACTCATCTTGCAGATGTTCAAAACTACCACAACTATAACATGCCTTCTTAAGTAATTGAAAATCAGCACCTAATCTTTGTGAAACTAGGTTGTTCCAATTTCTCTGGTTTCCTCTAGGCAAGTTATTTGTTCTTTTAGGATATACTCTAGGTGTGTTTTCATACTCAGCCATCTTCCTAGAGATACCTTTACCAAACCTAGGCTTAACAAACTCAACCTTTTTAGCCTTAGGTACTTTTGATTCAACAACAGTAGGAATTTCTTCCTTTTTGTTCTTAGGGGTTGAATCAGATTCCACTACATCATCATCACTGTCAGACTCCCAATCTTCAATCAGGGGTGCTTGTTCATATTTCTTTACCTCAACCTTAGGTGACTCTGTTTCTTTTTCACTAGTTTCAACTACAGGTTTACTAGTTTCACCTACAGGTTTGGCGCTAGACTCAGATATGAAAGTCAATGTCCTAGTAGGAGGGGCATTGGCACTAAGTTTCTTAGGGTGAGCAACAGCATTATATCCTATACCATTAAAGTGTCTTCCTAATGGCTTACTGAGAATGTTAGTGGCAAATTGTTGTTTTTCCACCCTAACAATATGTTTTTCAGTCTCACTAATAGCTGAATCTTTAGCCTTTTCAGCCTCTTCTACTTTTCCCATTAGAACCTGAATCTCACAATCTTGCTTAATAAGTTCATTTTCTAGAATAGTGATCTTCTCAAGATATTCAATTTCAGTCTTTTTATAAAACTCAAGTTTCTCTTCTAAATTCTTTAAACCATATTCATAACTAAGATTGTCTAGCTTAAGTTTTTCAATGTCCATTCTAAGATCTCCATTGCTAGACTTAAGTAATTCAATTGTATCAGAACATGATTTAAAAGAACAAGATGATTTATTGGATACCTCAGAGTCTGATCCAGAGGAAGAGTAGGCCATGAGAGCAAAATGTTGTACTTGAGGTTCTTCTTCAGCTATCAATGCATAATTTGGACCATGCTCAGCATGATCACTCCAGTCATAATCTCCTAACCCATCACATGATACCATAGCAGTAGTAGGATTTGGCTCTTCATCAGCAGACTTCTTGAAATTCTCATTGCTTCTTTTTGGTGCTCTGCATTCTTTTGCAAAGTGTCCCTTCTTTCTACAGTTAAAACATTCAGCCTTTGATTTGTCAAATCCCACATTCTTGTTCCTTCTGAACTTCATCTCTTTACCAGTTCGTTTAAGAAACCTTCTTGCCCTCATAGTTAACATTGCAAACTGCCATTGCATATCAATCTCTTCAACATCATCAGGATCAAGTTCATCCAGATCTTGAGGCATGACTGAAGTACTTGTAGTAAGTTCAGCTAAATAAGCACAAATAGCAGCATCACTGATGGTGTTGGTGTTGGTAGAGTCAGCAGCAGAAACATGTGAACCAACAGCAGGAGCAAAAGTACCAGCAGCAGAGTGCTGTTCTTGATGACTACCAGAATTCTTGTTGCTTGAGGAAACAAAAGCAAGATTATTTGTGGTAGAAGATGAGCTTGACAGTCTTTTAACTTCAGATTCATACACCTTCAAGTTGTTATACAGATCATCCAATGTCATAGTATCAAAATCTTCCTTGTGCCTCCAAACCACTGTATGAGTGTTCCATTCAGAAGATAGACTTCTGAGAAACTTTAGATTGATATCTTCTTGAGATGGCTCAATCTTCAAAAGAGCCATCTGACTGGATAGCTTATGAAGTCGATCATAAGTTCCCTCAATGTTCTCAGAACTTAAAGCAGTGAAAGTTTCAAACTGATGCTTCAGTAGATTCTTTCTTGATTTCTTGGTAGCTTCATTCCCACCAAATCGAAGTTCGATTGCTTCCCATAACTCCTTAGCAGACTCAATATGATTAAAACTCAATTGATAATCATTAGGTATTCCCATCATGAGAATACTGTGAGCCTTGACCTCCAATCGCCTCTGTGCTTTCTCCTCACTTGTCTTGAGAGTCAAGACTGATCCAGTAGCAGTCTTGGTTTGCACACTGTCGCCATGTAGAACAACTTCCCAAAGTGAGTAATCAACCATTCTCATGTATTGTTGAATCCTCATCTTCCAGATCTCATACTCTCCAATCTTGAGCATGGGGACCCTTGATGCAGTAACCATGTGTGTAGAATCGGATTCCATTGCTTACTTGTTGAATAACAGATCTTGTAATAAGTAATTCTTCTTGGTACCAGTTTCTTGATCACAAGCTCTGATACCACTTGATGATCCCAGTTGAGCTTCACGATCTTATTAATTACCTTAGATAAATCTAAAGTAATCGGTATAGAAACTGATCTTGAGTTGTATATCAAATATTACGCAGAACTTAATATTTGATCTTAAGAAGAATAGCACAAAACAAATTATCAAACAACACTTCAATATTAATACGATTGCTCGACAGCAATAGGGCTACAAGAAACCTTTAAGTGTAAATAATAATGATACGTCTCTCTAACCTAACCCTAGATCCTCCTTTTATAGCGTAAGGAGTCCTAGTCGGTTTACAAGACTTTCTATACAAGAAAAATATCTTTATGTATCTTTTCTATACTTATCCTTAACATACTATACATATCTAATAAGCAGCAGAATAACTAGTCTAGCAGCAGAGTCTTCGTGGGCTAGCAGCAGAGTTACACTTTGCTTATTCTTCCAACCAGCAGAGTCATAAACAGCAGAGTCATTGTGCTAATCAGCAGAGTTACATAACTGTTCAGCAAAGTTATGTTTCTCGAATCAACAGCATCTTTTAGACCCAACAACGTATAAGGAGTTTACGGCTTGCAAACCAATAGAGTTTAATGGTAAGGGAGGTGCATTGGAATATACCCGCTGGATTGAAAAGATGGAGTCAGTGATCGACATCAGTAGCTGTGCAACACATCAGAAGGTGAAGTATGATGCATGCTCGCTATCAGGAAAGGCGTTAACATGGTGGAACACGCAGATTCAAGCTAGAGGCAGAGAAGCAGCTGTGGGAATGACGTGGGACGACTTCAAGGCGCTGCTGAAAGAAGAGTATTGTCCGGATAATGAGATGCAGAAGCTGGAAGATGAACTTTATCATTACTCTATGGTAGGGTCTGGTCATGCAACCTACACGGATCGATTTCATGAATTAGCAAGATTAGTTCCTCATCTAGTTACCCCTGAATCAAAGAGGATTGAGAGGTATATCTACGGTCTTGTCCTTGAAATTCGTGGAACTGTGAAAGCAACCGAGCCTTCCACGATTCAGAGTGCAATACTGAAAGCAGGGACTCTAACAGATGAGATGGTTAGGAATGGAACTTTGAAGAACAATGATAAAAGGAAAGGAGCAAATGAGTTGTACAAGCAAACGGGTGCAATGGTTGACAACAAGAAGGCAAGAAACTTTGCGGTCACTAGTTCTGGTCAGAAAGGATATGTGGGTCCATATCCTAAGTGTGCTAAATGCGCTTATCATCATCAGGAGTCTGCGCCCTGCCGTGTATGCACAAATTGCAATCGATTAGGTCATCTTGCAAATCGGTGTAGAACACCAGAGAATGCGGGCAATATGAAGAATAACCAAAGGATATGTTATGAGTGTAATAGCCCAAATCACCTTCGAAATACGTGTCCTAGATTGAATAGAGCACCTGGACAAGGAAATCTAGCTTTAGCCATTGAAGGAAATAACCCAAACCCATTAGCCCATCTTGGTCCGGCTCGTGGTAGAGCTTACATCTTAGGTGACTCGAATTTAGCTAACAAGTAATGGGTATGCTTTTTGTAGACAATTAGTATTCTATCATATTAGTCAATTCCAATGAAACTTAGTCTCGCCCTATAGAAACTATGCCTTTATTAGATAAGGAACCTAGATGCGTAAATTTTAGCATAACTGCTTAGACTATACATACCGGTTATTCGTCAACATCATCTCAACCCCTAACACAGATTGAATCCCGGGACGGGATTCCGTTAAGGAGGGGAGACTATAACCACTCGTAAAATTTCCTATTTACTTTACAGAATTATTATCCTTTTTCCACGGATAATTTTTTTTTATTTAATTGTATCTCCTATCTTATGTGACGTAGCTCACATCCCTGATAAACGTGCTCCCACACAGACCTGCCTAACGAACCTAATGTTTATTTCATAAACATAATGATATAAAAACATTACAATATAACATTTACCATTTTATGAAAAATCCTTAGCGAACGTACAAACAAAACATTCATTATTTATATAGAGTTTCTAGGAAACCCTAAAATTCATCACAACACCAAATATGAATAACTAAACCCTAGAACATGAAAGTACAACCCATCTGAGTTAATGTACAAGTCATCAAAGCATCAGAAACCCTAATTCTACTTAAGCTCCCGGTAAAACCCTAATTTCACATAAGTATGATTTTATGTATTCATTTCACAAATCCTAATTTATTTATACAATATTTTTACAAAATATTAATTGTACAAATTATTAAAGCTGAAGTACAAGTCCTTTATGCATAGAAACTAGTTATTTATAAAATCCTTATAAAAATACTATTTATATTATTTTTAAAACACAAATTACAAATCATTCATGCAAAACTTTTATAAAATTATTTTTCCTAAACTCTTTAAATATTGTTACAAGTCTTTTAACACAATGTACAAGTACCTAAAGCACAAAAACCAAAAATCTTATTTATTTACTTTCAACTTAATAAAAGTTAACAAATAATTTTTATAAACTAAATAAATTACTAAATTGTTTAAAACTATATTTTTCTCACCTTCTAAATTATTGTACAACCCTAATAAGCCTATAAGTACAACTCTTATAAGCACAACTCATTTCTCTTTTATATTTGTACAATTCGATATACACTTACATATAACAAACCTTAAATATTTCCTAACTAATTAAAAACATAAACTAAACTAGATTTATCTTTTCCTAAACCCTAGTTACAACTCACTAAGCCCATTGAACAACACTCCAAATGCTCCTTCGAAACCCTCCCCTAAAAACTGGTTCGAAACCAACTACAATCAAACCAAAGTTACCTCTTTGATGTCACCTTCACTACATGCATTGAACCTAGCCATGAACACATCCCCTTTCCTCTCCTCTCTTCTCTTCAAAGAAGCTGTACACATGTCTTTCCTTACCATCAAAAACCCACCTCTTTAAGTAATACATATCTTGGCTGAAATTCAGCCACATCACCTTCTTCTCATCACTTCCTTTTCCCCCCTCCAAGTGGCTTACTTCTCCACTTCTGTCAGCCATGGTTCCCTTACCTTGTCCCCTTATCACACCTTCTACAAACCTTAGTTCTCCACCTATAAGTAGCAGCTAACATTTCACCCTCTTACTCACAATACCATTCGACCAAAACACTAAAACAGGCCCAACTCCATTTCTCTCCTGCTCACAGCCCCTTATTATACCCTCACTAAAACCCTAGTAAGCATAGAAGAAGAAGGGAATCAATCGTGATTCAAGAAACCAAGCAAGTCGATCCATAAAACCCTATTTCAACCAACCCTAAGTAAGTATTCTAACCCTATTTTTAATTCAGTTATTTATGTTATATATACTTAAAAACCTTAATACATAATTATTAATAACACCCAAAATCAAAAACTATAATATTTCCTTTCTTTGTTTCATGTCTGTTCCATCAGAATAATCAACATACTCAAGGTGTTTGAATTTTAGTTAAAACAAATCAAAGATAACTAAAACATGTTAAAACACATTAAATAATATCATGTCTTACATAAAAAATAAGTTTAGAATATTTAAAAACCCGATCGGGTATGTTTCTGTGTTTATAGTCGAACAAAAATCAACCCAGACACCTAACTTTGGCCCTGAAAACCAACACCCAAATGACCTCTATAAAATCTAATTTTTGGCACACCTAAAGATCACCCAACTACCTTTGTTTAGGAAAAAGAATCATGGAAAAAGGTTAAGTTTTCATCAAGTTATTAATTCCCAAAAACTGCCCCATATCGCTAAAAGTAGAAACCTTATTTTTAGTTATTTATTTTAGTTATTCATTCGACCAGATGCCCTACTTTCGACCTAGTTATAAACCACTTAGAGGCCTTTATAAAATCTGATTTTTAGCATATTTAAAGTTCACATATCAAATTAAGTTTAGAAACAAGAATCATGTAAAATGATTAAGATTTCACTAAGTTATCGAGTCTTGAAAGTTACTATAAATCGCTTGAACTAGAAAATAATTACCAGTTATTTAGTTGTAGTTTCTATCGACCGAACACCCAACTTCTGACCAGATTTTCGACCTTTATAAGATTTCTAAAAATTCTAAATTTCTGGTATATCAAAGATGAGCTAGCAAACTTGTTTTAGAAAGAAAAATCATTTAAAAAGATCAATCGAGTAGAAAGTTATACGCATCCAAAGTTTGTTCCATCACTAGTCTTAAAGTTTATTTTCCAGATTTTAATAAAAACTTTCTCACTCACTCGACTTTGGCCAAACTTTTCGAACACCAAACGAATTTCATAAAATACGAAACTTGGCCAAGGTTTAGATGACCTGGTTTACTTTTCATAGAAACTAAGAGCTCGTAAAATGATCCCGTTTTCGTTAAGATAATTGCGTTCAAAACAATAGACAAATCATATATTTCATAAAGTGTGATTTTTATTAAATTAAAGTTTTAGGGTTGATTTTGTAAATAAATATTATCAAGGGTTATTTTCTGTCAATAACAAATAAAAAGGGGTGAAATTGTCATTTCTGGAACTTAAGGGTAGAAACTGTCATTTTCCAAAAGTCCAGGGTATAAACTGTCATTTGACCAAACCTTAGGGATTAAAACGTAACTTTTCGTAACTATTATTTTTATCATTTCTATTTTTATTTTCCGAACTAATATTAACGTAATACATTTATTTCGATGACGAACAAACAAAACAAAGGATATAATCAACGAACGAACAACAAACATAAGAACGAAATATATAAACAACAGAACGAAAGAAAAACATAAACATATAATCATTAGAAATGATTACTAAATAATGGCATAACAACCCGGGTTTCTTGTCCGGAGACGTTTATCAACTTCCTTTCATTTTGTTTTCCATCCAGATTGCTAACGTGAGTTTCATAGCCCCTACTTTTATACGTTTTGAATTATTTTTGGGGGAGATACATGCTCAACTATTTTTATTATATACTCAAAATGTTTATAAATCATTGCTACGCTATACTTTTTATACTTTATGAACATGATGTGTAACTTCGTTATATTTAATTGCGTTATACTTAAACTTGAAAGTCTCCTCGTGAGCATCATAAAGTCTCCTCGTGAGCATCACAAAGTCTCCTCGTGAGCAGCATAAAGTCCCCTTGTGTCCATCACTTATTCGAGACCTTGGGTGAATATAATCCAGTTTATTCATGATACTTATTTATTCTAGTCGTGAGGTTCAGTTTGCTGTTATGTTTTACATTAAGTGCTTACATATATCGTATTCACTCATATCATACTTATTCTATATTTTAGCAATGGGTTGTGAACACACAGGTTGCAAGTTTTGAATGGGCAGGATTTGCAACTGAGTGGATTTACAATGCCTTTGCTGTGAAAACATTCTTTAAAACCATTTTAATTTATTTTATACTAAACACTATGAACTCACCAACCTTTGTGTTGACACTTTTTAGCATGTTTATCTCAGGTTAGAAAGGCGATAGTGGATACATGGATAATAGAGTCATTTGCATGCTTTGGAGTCTAAGCTATTATCCTTTACCATTCAATCCATTTTGAAAACTCTTATGTATTATTATACTTTGGGACCTCATGTAATAACTCTGATTTAAATAAATTGAATGGTAACTTTTCAAAACGTCTCATTTAGAGGTCGTTTTCTATACCTTGTGCTTTATATTGAGAAGTAGCACCCCAGTGACACTATCGTTCCTCTGCGATATTTTGGGGGTGTTACAACAGTGAAGCAGAATCAAATTCCGATCGTTAAGGTTTGCTGGAATTCTCGTAGAGGTCCTGAGTTTACTTGGGAGCGGGAAGACCAGACGCGACTTCAGACATCCACATTTCTTCACCGAATCCACTCCAGAGACCAACACAAACTGAATTCAGGGACTGAATTCCTTAAACGGGTGGAGAATGTCACAACTCGTAATTTCAGACCATTTTCTGAACCTCGACAATTTACTATTCACGAGTACTATTCATTATTTACTATTCACCGACCACTATTCACTTTTCACTATTTATCATTTTCGAGGTCAATTTGTGATTTTGAGAAACTTTCGAAAATTTTACTATTCACGTGACACTATTCATTCCCGGAGAAAATTTCAGTTCATCATCAGCCTTCATTAATTCGTAAACCTAGTTTACGGGTGTTCAAAAATTCACGTAATCAGATCGGTTTAGCTGTGAATTCATGCATTTTAGTTAAGGACACATCATGTAGACTAGAGGAGTCTGCATAACATCAGTGACATCATCAGTATATGAGTTCATGCACGTGTATGCATTATTACAATTTACGTATGATTATTTATATAATTAACGTTACTACTCAGTCATTTCTACTGACATTATACCCAGTACTCCCGACTATGATCCTGGTATATTTTTATACCAATTTCAATAATATAAAGTTTATATTATTATTTTACCCGGTGTTATTAAACCAATTGCTATATTTTTCGTTAAGGGCTTATAACTCTGTCAGATTACGAAAATTCAACCCGATAACTATTCTGACGCCTGATTCTTGTCAGGAATATATTTTTACAATTTATGCAACTTCGTCGTATTTTACGTCACTTCGTTGATATTTATTTTATGACAACTCGGTACCCGATAACACCCAAAGTATACACTAAACTAACTAACTTACACAATATTATCAAAATATCTTCACTTTGCCCAAATGTTTACCCAAAACCCACGCCCCACCATGATATTCTCCTCATTTTTCCAGCCAAGTCATACCTCATTAATTAGAGTTAGTAGCCATTCTTTTCATTTATTTCCATAACATCATCACAACTTCATTTCACAAGCAAACTAGATCAAATACTCCCTCTTCCTCTCTTCATATCCCACGGCAAGCCACAAGGAACAAGAAGAAACCATAATTTTTGTTAGTTCAAGTGTTTATCTAGTCTATTATATGATCCTTGTTAGGGTTTTGAGATAAAAACCCCAAGGCTTTCATCCATTTCTCTTTAAACTCATCCTATATTGTAAGTAACTTCAAGAACATATTTTTTTATCAAGTTATACTTTCATTTGATCCATGTGATCATGTATTTTTAAGTTGTTGTAGTGTAAAATGCAACTTACATATGTTATGATACCATTTTTACTTCTAAGTCATCTCTAACAATAGATCCACTAATTTTATTATGATCCTCATGAAACATACTATAGTTTAGGATGTTTAGGACTCCATGACACCCTAAGAAGGTGTATGGTAGGATTTGCGAACTTGTGGAGTTGATTTGAAGTGATTTGAGTAAGTTTAGAACTTTAAAAATGGATTTTAAACATTATAGATGAGGGTCTGTCCATAAACGGCAGATCTGGAAACTTCAGTAATTTTTGGACTATTTTGGTCTTCATAATCAGAAATTACTTTCAAAAACGAAACCGTGGGCGCTTGAATCACTAAAATCGGACTTATAACGAAGGAGATATGATTTCTTTTAGTTAGGCGTCGAAAACTATTTTTCAGAAAATTAGTGTGCTGTTAGCCGAACTTCAAGGGACTAAATGAGACGTTAGCCGTGATCTAGATGTGCCAAGCCATTTAAAACATGTTAGTTCATGCTATGACGAACCCGTGGATATAAAGAACGTAGAAAACGAGCTTATAACGACCGAGATATACACGTTTAAAGCCCGACAATTCATATACCATTTTGACAGCCCACTTTTGGAAAATAAACTAAGTATAAAAACTAGTGTTTTTACAAGTCACCAAGTTGATAGCTGATTTTCTATATGATCGAGGCGCGGTTGATCAAAAGTTAAATGAAACGACATCTAGATAATGTTACAAGGATTTCAAAAATGTCGAGTTGATCACTAACACTTAACGTGCGCCATTTCGCGACTAGTTTTACAAGGTCGTTTGGGCTTATTTTCACAAGTTATAAAAAGTGTTATTTTGCGACGAAACTATTATATTTTACTATATAACACCAAATAAGGATCATGGAGTACCGTTTCAACATATTTTCACGAAAAGTAGTTTATGACTTAACGAGACGTCAAAAATGTATTTTTCGACGATAAACGTTATTTTCCGAAATCATCGAGTGGTATCGATAACATACGTATTTGCATGTGTAACATCATTTCATTTGCTTACATTAGATCATACCATTCATGTTAGGTCGCGGTTAGAGACCAAGCCTTATTTCAGCGTATTCATTATTATCATTGTAGCCATCGCACCAGGTGAGTTTAATAGCTCCTTCTTTTACTTGTTTTGTAACTGTTTTGGGGGAGAATACATGTTCGTTTTCAATTTAACTCCATTGCTTGTTTTACTTGAAACATGATTTGTTTTTCAAACATTATTAATTAGCTAAAATACTTAAGTCATTGCTCAGAAGTATTTTGTATTTACATTTATCACCTTTGATTATGTTCTTAGGGACACTAGAACATTAAGCTATTTCATTTTACCTATGTCATGACTCGTTAAGCGCGAATGTTGTGGATAGATCTATTAGGATTGATCTCCCTGTCCGGGTGGTGTTCCCCACCTGACTGTTAAGTCAAACGGACGCACAATCATTTAAGGAACCCTGAGTGTCCTAGGTGTACATCTACCAGAAACTTAGAATGTCCGGGTGGTTTCCCCACTTGAATGATATGCCAAACGTGTTGTGGTTTCCCCACTGACTGATATGCCAACGTGTTGTGGTTTCCCCACTGGCTGATATGCCAAACGTGTTGTGGTTTCCCCACTGGCTGAGATGTCAACGTATTGTGGTTTCCCCACTTGACTGTGATGTCAAACGTATTGTGGTTTCCCCACTTGACTGATATTTCAAACGGACGTAGTTTCCCACTTGACTGTTATGTCAAAGCATGCTCATATTAGAATCATATGGCTTCGGTGTCATGAAATTTAGTTGTCAATAACTATATATATATATTGGGAATATATTGTTCATTTAACCTTTGTGGTTCATAAATCAATTGAAGTTCATAAACCAAATCATATTTGGCAATGGGTTGTAAATACACAGGTTGCAAGTCTTGTATGGGCGGGGCTTGGAACTGGGTGGATTTACAATGCCTTTGCTGGGAAATCTTCATCCAAAGGCATTACATTTTTCACTAACTCTATGAACTCACCAACCTCGTGTTGACATTTTTAGCATGTATTTTCAGGTATAAGCAATAGCACGCTACGGGAGGTTTTGGCAGGGCATGGCATGGTCATAGAAGACTCTGATAAACATTTGGGACCATTTTACTTATTTTAAAGGGCCTATTTCCGCACAACTTTTAACAATGTAAATTCAACACTTTTGTTAAACAATTTTATTATAAATGGTTGAGATGAAAAACCGTTCTTTACACTTGTGTTGCAATTTACAAATGTAATTCTCAGTGATTGAATGGAAATTCCTACAAGGGTCAACATCAAACAGCCATGAAAGCAGGTACTTCGGTAATTCCTTGTGAATTACGCTTAGTGGTCACGGCGGTTTCAAACGGTCTACAGTCGTGGAGTAAACTCCAGCGACTCACCTAATCGTTGATTTGCTACGGTAGATCTTGTAAGCCCTCTATGGGTTTTCGATTTAGGAACGGCCTATGTAAGGATTAGAGAGAGTTTTCACATTATGCTGTTAACAATCTCGAAGTCCAAACCTGTAAGTACTGAATGTTTTATTGCTAACTGTCGTATGCAGGAATTCCTGGCGGTTGTAGCTGATTGCGAAAAAGATGCCAGTCCATCACCCCATTCTCACACTGCACCATCATCATAATCAAAGAAATCATGATATCTAAAAGACCTTCAACACTGCTTCCGCAACTCTGATGCTGAAAATCATGATCCAGAAAAGTGTGAGCATGTCGACTCAAAGATCACGATATCACATGGAGACTATACTGCAAAAGGATGACTTGAAGACATATTTAGGATGATAACTTCAAAGATTACTTAAAGATCATCCAAGACAAAAGATCAGTCATCAAAAGTTCACTGCTGAAGGCACAAAGATCAATGACGATTGAAGAATCAATGACTATGAGCTATGAAGTCATGTTCAGAGGATAGAATGCTAGAATTCAAAATATTATTTCCAGGGTGACCACCCTTAGGGGGAGATTTTTAGGAATATAAATATTCATGTGAAGACTCGGTTACCCCGAGTATCTGTTTTGCATTTATGTAGCTCGTAGACATATTAGTACTAGTTTAGTATTATTATTATTAGGATAGTTATATTAGTATTTGTGGAGTTGGGTCGGGTCATTACCCACTGTCAGCTCACTCTACAGCCCACTCGGGGCACTTATATCTTGTAGTATAAATACCCCTTCCCACACTTGGGAAGGGTTGGAGCTTCTAATCTAATACACATTTCTCTTTCACTTTCTCTCACTAGAACTCCCAACTCTTCTCTTTCTCTCTCTAAGATTCAATCCATCATTTACCTTGTGTTTGTGTTATGAATTATAGATCTCTACATGGTCTACTGCTAAGGTCGAAACAATCAATAAGGAAGTACAGTTGCACGCCTTTGTAGATGGCCAGAAAATAATCATCACCGAAACATCGGTTAGGAGATCTCTTTGACTAGCAGA
This sequence comes from Artemisia tridentata subsp. tridentata, assembly GCA_021014915.2. Classification (NCBI taxonomy): domain Eukaryota; kingdom Viridiplantae; phylum Streptophyta; class Magnoliopsida; order Asterales; family Asteraceae; genus Artemisia; species Artemisia tridentata. The sequence continues at coordinate 259,009,439 of CP139504.1, read as the reverse complement.
TGAGGAAGGTGTTGAGTATTGATATTCGTTAAAATATATCACAAGTCAACCTTTCACGAAAAAAAAGTCAACGAGCAACACTTAACGCAAATCGATTTAATAACCGGATAAGTGAATACCCGGGTCGTTCTCCCTGCGAGGCGTGAAATTGAGGATATCGTTTCGGTTCGGAATTAAAATGCTTGAAATAACGAGGGTTGATTGGTTTTTAATATCCACAAAAACGAAAATTAAAATAACGTAAACGATAAACTACGAACGAGTAAAAACGTCAAATCTATTAAAAACTAACTCAACGGATATCAAAATAATTTTCCTAAATCCTAAATGATAAAAGAAATTTTGGGAAAAAGAAAAATATTTTTTTGACTTTTATTTAATTTAATATGAATTAAAAACTATTTTAAAGAAATTAAAAGATTAAAAATACTAAAACGTTTAAGAAAAATCTAGAAATTTTTGAGTAAATGCTTTGAGGTAAAAAGAAACTAGGAAAAATAACAGAAATGAAACAGCTTAAGGGAATAAGCTGTTCAAAAGCTAAACAGCTTATTATAGTTTAAAAGAGAACAAGGTTAAATATAAATGGTTGCAAAGGTTTAATAACAAAAGGGCTTAGAGCAGATGTTTTGTCTGTGGGTTTATGAATCAGGAAACCCAGGTTCGAATCCCACACTTGTCCTTTTTAAAACTTGTTATTTATTTATTTTTATTTTTTTTTTACTTTTATGTTAAAAACTGAATTAACTAGTGAATTTAAGCAACTTTTAAAAAAGAAAACATTTTTAGAACTATGAAATAAGATGAGAAAAAGCAGTTAAAAGTTAACCGTTTAGAAAAAAGGCAAAGACAAAAGCTAAGGGTATTAGGCTGATAAACTATGGGAAAAGCTAGGGGACTGAGGTGAACTAAATCACATAAGGGGAGACCCATATAAGCTGATGGTTTCAGAATAAGCAGCCTCTAAAAAAAGCAATAAAGCACTGATCTAAGAGAATAAGCAAAAGGCCAAGTCTGCTGCTAAACCTTTGGTGCAGGGCAAAAAGGGCTGCTTTAAAGCTACTAACAAGCTGCTAACAAAAATCTAAAAATCCAACAAAAATTGGTAACAGATACTCAAGCAACTAAAGATTAAAAGTGCAAAATTCTAGCTTAATAGGGTTTATGTCTAATGAATTAAAAATCAATCAAAACGGCTGGAAATGAGGGAACCTAAAAATTGCAGGCTACTAAAACTAAGCAGCTGATCTAAGCTTCTAAGAGAAATCTTAGAACAAGCAATCAACACACTACCTAAACAAGAACTAAAATAAGCAGTAACAAGCAACAAAAAGAAGAAAATGAGCAGAAATTAAGCAGTTGACCAAGTTTGACCAAGAAAAAAAAACTTGAAATTGCATTAAAGGAAATTAACTGAGTAAATTACAACTTAATTTAAACACTACACTAATAAAGCAACAATTAAAATGGTCTAACTTTTCTAAAACATGAAAAGTGGACAAAAATTAATCTACGAGGAGAGTCGGCTATATATAGGAGAGGGTTTCTTCATTCTTGTGTTTCTTGTGTGTGTGGAAATCCCATGGATTCTTGCTGCTCATCTTGGACCCTTGATTTTTCTTGCTCCCCACAATTCTTGTTCTCAGCCATAGATGAAAAATGGTCCCTAGGATTGCCATCGTGGCAAGGATGAGGGGGAAACAAACCCATGTGAAGGTTTCTTGGACTGAAGTGGAGGTGATGGTGACTGGTGGGAGGTTAGCAGCTAATGGCGGGCAAAGATGGGATTTGTAGAAGATATACAGTGTTTAAGACTTAGGGATTTTGACCATTTTGGGGGTTTGACCGAAGTTTGTGTTGACTGAAGTTTTATTATCAAAGGGTGTGGGTCGGGTAAAGGTGTGTGGATTGGGTAAGTTTAGGATTGGGCCGGTGGGTATGAAAGGGTCGTGGGTTTAGTTTTAGTGGATTGTGGGTTTTATTATTCTTGTGGATCCGGTTTAGTTGTAGAAGGGTTTTTTTAGGATAAATTGGTTTAATAGTTTATAGGTTTTAGGCTAAAATTACAAGGACCAATGTTGCAAAAATCGTGAATCGGTACTGAGGCGGTCCGGGGCCGATTAGCGATTTTTTACCGATTAATCGGCCGATTTTCTTGACTCGGCCGATTACCTTGGAATTCTCTCCAAGTTCCAGGGCCGATTACCTTGGAATCGCCGATTAATCGGCCGATTCGGCCGATTTTTTATAGGTTTTAGGCTAAAATTACAAGGACCAAAGGTGTCATAGTTGAAACTTGTAGGGACCAATCTGCCATTTTAGCAAAGTTAATCAAGGGCCAATTTTTGCCAAATGAAAATAATCCAAGGGCCGTTTTGGGATTTTTCGAGCTTTGAATTTTATCCGAATAAATAATGTCTTCCCGGCATCGGCTTCTGAACTCTTTTCCAAATTAAGCTCGATTTTGTCCATGTTTGCCCCGTTTTCAATCCTTTTGTACCTGAAACGCATAAAACACATTCCAAGGATATTTGTAACAATATATGGTCCATTTGGGTGTTTTTAGTCGTTTTTGTTGGGTTTTTCGGGTATAAAATGTTGAGTAAAAGGCCACTCATCAATCCCCCACACTAAGCAATTGCTAGTCCCTAGCAATCCGATCATATAAAGTAATGAAATGATCAAAAATTACCAAGACTATCCCGTTTTGACTTTATTATTAAATGCAAGTAAATTAAACGAGATAAAACGTAAATAACATGCTTGATTTTCAAAAATGGCATCATAGAACGGGAGTCACACAAAATGGGTGACTCCGGGGAATTGTAATCGTCGTCCTCTTTTTAATACTTCCCAACTAAGTTCAAAAACCCTTGTGCAAACGTTTTTGTAAAATGCTAACGCTACTTATATTAGCAACCTATGTAAGCCGAGACTTAACTTTTCACTCCCACAATTATTTAAGTACTTAGGTGTGTGTGCTTGTTTTCAAAATTTTGACCATAAAAATCGACATTTATTAGGGTTAAAAAACCGAAAATGATTTAGAAATTAGAGATTCAAAGGTGAGATCACTCCATGTAGCGACTTTCTTCTCAGCTTATCCTTAGTAAACTTAGGAGGCTAGGTTTTTACACCCTCGAGAATAACGGGATCGTTGAAGTCAACAATTTCTAAATCACCGTCCAACTTTCAGACAATATTGACGAATACTAGTTCAACTTTCGATTTAAATTTAAGAAGAAGCAAGTTTCTCACATTTATTCATAAGCAACAAACATAAACATCTTTTTCATTACATTTTTCACCTTTTTTTTTTTTTTTTTTTTTTTTTTTTTACCTTAACTTTTTACTTGCGTACCCTAAACGACGGAGCTTCACCGTTTAGTTCCAAGACCTTACACCTTCCGGAATAAAGGATCCAAGGGCCGTTACAACGGAGTGTTCCAAGACTCTAGACATTCCTGAAATGAGGATCCAAGGTGGTTAGACCAAGACCTTACACATTCCTGAACTAGAGGTCCAAGGGCCGGTGCAAGAGGGTAGCCAAGACCTAAACGCCTTTCGGAAATAAGGATCCAAGGTCCGATCTCGAATCCGTAGCTTAGAGCACTTAACTTATTCATACTCAAAACTTTCATTTTTGCAACTTTCAAGCAATGACTCACTTTCATTTTGCATTTTTATTATGTTTACGAAAGCATGCTTGTTCCGAAATTTAAATAAAACTTTGAACTAGTATTCTAAATCAAGATTGTATAAAAATTTATTTGCTTAACAAAAACGGTTTTTGCGTTCAAAAGTTTGAAAATAGCACTAATTTTAGTCAGGTTAGGAGCTTATGGGAGGAAAAGCCATAGATTACTTATATAAGCTCTAAAGAGAACCAACTACTCCACGCTTAGCATTTTCATTTGCACAATTCGTAAAAACTTAGCCTAAACGTTAAGGGTAGCAGCTAGATCAACACTCTAGCAGAGTCGGGATTCCCCTTGTTCTAGCCTAATCAAGTCTAAACTTCCACTAATACCGAAGCATTAATGTATAGCAAATTATTTTTATTGTGCAAAGCACTTCTTTTTGACGAAAAATATGATAAAATTTTTTAAAATTTTTGGTTAAAACGGGGGTGCTAGGGGACTAGAAGGTACAAAATGTGAATTTTTTTTAAAATTGGTCAAATTTGCAAGAATTCCCCCCCACACTTAGAATTGAATATTGCCCTCAATATTCAAAGTACCGGCCTGAGCCGACGCTATAGAACGTAAAAGGGTAAGATTACTACCTAAGTGTGGAAACGAAATCTTGTTTTCACAAAAAGGATTAATAAGATATCCTTGGATAATCATAAACACAAAGATAGGATATTGGGCGGCTGAATTGAAAACAGGCGCGTCAATCATCACAATCTACGGGAATCCTGAAAACAAAGGCAAACACACAACCACAAAGCAACAAGTAGAGGAATTCCCCCACACTTAATGTTAGAAATAAGAAAGAAGATAGAATGGATAAGCATGGGTTGCCACCCACGAAGCGCTTGTTTTTTATCGAGTCGTATAGCTTAGACTCGCCCCGAATTCATTTGTTCTTGGGGGAGCAAGTGGAAGAGAAAATCTCCATCGGACTTTCATTTAAGATGTTTGGATAAACATTGAAATGCTTGAAAGTTCCACTCCAATGAGATACACCCGGCTTAAAAGAATGAGAGATGCCGGGGTCAAAAATGGTGTCTTCACTCCCGAGCGAGTGAATGGAAGGACAATCTACCTTATAGGAGAAGAAAGGTAGAAAAACTCGAACGACATATGTGAAGTCAATATAAGGGTGATCCCCAAAAGGCACTGTCACATATGTCGGAGAAAGAATATCTTTTTGATTCTCGGGATTAACAATTGAGGTCGTATTATCAAAAACAGAAGTGTCTTTGACCTCATCGCTCTCTAACACTTCAACAAAAAGAGGATTAACGTTGCTAGAAAAGCAATCGTCATCAAATTCAAAAAGAGTGTTAGAGAAAATCCCGGAAGTAACCTCAGAGATGTCAAGAGATTCTCCAAAAATTGGAGAATCACATTCTCTGTCAAATATCTCCTTAGACTCACTTGGGGTTGGGACAAGGTTCTCAGCACTAGACTTTTGAATTCGTTCCGATTCCTTTTCAGGAATAGTGCTAAGATGCTCATCCCCCATAATGAGAGAGTCCTCGGGTCTAGATTGAGAGGGAAAGATGTTTGTGATTGCAATAGACTGAGGGAGCTGAGAAATGGTATCATTCAAAGGAATATCACTCTCCTCGTCGTCTTCCTCATCATCATCATCGTCATCAAGAAGGGCAGCCCTGAGAAATATGGAATGCATTTCTGCTCCTCGTTCTCTGGCTAGTAATTCTGCCATAGATTCTTCATGAGGATTTTCTTGTGCTCTTCGTCCTTCGGCTATTTCAGCCTTAAGATCTTTAAGCACATCAAGAAGACCAATGAGAATTTGTTCTTGTTCTTCATTGAATAATTCTTGAGGAGATGGCTGAGGTTGTGGTTGAATCATTTGATACTGTGGAGGTTGGTCATGATAAGAATAGTCATAATTGTTACAAGGGCCGTGCTCATAGACAAGCATGTTCCTCGGTTGACAATCAGAGCTATGGTGAGGACCTCCACAGTACTCACAACAATAATATTGCTGTGACTGATTCAGTGACGTATATGGATATTGGTCATAACCAAAATTTTGATCGTTACACGCAACTTGCTCATAGACAAGCGTGCTACTTGCTTGACAATCAAAACTTTGGTGAGGACCTCCACAATACTTACAAAGATCATTTGGCATATTTTGAAATGATGTGTCATTGAAGTTTTGATAACACGGTTCTTGCCAAAATGAATCTTGAGGAAGGTTGAAATCGTTTTGAAAATCTGGATTTGTATTTTCGATTTTAGAATTGCAACACATGCAAAGTTCATGGGTAAACCCACATCCTTTGCAGAAACATCGTTCACAAAGTGAATCATCCCCCAACGGATCTCCACATACAAAGCAAATATGCTGAGTGAGTGAGGATGGCTGGGGTTGTGGAGGGTATTCGGAAAAACTTGAAAAGTCGTTGAACGAATTCGGATTTGGATCATAAGCGAATGAATTCCTCGAACCACAAAACAAACAACTTCCGTCCCGAATATCATTACCACATCGTTCGCACGTACACCAACGACACGGTAAACCGAAAAGCGGCTCTCCACAACCGACGCAAGGGATAAACGATTCCATCAGAATTAAACATAAGGAGGATTTAGAAAATAGAATTAAACGTTTAAGAGGAATGAGAGATAAAGAATTAAACGGATAAGAGGAATAAGAAGAGTATTTTTGGGTTTTTAAAATTTTGAAACATTTAAAAGAAAAAGGAAAATAATTTTTGAAAAGGAAATCTTTTTAGGTTTTTCAAAGTTTTTTAATTTTTTTGGATTTTTGGACAAAAATATTCACAAGATATATACGAAACTTCACGAGGAAGGATCTCCAAGTCACTAATCGTCAAACCATAACGATATTGTCGCAACACACCTCCCTGGCAGCGGCGCCAAAATGATATTCGTTAAAATATATCACAAGTCAACCTTTCACGAAGAAAAGTCAACGAGCAACACTTAACGCAAATCGATTTAATAACCGGATAAGTGAATACCCGGGTCGTTCTCCCTGCGAGGCGTGAAATTGAGGATATCCTTTCGGTTCGGAATTAAAATGCTTGAAATAACGAGGGTTGATTGGTTTTTAATATCTACTAAAACGAAAATTAAAATAACGTAAACGATAAACTACGAACGAGTAAAAACGTCAAATCTATTAAAAACTAACCCTCGGATATCAAAATAATTTTTCGAAATCCTAAATGATAAAAGAAAATTTTGGGAAAAAGAAAAATATTTTTTTGACTTTTATTTAATTTAATATGAATTAAAAACTATTTTAAAGAAATTAAAAGATTAAAAATACTAAAACGTTTAAGAAAAATCTGGAAATTTTTAAGTAAATGCTTTGAGGTAAAAAGAAACTAGGAAAAATAATATAAATGAAACAGCTTAAGGGAATAAGCTGTTCAAAAGCTAAACAGCTTATTATAGTTTAAAAGAGAACAAGGTTAAATATAAATGGTTGCAAAGGTTTAATAACAAAAGGGCTTAGAGCAGATGTTTTGTCTGTGGGTTTATGAATCAGGAAACCCAGGTTCGAATCCCACACTTGTCCTTTTTAAAACTTGTTATTTATTTATTTTTATTTTTTTTACTTTTATGTTAAAAACTGAATTAACTAGTGAATTTAAGCAACTTTTAAAAAAGAAAACATTTTTAGAACTATGAAATAAGATGAGAAAAAGCAGTTAAAAGTTAACCGTTTAGAAAAAAGGCAAAGACAAAAGCTAAGGGTATTAGGCTGATAAGCTATGGGAAAAGCTAGGGGACTGAGGTGAACTAAATCACATAAGGGGAGACCCATATAAGCTGATGGTTTCAGAATAAGCAGCCTCTAAAAAAAGCAATAAAGCACTGATCTAAGAGAATAAGCAAAAGGCCAAGTCTGCTGCTAAACCTTTGGTGCAGGGCAAAAAGGGCTGCTTTAAAGCTACTAACAAGCTGCTAACAAAAATCTAAAAATCCAACAAAAATTGGTAACAGATACTCAAGCAACTAAAGATTAAAAGTGCAAAATTCTAGCTTAATAGGGTTTATGTCTAATGAATTAAAAATCAATCAAAACGGCTGGAAATGAGGGAACCTAAAAATTGCAGGCTACTAAAACTAAGCAGCTGATCTAAGCTTCTAAGAGAAATCTTAGAACAAGCAATCAACACACTACCTAAACAAGAACTAAAATAAGCAGTAACAAGCAACAAAAAGAAGAAAATGAGCAGAAATTAAGCAGTTGACCAAGTTTGACCAAGAAAAAAAAACTTGAAATTGCATTAAAGGAAATTAACTGAGTAAATTACAACTTAATTTAAACACTACACTAATAAAGCAACAATTAAAATGGTCTAACTTTTCTAAAACATGAAAAGTGGACAAAAATTAATCTACGAGGAGAGTCGGCTATATATAGGAGAGGGTTTCTTCATTCTTGTGTTTCTTGTGTGTGTGGAAATCCCATGGCTTCTTGCTGCTCATCTTGGACCCTTGATTTTTCTTGCTCCCCACAATTCTTGTTCTCAGCCATAGATGAAAAATGGTCCCTAGGATTGCCATCGTGGCAAGGATGAGGGGGAAACAAACCCATGTGAAGGTTTCTTGGACTGAAGTGGAGGTGATGGTGACTGGTGGGAGGTTAGCAGCTAATGGCGGGCAAAGATGGGATTTGGAGAAGATATACAGTGTTTAAGACTTAGGGATTTTGACCATTTTGGGGGTTTGACCGAAGTTTGTGTTGACCGAAGTTTTATTATCAAAGGGTGTGGGTCGGGTAAAGGTGTGTGGATTGGGTAAGTTTAGGATTGGGCCGGTGGGTATGAAAGGGTCGTGGGTTTAGTTTTAGTGGATTGTGGGTTTTATTATTCTTGTGGATCCGGTTTAGTTGTAGAAGGGTTTTTTTAGGATAAATTGGTTTAATAGTTTATAGGTTTTAGGCTAAAATTAAAAGGACCAAAGGTGTCATAGTTGAAACTTGTAGGGACCAATCTGCCATTTTAGCAAAGTTAATCAAGGGCCAATTTTTGCCAAATGAAAATAATCCAAGGGCCGTTTTGGGATTTTTCGAGCTTTGAATTTTATCCGAATAACTAATGTCGTCCCGGCATCGGCTTCTGAACTCTTTTCCAAATTAAGCTCGATTTTGTCCATGTTTGCCCCGTTTTCAATCCTTTTGTACCTGAAACGCATAAAACACATTCCAAGGATATTTGTAACAATATATGGTCCATTTGGGTGTTTTTAGTCGTTTTTGTGGGGTTTTTCGGGTATAAAATGATGAGTAAAAGGCCACTCATCAAGTATCTTTCCAACTCTACTATTTTTGAAAACCTTGCATTGATGGGGTATGAGAAGCAATCTGATAAACTGACTTTTTACAATGCACTTTTCTCCCCTCAATGAAAGTTTCTTATCCATATTGTTTTACAATGCTTAAGTCCAAAAACAACTTCTTGGAATGAGTTTAGCAGCAATATGGCATCTGCTATAATCTGCTTGGCTACATATATCCAAGGTTTTTACAAGTTTTCATGGATAAACAATTTTCTGAGAAGGTCACTCATAAGAGAATTTATCAATGTTGCAAAAATCGTGAATCGGTAGCCGGGCGGTCGACCACCTTGCAGCGAGTAATCGGCCAAGGCGGGATTAATCGGTGATTAATCGGATTGGCATTTTTTGCATGTTTTGGGTATTTCTGGAGACCAAACTAAAGATCGTAACTGATTACAAGCCTACTATGTTTCCAAACCTCAATAAAAGGCTCCAATTCTGATTATGAGGCTCATTGTGCATTATAAGTGAAATAAACGATCCCCAAATTAAGTAGAATGCCTAAATTTTCATTTTTTTAAACCCGACCGATTTGGCCGATTCGGCCGATTCAGCCGATTTTTGGCCGATTCGGCCGATTTTTGGCCGATTCGGCCGATTTTTTTGCCTGACCGATTTTTTGGCCGATTTTCACTATTCTACAAGGTACTGGGCCGATTAACGATTAATCGGCGATTAATCGGCCGATTCAGCTGATTTTTGTAACATTGGAATTTATCATGCACCTTCTCACACCAAATTTTTTTTAGTAACATGAAAAGAATAGGTAAACGTTTTTCAGGGACTGTCACACCATTGTTTCAAACAATGTTGGGGCAGAACCAACAACAAACCCAGGGTGAAGGTTCAGAAAACCCATCTGAAACCCAACATACACCCACAATTTTGCCATCATCAACTTTCCAACAACAAAAGACCCAAAAACAACCTAGGAAGCCAAAGAAAAAGGGCACTAAGATACCTCAGTCTAGTGTTCCTAGTATGGTTGCAGATGAGGCTATCAATGAGGAGGAGGATGACAGTTTGGTAATGGCTTCCACTACTGCTTCTAGCTTAGAAGCAGAGCAGGTCAGTGGTAACATTAGTAAGACCCGAACCAAGGCGTCATCCCAGGGATCGGCCCCTGAGAGTCAAGCATTTGCCTCGTGGCAATGTTGATTCCCTTGTAGAAGATGTTGACCATTTGTTGTTTGTTGAGGTCATGAGTTGGGCATCTGTAAAGGAGATCATTGTACCTTTCCCAAGCTTGGTACAATGTCTCATCACCATCTTGCTTGAAGTTGTGAATTTCTTCAATTTGTTTTGCTGTCTTTGAAGGAGGGAAATAACGTTGGATGAATGCCTTCTTGAGGAGATTCCATGTAATAATGGTTCCTGCGGGCAACTGATCAATCCATCTTTTTGTGGATCTCGTGAGTGTCATAGGAAACACTCGGAGCATAACTGCGTCGTGAGAAACTCCAGGAATGTTGAAAAGGCTCGCTATGTGCAAGACATTTTCAATATGCTCGTGAGCATCTTCGGTCTTGTTTCCAGAAAAAGGGTCTTTTCTCAATTCTCGTATGAATTGATTCTTGATCTCGAAGTGAACATCCGCTCTAATAACCGGCCTAACCACACCTGGCCCTTGCTCTTCTCGCATCAATGCGAGGTATTCCTCGAGGGTAAGTGTATCGATGTCAACTTTACCCATGGTACCTGAAACTTGAAAAGAAATCGCGAGATAATGAAAATTAAACAAAAATTTAAACTTAAACAAAATCCTAAAATAGCTCCCCGACAGCGGCGCCAAAAACTTGATGCAGGATTTCTGACCGGGTTTTAATATTTATAAGTTCTCGTCTACCTATGGTCTAACTAATGCACTAACGGGCAGTGTACCCGATCGTGTGTAGTGTAGTATTCGGTAAAACCGAGGTCGTCCCAAGAGCTATAGCTGTGGATCTATATTAAGTTCTATTGTCACTGGTTTTAAAGGGGGTTTTATATTTTGATTAATTAAAACTAAGGAAATGAAAGTAAAAACAAAAACAATTAAAAATGTGGAAAGATATCAGTAGGGAGAAACATGCTAGCCTAGTTACTAATCTTGTTATGCTATGATTACGTTTTCTAATTAATGTTTTCTATCGCTTCACATGGGGTTTTAAGTCAACTAGACTCAGTTGGTCAATTCGTCTAGTCCTATCTTCCATAACATCCTATTCCGTAACCAATAATGATGACGAGAGTTCATGGGTTTACGAAATGGGAGAGTCATTAAGTGTCGCTACGATCTAAGACTTATTTAACGGAACCCGGCCTTTCGGATCTTAGATTCCCCCTAACTTCTTAAGCATTTCAGTTTGGAAGGTGCTCATTTAGTATAATTCGCACGCAAGATAGTGATCGCCCTATGGTCAATTCTTACCACTACTCGCAACCTAATTCACTAGGGTCCTATGGTCAATTCTCCTAGCTTCCTAGATACTACCCAAACTTCCATGCTACCAAAACAAGGGTACGCCAAAACAAGAAAAGAAAGTATACATATAAAGAGATAAAGAACGAGAAAACTACATCATATCATGAACAATTTCATAACTAGGCTAACTCCAAAGGTGTTTAGCCTCTCATATCAAAGCATACAGAAAATTCAATGCTTAACATCATGAATGAAGACATGGAATTAAATACAAGAATTGAATAAGAAATACTAAAACTTATGTAGTGATAAGCGTGAATTCTCCCTTGGATATGACTTGTATACTGTTGGAAATCATCCTCCTTGAATCCCTTAAACGTCTCTGATTTTTGTGTGTTGAGAGGATATGTAAAAATGCGGAATTAGGGCTTGTATTTATAGTCTCGACTAAGTTACAGCGTAACCACTAGGGTTAGTTACGCTGTAACCATTGGATCTGGAACGATCTTATCCATAGTGAAAACATTACGGCGTAACTTAAAGATAAGTTACGAACGTAGAACCCTCGTTAACGGTTTTACACCGTAACCTTGTAATTGGTTACATCATAACTTCTTTAGACCATGAAAATCTTCTAAGTCTTGGAAACATATCTACGTCGTAACCTCAGAAGGAGTTATGCCGTAACCTTGGTCAGCGTTGACTTTGGTCTTCTAGTATAAATTCATGTTAAGGCGTAAGTAGAGTATGGATTTACGCTGTAACCTTTGTCTGGTCAGCATACTATGTATGTTATCGTATATAATTAACGTAGGGCTTACGCAATCGATTGATCGATGCATGTGGTCCACTTGTACCAAGCTCGAAAACAAGTGGGAGCCGTAGTTAAAGATATACATGTTAGTTGATTTATTTTAGCATGTTTATTGTTGTAGTTGGTTAATTTTTATTATATGCTTATTTGTCTAAATTATTGTTTGACATAATTGTAAGCAAAGGGTATTTTTTTTAGAATAGAAAATTAAACCGGACTAAACAATGGTGAAATTGGATTTGTTTTTAAGAGTTAAACCTTAAACTTTTAGTTGATTGATGTTTATTGTAAAAATAGTTAGAAAGGCTCATCCATGTTGACAAACTATAAGAGAGGTATTAGGAGGTTGCCATGTATGTGCACCGAAAGAAGCAGGTTTTTAATTGGCTTTATGCTTACCTTGTTTTCTCTACTTCTTTGTGAGTCAATATGGAGTTACCTAGGACTATTTTATGTACAAAAACATCTTAAAGGTGAATTGACCTCAATTCCACGCGCCACTTTGTCGTAATTATCTGAATAACTTGGGTCTTTTAACTCATGAAGTAGTAGGATATAGTGGGTGATAATTGAAGGTAATTCTTTGATTGGCTTATCCAATACCTCAATTAAAACTTTGTTGATTTAATCTTAATGATAGAAAGCTAATGAGTAAATTTTAATGAAAAATCTATGATACGAAGATGTATGCATGCTTCTTCGTGCATATTTTGATTACACACATTAAATTAGTACCCTTTAAATTTAAGTTTATGCTATCTAATTCAAGAAACACTTGAAGTTGCAATTTAGCTTATGTGAGATCTTAACTTGATTGTAACAACAAGGTAAATCTCCATGATTACGTGAGACCGTATCTGGAATAAATTTACAATTTCTAAATTAGACAACTTAATTGAGTTAGCTAGTGAGATTTACAACTCAAGGCATAAGATGGGATGAAACATGCTTACATTGTAAATAGATTTTTCGCAATTGTAGATCCCATAATGATCTAGGAATTGAAAAATGTTTGTCAATTATTGTTCGATAATTACCTTATTGAATACTTTCATTACTAGCAGATCAATAGAACTATGAAAATTTGGGTCCTAGTTTTAAGAAAATTATATGGTTAATATGAATATTTACCAAGGGTATTTAATTTTGTTAAAAGATTTAATTATCGAAAATACTAAAATTGAATTTTGTTAATTCTTTTAAATGTATTAATGCAACATTAAACCGTAAACGTGGGTTATTCTTTTATTAGTAAATTGATCTACACCCATATGGGTTTTTGGCTAGAGTCAACTTCACTAAAATAATAAACCTAGTCTCCTTTCCATGAGAGAAGAGTGAGACTCAATCATATTCCTGTTCATGATTGAAAAATGTATGATAGGAACATTAGAATTGTTTAAATTCTAATATAACTCATAGCAAAATTTAATAGTTAAGAGAATTGCACATTTTATTTTCCATAAGAGATTTCGTCACCCTCATTTTGGTGATTGAATTCTTTTGTAACAAATATGAGATTTGGTTAACTGGAAAATATGCATGACGTTTATGAGTTATTAAATTAGAAGCTAGACTAATTACCGCAAAAATGGTAAAAGTCAAACTATTATATTTTATCTTGTTGTTTTGCTTTGACCATTTAAAGGAGATCCATACCATTGTAAGGATGGTAGACCTATTAAGGAAGAAATTGCATGCCCAAATTTTCAAGTTAATAGCATTGATGGATAGTCCATCATGTACAAAGTAGAATACACTCTTTTATTACCTAAGTAATTGTTACGTATGGGCTTACAAAGGGGTAGGGAAGTAAATAGCACGCTACTTGTTTTCACTGGTTAGGAAACACTTACAATGTTGTCAAATCCAGTGGGAGCATTGTGTATTATTATTGAATAAGGAATTATTGTAATGTTCTCTAATTCAGTGGGAGCTACAAGCTTTGTTATCTTGGTAGTAACCCAGATTATTTATAGATTGCCATGAGATAATACATACTTTCAAACTTATAGACACTCATATTTTCAAGGATAGTCATGTGCGTTTCCTTGTTAATTAAGTGGTTCTATGTAGAAACCCGTAATTTTCCACGTCAACATTTATTTTTCAACTCCAATTTACCACTTTGAAATTCTTACAAGAACACTTTCTACGAATAACTATTTGGTTAAATAAATATAAAACAAGGAACAAACCTCTTGAACACTATGAATTTGGACTATATTTAGTCCACAACGCTCCAGTACCTTTGGTATGTGTGATAACACATACCTTTATTTGACCAAATACAGACCGAAACGACCAAAAACGGATCTAAAAATGCCAAATATGTGTGTTTTTGTGTTTGTGATTGTGCAGGTACGGATAACAAGGAAACAGACAAAATCTAGCAAAAAACCGGCAAAGACGAGCACGAGATATGGAAAGAGGATTAAAGAGCCGAAGCCGGAGAAGCAATTTTCAAAGAAAGGTCATAATTTAGCTCAAAAGACAACAATGGCCCTCAAAGATTCAAAGAAGTCAAGAACAGCCCTTGGATCACATTGTGGACGCATTGGCAGATTTGGTCCCTATAGTTTACATAGTTTCACTTCTATCCTAAACCTTTTATAAACTAAAAACTCAACTAAATCCAATCCTTTAATAGCAAAACCCAACCCAAATACCACACAACCCAACCACAACCCATTTATCTCCAGCCCATCTCCCATAAAACCCACAACCCGAATCCACCCTTAAACCCACACCCGGTCACATATCATTAATACTCAGTCATACCTAGTGATAAAAAAAAAGCGGGTAAATTGGGTAGTTACTACTCATCATCCCCTACCCTCTTTACCCTGCTCAACCCCGAAATTACCCACCTTAAAAATGTTCTAGAAGGGACTGACACCAAGGGAATGCCACGCTGGAAGAATGGCAGCCTTTCATTGGCTGTGACACATCATTCATTGATCCAAGGGCTGCATACGATTGGATTGGAGCACAAGCTGAGATCAAGGGCTAAGATTGGTTTGATGAAACCCTAGAAACTCCTCAGCTCTGCTATAAATAGAGCCTCTCACTCACAGTTTTGGGCCGTTAGTTAGTTGGTTAGATTTTTAGGATTAAGTTTAGGAGTAGTGTAGAGTAAAGTAGGGATTAGGTTTAGCTTATTTTTCAGCTTTTTGAGTTATTTCAGAGTCATTATAAGTTTTTAAAGTTTTTGTCATCACTTTCAAGTTTTAATAAGAATCTAGTTGGCTTAATTTCTTTTTCAGTTTAAATTGCTTATAGCTTAATCACTACTGCTTATTTGCTTATTGACTGTCTTTTAGTTGCTTGTTATTGCTTTTTATAGTTTCTGGTAGTTTACATATAATTAAGAGCTTAGTTGTTAGGATATTGCCTTAAAATCCCTTAGAACAGCCATAAATAGTCAATATAAGCTCAGCTTATCCTAGTGCTTATCTATGGTTGAAAATTGCTTGTCTAGTCTTTGATAACTTAAGTGGTCATCTGTGTTTTCAAAATCAAGCTTATTGTGGTCTTGCTCAGTTTAACTCTCAAAATCAGCCTAGTTAGAGGGTGTTCAGAATAAGTTCTTAAAATAGGGTTAATATGGGTCAAAATAGGATAATCACTGTTCATTTGCCATATTAGTTAGTATAATCTAGTTTAAATCATCGTAGATAAGTTGTTTTTAGTTTGGTTTAAGCTGAATTTGAGGGTTAGATAGATTTGGATTGTTATCATGAATTATTAAGGCTTATACTGCTCAAATAAGCTCCTAATAAGCTCTTTCCTTTTAAGCCCCATTTCCAGTACTTTTAGTTCCTTTATAGTGCACTTAGTTGATTTCTAAGAGTTGGATTCAATTCAATAGGATTTGACTAGATTGTGGATCACATCAGTGGTGAATCTGCACAAGTGATGCAGATCAAATATGTCCTATTCTTAGTTTCTTAGCTTTTAATTTGTGTTTAATTATGGAAATTAATGCTTGATTTCTTGAGTTTTGAATAGCTTGTATATAGATTTTTGCTTGTTCCAAAAGTCCAGGTCATTTGCTAGCTTATTTGAGCTTAAAACTAAGCTTAAAAGTCTAATCTCAGACAAATATGCACTGATCACTCAGTGTATACTTGTCTAGATAAGCCCCTTTTCAGCTTATTTTTAAGAAGCAAATAAGCTTCTTTTGGTCTGAAATTTGGCTTTCTGAGCTTTTTGATGTATAACCTTGGCTTATCTACTGAATTTGAGGAATAAATTAATCTATTAGTGCTCAGTTTCTCAGTTCAAACTAAGCTTGTTGGACTGTTTTTTTTTGTTTTTTTTTCACCCTGGCCACTCAGTTTCAAATCTGGTTATTGAGATCTTTAAAGTGCTTATTTGCTTTCCTTTTTGCTTATTCTGGGGATTTTGATTCATGTAGATCAGTATTTGCTTAATTTAGCTTCTTATTGTTACCAGTTAGCTTATTATAGCTTATGCCCCTTGTTCACTTTTGCTTTTGCTTGTTTGCACCATATTAGCCCACTGATCAGATAAGCTCACCTTGTTCTGAGCTTATTGAGAGTTTTAAAAAACATTTGCTTTACAAAAAGTACTTATAATTAAGTACTTAATAGTTTTGTTAAAAGAAAAACAATAAAAAATAGTTAGCAAAAAAGTGCCAAACATGGGACTCGAACCCAAGTCTTCTCACTCACACACACTCGACTTACCATTATGCTCTAGTTATGCTTGTTAGTTTTAGTACTAATTTTATTTCTTAAGCCTTTTTCCACTTTTAGCTTATTTAAAATGTTTTGCTCATTTCTGCTTATTCAGATTTGCTTTTTTCTCCAATTTTATTTTTCTCATCTTTTAATTAGTTCAAAGTAGTTATCATAAAATTTTCAGATTTTTCTCTTTTCATTTAATATTTTTAATCATTTAATTACTTTTAATTAGTTTTTAATTCATAAAAATTAAACCAAAAATCTAAAAAATATAATTCTTTTTTCTAAAATTTTCTTTTACTGATTAGAACTTAGGAAAATTAATTTTGCACCCGTAGGACTTATATTTCACTACTTTGAAGTTTTATGCTCGGGTTTTTCCCGGTTTAGATTCGTGATTAGTTTTTCCTTGCGTTTTTGGCCTTAAGTACTTTAGATTTATATTTACCTTTGTGAATTACTTGTTTTTAGATAATATTTAATATTCTTAGTTGAAAAATCCCATATCTCACTTTTATTCCATTCACTACACGTTTCACGAACCCGAATCACAATTCCATTCAATCTTCATCGGGACAACGAATTCAGGGTTTTCACATTATTTCCCTTTTGTGAATTCCTTTTGTATCTAAATCGATAAATCAAATTTTTGGTGCCGCTGCCGGGGAGGGTTGAAGTGAGTTCGTGATTTCCGAGTTTCGATTCGTGTTTTGAAGACCCTTCCTCGTGAAGTTATCGTTTTCACTTGTAAATATTTGAAAATATAAAAATTCCAAAAAGATTTTCTTCTCCAAATTATTTTTCCTTTGTGATTTTCAATGTTTCTAAAATTTAAAAATCCAAAAATATTCTTCTTAATCCTCTTCTTCGTTTAATTCTTATCTCCTTATCCCTCTATCCGTTTAATTCTTCTTCTCTATGTCTTCATCTTACCATTATGGTTGCCAATGGTGTGGAGGTCCTCATAATGGCGGGAATTGTCCCGGTTGTAGCATGGTGGAATCGGGAAACGGGTTTGTCTATGACCAAAATCCTTATTCCTACCATGAAACAACCGACTTTTTCAACCAGCCCCCACAACACCAGATGGAGACATACTCTTGTGAGTCTTGTGGAGGTTGTCCTCACCCGGGTTTTGATTGTCAAACAGGGAACATGTTTGTCTATGAACAAGTTCCATGTAATCAAAACTTCGGGTATAACCATTATCCATATAATTCACCGAATCAGCCACAACAGTATTATTGTTGTGAGTACTATGGAGGTCCTCACTATAGCTCTGATTGTCAAACGAGGAACCCGCTTGTCTATGAGCATGGTCCTTGTAACAATTACGACTATTCTTATCATGACCAATCTCCACAGTATCAAATGATTGAAACTGAACCTGAACCACTTCCTCAAGAGCTTCTCCATGATTTTCGAGATGCACTAAATGATCTTAAGGATTTTATTATTAAACATGCCCAAGAAAATCCTCGTCAAAAAACTTATGGAGAACTTCTAGCTGAAGAACAAGCAGCTAGAGTAAGTTCCCAATATCGTCAAACTTTCGTTTGCGATGACGACGATGATGAGGATTCTATGTGGGGAGTTTGTGAGAGTTCGTCAGCTGCAGCCACTCCCGTCCAGAAGAAGCTTTGCAGTAGTTCACCAATTGCTGTCACACCCGTTGAAAAGCAGGATGATACAAGAACTATGGGTGAATTACTTGCAGAGGAGCATATGCAATATATCAGAGCTTTATATGGTGAACATAAGGTCAACGACGGTTATGACGAAGAGTGTGCCCATGCAGATATTCAAATATCAGATGAACCTCCGAGTGGCAGTCCCACTCCACCTATCATTTCCGACTCTTCCCCTTCCCTCACTCCGTTTGAGGGAAGTGATCCTCTCTTGGAAGAGATCGATGCTTGTCTTAAAAATGAATCAATTTCGCCAGAAATTGATGATTCTTGTCTTGATCCAGAGGGAGATATTCTTTTAATTGAAAAATTATTAAACCAAGAACCATCTCTTTCTCTCCCTCCGAAGGAAGTTGAAATCAATCCGCCAAAGAAATTTGATGACCTTGTTCTCGAAACCTTCAAAACGACTATCACCAACCCTCTGTTTGAGTTCGAATCTAAGTTCACTTTGATTTCTGATAACCCAATCTTTGATATTCAGATGGAGGAGAGTGATGAGTCCGTGACGGAACATGAGCTCATAGATTCTCATCATATGATTGATTCTCTTCATGAGGAGTTTTCCGGTGAACTCACTCATTGCATATCTCCTCCAGAATATGATTACTTTCATTTTGAGGATAATCCTGACCCGGGGGGAGATGTACTCTATCATGAGAGTTTGCTTCTCGATGACACCATCCCAACCCTCCTAACCGCGGTTTTTATTGATGATAACCATAAGAGCTTCAATGATGATATTCAAAATAAGAAAAATGGTAATTTTGAGGATGAAGAATGGATCTTCATTGTGATTAAGATCCTTCTCCCTTTCTTTACCTATCCAGTGACTTCTCCTCTCATTCACTCCTTCGGGAGTGAAGACACAATCTTTGACCCCGGCATCTCTTTTTTTTTAAGCCGAGGGTATCTCATCGGAGTGGAACTTTCGTATGCTTCAATGTTTATCCAAACATCTTGAACGAAAGTCCGATGGAGATTATCTTTTCCACATGCTCCCCCAAGAACAAATGAATTCGGGGCGAGTCAAGCTATACGACTCGATAAAAAAACAAGCGCTTCGTGGGAGGCACGCCATGCTTATCCTTCTATCTCCTTTCTATTTTCTTTCTAATAAGTGACGCGAGGAGGGCTACCTCTTCCATTTTTCGTGTTTCGTTGTTGTTTGTTTATGTCCAGGATTTGCCCGAATAATGAAGACTCTCGTGCTCGTTGATTTGCTTCTCTCCACTCGTGTTTCATCATTCGTAGCTCATCCGATATCCTTATCTTATCGTCTAACGTTTATCTTTGGCATAATTAATAAACGGCCTTAGATTTATGTAGGAGAACCCTTACCTTTAAGACATTGAGGACAATGTCTCGTTTTAGTCTGGGGGGGAGGGTGATCTTTCGATTTGATTTTGCCTTGCATTTTTTGCCGTTTACTCATGCAACCCCGTTTTTCCTCCAAAATTGAAAAAAAAAGAAAAATTGAAAAAAATGAGAAAAATTTAAAATTTTTTTACAAAAAAATATAATAAATTTTGACATTTTTGTTGACTTTCCGCTGGTGAGAGTAGGAATAAAATTCTTACTTGATCGGGCGTGTTGAGCCCTAGCTTGTCCCCTAAGCCTTTCTTGGCTAAGCATTCGCGGATCTTATTATTTAAGATTTTCAATTTGCGAAGAACGAGAAATGATAGAGTTGTTTATAAGTTAGATTGCTAAACGTGGAGTAGTTGGTTCTCTTTAGAGCTCATCGAAGTTACTTGTGGCCTTTTGCTCCCACAAAATTGTTTCACCATATATAACTGTAAGAATAATTAAAGATGTTAGGTTTTGCCGATGATTAGTTCTTGGTCTTCTTAAAAGAATCCTTTCTTTAAAAATTGGGTACACATCAAGGTTACTTAATAAATACATTTAATAATAATAAGTTAAGTGCTCTAAGCTACAGATTCGAGATCGGGCCTTGGATCCTTATTTCCGGAAGGCGTTTAGGTCTTGGCTACCCGCTTGCACCGGCCCTTGGACCTCTAGTTCAGGAATGTGTGAGGTCTTGGTCTAACCACCTTGGATCCTCATTTCAGGAATGTCTAGAGTCTTGGAACACTCCGTTGTAACGACCCTTGGATCCTTTATTCCGGAAGGTGTAAGGTCTTGGAACTAAACCGTGAAGTTCCGTCGTTTATGGTACGCAAGTGAAAAGTTAGTGATATAACAAAAAAAATTAAAAAAAAATGGTAATGATTGAAAAAGAGAAAAAAAATGCAAAAGTCAAAAAAATGAATAAAAACTTTGATGTGGACCTCATTTTCAAAGCAACGGTTCTCGAGAGAAGATTGAAAACTACTTAGCGTCTTAATTTAGTTTCTTTATCGGACTAAAAACCTATCGAAACGAGAAAATATTAAGCAATTCATTTCTCACCAAAAATAAAATAAATAGAGGCAAATTAGGAAAATGGGAGCAAGAGGTAATTTCACAATTAACTTCCATGAGTAGTGTTGGCATCTAACTTATAAGAGCACTCGGTACCCTTAGCTGGTAACATGGCGCCATCGGACCAGCCGAGAAATTTGGATGGCTCATGGTGCCGTGGGTGGCGCCATGGCTGCTGGCGCCATGGTGGCCAGCCCTGGTGATCTTGCGCCGTGGATTTTTTTTTTTTTTTTTTTTTTTTTTTTTTTTTTTTTTTTTTGGGGGGGGTTTGTTTGTGTTTGTGTTTATATGTTGTGTTTGTGTTTGTATTTGTGTTTGTGTATGGTGGGTTTTTTTTTTTTTTTTTTTTTTTTTTTTTTTTTTTTTTTTTTTCTGTTGCAGCTTTATTGGAGAAGAAGATTTATTGGAGAAGAAGAGCAGCGGGGAAGAAGATAAAGCAAAAAGTAATTACATGATATAACCGTTTCTCTTGTAGTAGTTTATTGCCATCTGTTGAATCTAATAGTCAGAAATATTGCACCACATGTCATGGTTTTGAAACTTGAAACTATCCGCACACCACTAGTATTTTCCTGTTCACAAAATAATATCCCACCTACTTAGTTTAGAAATATACAATTTTTTAGTTCACAAAATAATATCCCACCTACTCTAATTGGGCTTGATGTGGTTAATTTATATGTTTTGAATATATATATCATTGATTGAAACATAAAAAATTTATTTGTAAAAAAAAATAATAATAAAAGAAAAAAAAGAAAAAAAAAAAACCTGATGAACACTTTTGATCTTAAAAAAAAAAGAAGACGATGGCACCACATTTTCTGGTGCCGTGGGTACCGCTCAGAATGTTGTGCCGTGGGATTTCTGGTGCCATAGAGATTTTTGCTGATGTGGTTGGGAATTTTGATCCACGGCACGAAGCCATGACTCCAGGGTACGCATTACTCTAAATAAACAATGATCTCATTTTTAAGCTTAGTTTGGGGACTCGTGAAAAATCAGGGACGACAAATTTTATCAGTGTGGTCACTTCTTTATGAGTCGTGTTTCCTACTCGTTGACCCTAAAAGTTATTGATAGATAATGATTATCAACAAAGCCGTCACATGATAATGAGAAAAATACAAAAATAGAATAAAAGGAAAAATGGGGAGTTTTTAGAACTTAAGATTTCTTAATCTCTTTTGAAAATTTTGCTACTTCTCAAAGTTAGTAAAAAGAGATTGGAAATTTTTTGTTTCAAAAACGTGTTTTTATAACATTGCGTGAGGACACTGCAATAACTTAGTATGGGGGATTTTGGTATGTGTAAAAACACATACCTTTATTTGACCAAATACAGACCAAAATGACCAAAAACGGATCTATAAATGCCAAATATGTGTGTTTTTGTGTTTGTGATTGTGCAGGTACGGATAACAAGGAAACGGACAAAATCTAGAAAAAAACCGGCAAAGACGAGCACGAGATATGGAAAGAGGATTAAAGAGCCGAAGCCGGAGAAGCAATTTTCAAAGAAAGATCATAATTTAGCTCAAAAGACAACAATGGCCCTCAAAGATTCAAAGAAGTCAAGAACAGCCCTTGGATCACATTGTGGAAGCATTGGCAGATTTGGTCCCTATAGTTTACTTAGTTACACTTCTATCCTAAACCTTTTATAAACTAAAAACTCAACTAAATCCAATCCTTTAATAGCAAAACCCAACCCAAATACCACACAACCCAACCACAATCCACTTATCTCCAGCCCATCTCCCATAAAACCCAAAACCCGAATCCACCCTTAAACCCACACCCGGTCACATATCATTAATACTCAGTCATACCTAGTGATAAAAAAAAGCGGGTAAATTGGGTAGTTACTATTCATCATCCCTTACCCTCTTTACCCTGCTCAACCCCGAAATTACCCACCTTAAAAATGTTCTAGAAGGGACTGACACCAAGGGAATGCCACGCTGGAAGAATGGCAGCCTTTCATTGGCTGTGACACATCATTCATTGATCCAAGGGCTGCATACGATTGGATTGGAGCACAAGCTGAGATCAAGGGCTAAGATTGGTTTGATGAAACCCTAGAAACTCCTCAGCTCTGCTATAAATAGAGCCTCTCACTCACAGTTTTGGGCCGTTAGTTAGTTGGTTAGATTTTTAGGATTAAGTTTAGGAGTAGTGTAGAGTAAAGTAGGGATTAGGTTTAGCTTATTTTTCAGCTTTTTGAGTTATTTCAGAGTCATTATAAGTTTTTAAAGTTTTTGTCATCACTTTCAAGTTTTAATAAGAATCTAGTTGGCTTAATTTCTTTTTCAGTTTAAATTGCTTATTGCTTAATCACTACTGCTTATTTGCTTATTGACTGTCTTTTAGTTGCTTGTTATTGCTTTTTATAGTTTCTGGTAGTTTACATATAATTAAGAGCTTAGTTGTTAGGATATTGCCTTAAAATCCCTTAGAACAGCCATAAATAGTCAATATAAGCTCAGCTTATCCTAGTGCTTATCTGTGGTTGAAAATTGCTTGTCTAGTCTTTGATAACTTAAGTGGTCATCTGTGTTTTCAAAATCAAGCTTATTGTGGTCTTGCTCAGTTTAACTCTCAAAATCAGCCTAGTTAGAGGGTGTTCGGAATAAGTTCTTAAAATAGGGTTAATATGGGTCAAAATAGGATAATCACTGTTCATTTGCCATATTAGTTAGTATAATCTAGTTTAAATCATCGTAGATAAGTTGTTTTTAGTTTGGTTTAAGCTGAATTTGAGGGTTAGATAGATTTGGATTGTTATCATGAATTATTAAGGCTTATACTGCTCAAATAAGCTCCTAATAAGCTCTTTCCTTTTAAGCCCCATTTCCAGTACTTTTAGTTCCTTTATAGTGCACTTAGTTGATTTCTAAGAGTTGGATTCAATTCAATAGGATTTGACTAGATTGTGG
Source organism: Artemisia tridentata subsp. tridentata (assembly GCA_021014915.2). NCBI lineage: Eukaryota > Viridiplantae > Streptophyta > Magnoliopsida > Asterales > Asteraceae > Artemisia > Artemisia tridentata. The sequence continues at coordinate 258,985,438 of CP139504.1, read as the reverse complement.
ATCACATCGTGGTGAATCTGCACAAGTGATGCAGATCAAATATGTCCTATTCTTAGTTTCTTAGCTTTTAATTTGTGTTTAATTATGGAAATTAATGCTTGATTTCTTGAGTTTTGAATAGCTTGTATATAGATTTTTGCTTGTTCCAAAAGTCCAGGTCATTTGCTAGCTTATTTGAGCATAAAACTAAGCTTAAAAGTCTAATCTCAGACAAATATGCACAGATCATTCAGTGTATACTTGTCTAGATAAGCCCCTTTTCAGCTTTTTTTTAAGAAGCAAATAAGCTTCTTTTGGTCTGAAATTTGGCTTTATGAGCTTTTTGATGTATAACCTTGGCTTATCTACTGAATTTGAGGAATAAATTAATCTATTAGTGCTCAGTTTCTATGTTCAAATTAAGCTTGTTGGACTGATTTTTTTTGTTTTTTTTCACCTTGGCCACTCAGTTTCAAATCTGCTTATTGAGATCTTATTGAGATCTTTAAAGTGCTTATTTGCTTTTCCTTTTTGCTTATTCTGGGGATTTTTGATTCATGTAGATCAATATTTGCTTAATTTAGCTTCTTATTGTTACTAGTTAACTTATTATAGCTTATTCCCCTTGTTCACTTTTGCTTTTGCTTGTTTGCACCATATTAGCCCACTGATCAAATAAGCTCACCTTGTTCTGAGCTTATTGAGAGTTTTAAAAAATATTTGCTTTACAAAAAGTACTTATAATTAAGTACTTAATAGTTTTGTTAAAAGAAAAACAATAAAAAATAATTAGCAAAAAAGTGCCAAACCTGGGACTCGAACCCAAGTCTTCTCACTCACACACACACGACTTACCATTATGCTCTAGTTATGCTTGTTACTTTTAGTACTAAGTTTATTTCTTAAGCCCTTTTCCTCTTTTAGCTTATTTAAACTATTTTGCTCATTTCTGCTTATTCAGATTTGCTTTTTCCTCCAATTTTATTTTTCTCATCTTTTAATTAGTTCAAAGTAGTTATCATAAAATTTTCAGATTTTTCTCTTTTCATTTAATATTTTTAATCATTTAATTCCTTTTAATTAGTTTTTAATTCATAAAAATTAAAACAAAAATAAAAAAAAATATAATTCTTTCTTCTAAAATTTTCTTTTACTGATTTGAACTTAGGAAAATTAATTTTGCACCCGTAGGACTTATATTTCACTACTTTGACGTTTTATGCTCGGGTTTTTCCCGGTTTAGATTCGTGATTAGTTTTTCCTTGCGTTTTTGGCCTTAAGTACTTTAGATTTATATTTGCCTTAGTGAATTACTTGTTTTTAGATAATATTTAATATTCTTAGTTGAAAAATCCCATATCTCACTTTTATTCCATTCACTACACGTTTCACGAACCTGAATCACAATTCCATTCAATCTTCATCGGGACAACGAATTCGGGGTTTTTACATTATTTCCCTTTTGTGAATTCCTTTTGGATCTAAATCGATAAATCAACCTTGCTCCTACTCCGGTTCACAATTTTAAACTCTAAAACAATTTCCTTTTCTTATTTTACTTACGTTTGTCAATTCAACAAACATTATTCGTAATTCAAAAGTTAACACCCGATATACCCAATTCTCCCAATGATTATTTCTAATGTATTTTTATACTTCCTAAAAGATTACAAAAGTTCCAAAAATATTTCCTTACGCCCAAAGTAAATTCTTTATATCTTATGTTTAATTACGTACAACTTTCGTTAATCACCACACCAAAAACCAATACCTATTTTTAACACCCAATACATACAACACATACACTCTTGTATCAAAACTACTAATCTAATCCCATTTTTTTTGCCCATTGCCGCCCCCCCTCCTTGTCATGTAAATTAATGATAGACAAATCTTCCAAGGCATTAATTAGCACCCAATCTCCCTAAAACATGGAATGTAATTTCAACTTGGAGGCTTGACCCAAAAATTGTCCCCCCTAAGACCCCCTAATCGGCCCCCCTCTCCAACAAGCCAAATGATGACAATTGACTCAACTATTGAACCTTTGTATACTTCTAGTATAAATAGACCAAGATAACCTCATTTTGCACTACTAGTTCAAGTGAAAGGAAAAAAAATATAATCACCTCCCATATATATATACAAGTCGACACACTATAAGGAGCAAGGAAGGAGATTTCTTGTTTGTGGTTAAGATCAAGCATACTTAGGGCACTCTAGCAAGGATTTGGAACATTAATCTTGGGGTTAATCAAGTGTCTTATACTCATATCTCACTAATCTCTTTTGTAAGTAATCTTACATTACTAAAACTTCATGTTTTCTTTATGTTATAATGCTAGTCAAGTATATATACTTAGTTATCACTTGGTACATGTTGATAAAGTTTTACATTCACAATGATCCTTTAACAAAAGATTATGTTTTGAACAAGTTTTGATTTCAAGAAAACTAGTTAGTAAAAATCTCCACAAGAAAGTGATGAAAACATTATATATACATGTATGTTAGTAAACTTGTAGTTTTAAACATTCTTGATGATTATTTACATGGACCTTTGAATATTGTTAAGTTTATGGTTATATAACTATTATTATGTTGAGAAGTTGATGGATGAACTAGGACTAGATTTGAAGTGGTTGTTAAGTGGTTAAAATAACTAGAAGATTTGGAAAATAATTTGGCATTCTTAAAAATGATTCTGTCCTATTTTGGTTAATACAGAAAACTCAGTAACTTAGTAACAAGTTTAGGCTAGGAATATAGAAAATAGACTCAATAACGAAAACGTAGCCGCTTGAATGAGTTAAAACGGGCTTATAACGAAAAAGATACGCTAGTTTTAATTTATACGACGAAAACTAAATTTTCAGAAAATTGTCAAAGCTGTTAAGGATTATGAGTAATGAAAACTGATGCTAAATGGTATCTAGACTAGCCAAGACCTTAGAAATCCGATAGTACACTTAAATACCTTCGCGGGGATAGGTAAAACTTAAGAAACGGAGCTACGACGCAAAAGTTATGGCCTAACAAAAGTTTACGTCGACATATACGTTGACGGCCTATATTTTTGGCTATTAGAAAGCTGTTAGGATGATTTAGATTGGATTTTGGACCTTTTAGAGTATATTTTGGCTAAAATGACGTAAACGGAAATGATAGAACATTATATATACTTATTAGGCGCGTTAGAGATTTTTGAAATACCTATTAACATGACGACTAGAATTCGATCGTGAGACAAACAAGTTACGTTTTCTAAAGTGGAAGTTTTCTAAATAAAGGATCAAATTGACGCAACTATCTTTTGACAACAAATATTAAGACAACATGTACAAGTGATAAAGTAAAGTATGAACTTGCGTGCATGGCCTTGTTTTCGAACCTAAGGCATATCATTCATACTAGGTTGCGGGTAGTTTTCCGAGCATCAATTCCGTACACTGTCTATTCGTTATCGTATCAGTTGTTCCAGGTGAGTTCATGGCCCCTACTTTTACTTGTTTTATAACCGTTTTGGGGGAGAATACATGCTCGTTTTCATCTAAATGCAGTACGTACATAACTTGAATATGCTACTTGTTTAGTCAAACCATTACTTGCTCACTATGAAATTGTGTTTACTCGAATGTGTTATATATTCACGTGTTACATACTTAATTCTTTTTACTCATGGACACAAGCACTTTCAACGATTATTCATACATGACCGAATGGATTGGTCACATGACCGAATGAACTGGTCACATAACAGAATGTACTGGTAACATGACCGAATGGATTGGTCACATGACCGAATGAACTGGTCACATAGCCGAATGTACTGGTCAAACCAACTTTAAATCTTGTGGTCCATATATATATATTACCTTTTGTTTACTTAAACATATGAACTCACCAACCTCGTGTTGACACGTTTTAGCATGTATTTTCAGGTTCTTAAGGTGTTAGCTCACATTTGGCGGCTTTTGGCATGGCATGACATGGTTATAGGATCAGGACACTCTGATATTCATTTGGGGACCGTTTTACATATTTCATGGGCCTACTTCCGCACAAAAATTTAATAATGTAAATTTAATACTTTTGTTAATGAATTTTTATTCTAAATGATTGTGGTGAAAAACCGTTCCTTGTACTTGTGTTGTGGTACCAATTTAGTAGCACCCCAGCGACTTCATCTTCCGCTGCGACCCGATTTTGGGGGTGTTACATTCTACATCTACTTGTTTTGCTAATATCTATGACACAATTATATTGATCACGTAAACAAACGTGTGTCGTGTTGTTTATCTGCTACATGATGTTGTTCCATGCACAAGTGGGAGAAATCTTTATTGTGTGCAAGGTACAACACATAGAAATATGATTTAAATTATTTTCTTGGCCGCAAGGTAAGAAACTAACGTTCTAATATGACTTATACACATCTAATGTGTGATGCCCTATTTAGAACGTGTGTCAAGATAAATAACAAAGACTACTTCAATTTAATTTATGTATCATTGGAATGACATAAATAAATGAAGTATTCTTATACTACTTCAATTTGAATATTTATGTATTCTTGGAATGACATAAATAAATGAAGTAATAAATTAACTTGAAATTGTTATTGAAACCAATAAGTTGTGTTCATGATTACTTTAATTATACATGTTTATATCTTCTTATAAACATGAAGTCTTTTAATTGTTACATGACTTATAATATAAAGTAAGACGTTAACTTGTTATGTCTTCTTAATTAAGACATATACATGAAGTCATTGATTAATGACTTATAACGTATAGTGGGATTATAACTGTTTATGTCTTCTTGATGACATATAGACATGAAGTAACTTGCTCAAAAAGTACTTGTGTTATAAAATATGCAATTGGCTTGGAAAGTCTATTATACCATTCAGTTTGACTTAGTTGGTAAATAGGTAAGCCAAAAGAAATATGTTTATCTTACATATTGTTAAAATTATTTTACAATATTAATTCTAATGAAATACCACAAGTTTATGGTAAGTTCAGTTAGGAGAATCAAACTCTTGTTATACCGTTTGATTCAAGATAACTATGACTTCTTTTCTTACAAAAGTTATCAAGGTTAGAAAATTAGGTATTGATTGTATATACTCAATAAGACTCCAATCTAGAAGATTAATATGACACCATTATATTATTGAATGTGATGAATCACATTAAGTCTTAAAATGAAGTTCTGAATTTGTTAAACTTCTAATGAAGCTGGTCATTAACAAACTAGAGTCAGCAACTGTCATTGTGTTTTGTACTGTCCCAAAAGGAGAACAATGTAGTGTTGCTTTACTTGCTAAGTATTTATAAATAGTCTCTAAATTAAAAAAGGCAAGTGGGAGTTTTGATCCTGAAAAGATAAAATTACAAGATACATAATCTTCTAAAACACTAGTGAATATCATGATGAGGCTAAACATGTAAATAATTGTAAAACCCAAAATTTGAAATCATGCAAAATGACCAAAATGCCCTGAAACTTCAAAATTTAATTAATAAGTGCATAACACACCAAATAAATTCCAAACCTTTGGAAATGAGCAACACATGAAGTAGGAATATTTTTGCTACAACATTTCAATGTTATACAATGTACAAAAATTACATGTCACACCAAAAACATTATATGTACCGAAATTTTTAGTTAATTATTTATTTGTATTTATAAATCATTTAACAACAAGATAATCATCAAATAATTATGGAAGCAACCCCAAAATCAGGAAAATATATTTCCCCATCAATATGAGCCATGTATATGGATTTTTCCCCCCTCTTCACACGGTTTTCCTTCTTATTTTCTTTTATTCCCCACCGAAACCCTAAAATACACACACACAAAATTCTCTCTAACCCACACGAAATTTTGGGGGCTGGTTCTTTTTTTTTGGTGTTCATACACGTACAAGGAAGGCAGGAAAAATAGTGCTAAGATCGTTGGATCGTTTGTTTCATTCGTGGAAGTTTTTCCTTGTTGACGAGTTTTAAGCCGAGAGAACAAAAAATCATACACCTTCATTCACTCGTCCTAAACTACATCTGGTATTTTTCTTGTGTTATTTACATTACATATGAATTGTATAAAATACCTAAATCAAACCATGCACGCTAGATTAGTCGTGTTAATTATAAAGATAAAAAAGTAAATAAAAACTAAGTTAATTTGTACGATTTTTCTGGGTCTCAACCATATTTTATCTGGGTTCTATATGCATCATAAAACTCTTGAAAAATAGGTATTGGATTTGTTAAAGCCTAAAACACCTCTGTTGAGTTTTATTTTCGAATCAGGTTTAAGGAAAAATAAGAAAAAAAAATGAAAACCCTAATCGAATGGAATTAGGGTTAGGCTTTTGTGATTAGATATGATCAATTAAGGTGTTTTAATGTTGTTATAAATGATTTGATAATGATTGGTAATTAGGGTTAGGGTTTTGTTAAATTAAAATGTATACCGATTGAGTTTTGGAAATTGAAGGGTGTGTTTTGTAATTATTTAAACTTGTGGGTTATTTTTGTAAGGTTGTTTAGATATGGGGTAAAACATATAAAATATAATATGGGGGTATCTTGTGTAAAATTTGTAATTAGAAGGTTTAATTGCTAAATAAATTAAATATGTGATTCGAATTGGTAATTATTTAAAATAGAGGGTTTGTTTTGTAAATTCTGGAAACTTAAAGGTGTTTCGTATAAATAATGATATAAAGGGAGTAATGTGAAATTTTGGATACTTAAAGGCTTAATGTGTAATTACTAATAATTTATGATTCGAATTGTAGTTTTTATAAATTAAGGGACTTGTTTTGTAATTATGTAAAAGTGAAGGGGTATAAATTGTAAATTGTTAAACTTAGAGGGTTAAAAGTGTAATTCTGAATAACTTATGAATTAAGTGAGCTAATGTTGATATTTTCAGTTTAGACCTTTAACTTTGGTATATTTTCATTTAAAACCCTAGAATATGGAAACTTGTTATATTTAACCCTAGACTTTTATAACTTGCTAAAATAAACCCTATTTCCATAATAATGTTTAATTGATAACTTAACCTACTTTGAAATATTTAAATCTTGCTAAATATAGAAATCTGCTAATTATGGAAACTTACTAAATAAGGAAACTTTCTAAAAATGGAAACTTGCTAATTTTGGAAACCTGCTAAATATGGAAAGTTGCTACCTTTGGGAAGTTACCTGAAAAGGAAAGTTATTAAAAATGGAAAGCCGACTAAAAGAAGTAATCTGAATTAAATAAGCTATTAATAAGACAGTCATGAATTCGTGTAGATTCGCTGAAGATGGAGTTTGCTTCCGACCTTTATATTTCTGTTGTGTTTTCACTTGCGGTATAAGGTACAGATATTCTGACCTTCTCACAGGTTTCTCATGAACCCCTTTCTCTTTATATCTTGTTTTCCCTTGAACCTTGCTATGTTTCCCCTGTTCTGTGAACTCTGCTATGATCCCTTTCATATTCTGATCTGCTTAGCTTCTGATTTGATACCATTACTATGATTCCCTTTGCTTTGAACCTTTTCTATTGATTCCATTTGTTATGACCTCTGATATGAATCTATGTTGTGAAAACCTTTTGATTATGACCTGGAAATGTTTGAGGAAAATCATTTGTTTAAAATGATACTTATACTTTTATATGAAATTCTACTAACTTTTATGAAAACTAGTTTTAAAGACCATCTTTATGAAAAACCGTTTTGAAAGATCATTTTTATGAAACCTACTTTGAAAGATTTTGCTTATGAAAAACCATTATTAAAGGATTGCTTTCGATGAACTTTTGATAGAAACTTCTGAAATGAACTTTTGCTATGAACTTTTGATTATAAACCTTTGATATATTTTTCTGAATCATTTGATATGACCTCTTGTTCTGAACCTTGATCTGATATACATTGATAAACCTTGATCTGATATACATTGATATAAACCTTGATCTGATATACTTGAAATGAAACTTGACTTGAACCATCTGATATAAAACTTGAACTTGGACACCTGATACTTGATACTTGACCCTTGACCACAGTCTGATACTACGAGCCACTACTTATTTCACTAGGCATGAGGGTTTCATATCCATGTCGTTGATGCACCGATGGCATGACTCTAGGGTAGGAGAGTGATGACCTATCCCGTCCCTGATTTTATCTGTTATGTAGGAGAAGAATCTGGCCTACTGGGGCGTATGGATGCATCCTAGATTTGATCTGTATCTGTTTCTGTTTATCTGTTATATATCTAGTGACTGATGGTGTGTGCGATACACGTCTTTCACATATTTGGGAGCTACTCCATTTGGTTACTGAGGACACCCCTCGCATTATCTGATTATCTGAGAGGTCTCCCCTCTATACGATTATGAAGATTTATGGTTACACTGTTCTGATATGATATAATCTGTTTCTGGGTTCGTGGTGGATTACTGTTCCTTTTTCTTTTTTCTTTTCATTTACTTATCCCTTAACCCATATTATATCTGCATGACCTTTATTTTCGTTGCTTTGTACCTTTCTCTACTACTGCTTTGTTATCGTTATATCTGTTCACTGAGCACTCGTAGCTCAGCCGCATTTCTTTTCCTGCGGCAGGTTTTAGTAGGAAGTTGGGAATGAGTGGAGAGTACCTTGGACTTAGAAGGCTATACTTGATAGATTTTCTGGATTAGAGATGACTAGAAGAGTTTATTTTAGACTTAGTATTTATTCTAATCCGCATTATAACCTTGTAGTTTCAGTATTTCATTTGTAATCTTTGAGATTCTTTTATTACTATAGAAGTATGCTTTGATTTGATCTGATATGAAACCATTATTGTGATATCTTTACCCTTGTCGGGTTGGGGTGTTACAATAATATACCTCAAAATGATGAAATTCTCATTCATAGATTCGCAAGGGTATCTCAGATATTTGATTAATATGCTGAGGAATATGAGTTATAGGATTATGGTAAACCTAATAATCATTATGATGCATTAACAAATATTGAATTGGGTAAATTACTCATGCTATGAATGAAATAGATGTTGTTCATAAAGATAATCAAATTTTGGAAATTTGGTTTATCTTTATTCTAAATAGTTAGACTATAGAATGAAGATGAGTTTCTTCAAAGAGAAGGAAAACCCTAGAGGTTCAAATCTTTGTGTATAAATCATATGGACAATAGTGTACACATGTTTAATGCATGTCTTATGACAAGATTATTAATCACACTTAAGCAATTAATTATAATTGAATATTCTTTCCTATGCACATTAAATATATAAATATTATAATTGTCATCCTTATTTTCATTAATATGAAATCTGACAATGGAATGTCAAAACTCTTTCTTATGTGATTACTTTAGCGAGGACGGTATTAGGTCACCATTTCATAACATAAAATCATAGATCTAGAGAGAGAAAGTAGGAGAGAGAGAGAGAGTGGAAGGAACTTGTAAAAAGGATAATGAAATATTATTACAAAAGAACTAGAGGGGGTATTTATTGTCTTACATGGATAGGATGTTGCCCTAGGTTCTGAAAGAACCTTAATGCATGCCCATGAGCTTACTACATGGGCTACCATACTTAAACAAACAATTATAAACCAAATATACTTAACGACCTATCACAAATATAATGACCGAAACTTTATACTTATGACGTGTTCCTAACAATCTCCCCGTAAGGGTTGGTCATCATAGGTTGTTTGACGTCTTCAACTTCTTTTGGTTATGAAGTCTCTTTAATCTTTGTCTCTTGTTCTTGTGGTTGTGATCTTGTGTTGGTTTTGCCTTGCCTTCATCAACGTCTTTAACTCTGTTGCCTTTACTTCTTTCTCTAACATGCTCATACTTCTTTTGATTTTGAATCTTCATACTTGTAGAGTTCTCATTTCATAGCTTTAACCTTTGTTTTTCAACTTTGTAGATTCTTTGACATTGACGTAGAATCTTTCAAAATTTTGCTTTGATCTTTGGTGAGGACTTTATCTTTTGTGATGTTGGTATAAGCATGTGGATCTTGAGTGTGAGTTCATGAATCATGATGGTAACGATCTTTCCTCCAAGGTACAATCATCCGTAGCTGCATGGTAAAGATTAGTAATAATCACCAATCGATCGCGGTGAACCTTTCTTAGAGAATTGTTCACTACGATTGTTTTATTGATGAATGTCTTGTTTCTATTCACCTTGATCAGGCACATCAGCCGTCTGAATCCCGTTAGGGACAGTTATCAGTACTATGGATAAAATCCAAGTAAAGTACCACGTCTTCAGGACTCGATTCGTGAAAGGAATCTCCTTAGCGGGATTTCCACCACTTACAGGTTCGGATGTCGAGAGTAATCTCTAGTCCTTACAAAGGCTGTTCCTGAATTGGATACCCTCAAGAAGACTTACGCAGATATACCGAAGTATACCAACAATTCAGGTGAGCCGCTGAAGTATACTGAAGTATCACTCTACGACTGTAGACTGTTATGAATTTTTCTGATGTTTTTGTTTATGTATCTTTGTAAGATATACCCTTGATTGCTGACGCGTTCCTTGATTGTTCTCAGAATGGATACACGAATGTTGGCACGTTCCTTAAACATTCAAGGATCGGATGATCACTTAGGTATATCTCTATTTGATATATTTTCATAGTCGTTGTGAGTCGTTGAAGTATTACTTCACGACTGTAGACCGTTTGTCACTATCTCAAAGAAGTTTGAATCTCAATGTCGATCGTTGTTACAAGAAAACGTTTTTAAATTCTCTCAAAGTGTTTATATTATAAAATACATTTTGGAAACACTTTGAGAGTTTTTCATCTTTTAAAGATACTCCCCCTTCACATGTGCTTATGAGTTTTAAAGAATATCTGCACATTGAAGAGAGGGAATGATGATTTTTATGAATTGATTGATTTCCCGTGGACACGTCTTTTGCGAGACATACTTACGTCGCTAATTAAAGAGATCCATTGTCAGCTTTAGGTGACAACTAGCTCTAATAACCAACTTGAAGTTATTACCCGTCCAGGAACATATCCAAAAAAAATCTCTCGATATGGTACTTTTTAACTCGTTAATTCATAGGTGATATCAGAGTTAAACTCGATATGATACATTCTACTTTGACAAATTCCTTTTTGAGACACGCTTACGTCGCTAGTTAAAGAGATCCATTGTCAGCTTTTAGGTGACAACTAGCTCTAATAACTAACTTGAAGTTATTACCTGTCGAGGAATAAGTCATTTTGATTACGAACTATGTTTTATCGTCAATTCATAGGTTAACTCTGAGTAACACTCAATATGGTACACTCTACTTTGACAAGTCCTGTTCGAGAAACACTTACATCACTAGTTAGACTAGCTTGAAATTATTACCCATCGAGGAAAAGTCATTTCGATTACTAACATGATTTTACCGTCAATTCGTTGGTTAAATCTGAGTTAAACTCTTATGAAATTTGTTGGGAACACATTTTATTATAAAGTGTTGGTCATAGTAATATATAATAGGTTGATTATTAGTTAAGTCCTTTATGTTTGTGTCAGCCTTTAGCCTATGTAGAAGGCCCATGGGCCGTGGCCTTGTTAAGTATTATGCTAGGCATTGCCCTAGCTCATGTATCCTATGAATACATTTTATCCTCTCACTTGAGAGGTGTTGGTTATTCATATATGCTAGTAAATCTTTGCTACTCTTTCTATGATATAATCGACTGTCACACCCCCAAAATCGGGTCCAACGGAAGCATACATGTCGCTGGGGTGCTACTCAATTGGTATCATAACACAAGTACAACGAACGGTTTTTACCTCAATCATTTAGAATAAAATTTATTAACAAAAGTGTTAAATTTACATTATTAAGAGTAGTGCGGAAATAGGCCCTTTAAACAGTTAAAAAGGTCCCCAAATGTTTATCAGAGTCTTCTATGACCATGCCATGCCCTGCCAAAAGCCTCCAGTAGCGTGCTATTGCTTATACCTGAAAATACATGCAAGAAGTGTCAACACGAGGTTGGTGAGTTCATAGAGTTTATTGAATAAAGTAAAGCGTTTGAATGAAGATTTCCCAGCAAAGGCATTCTAAATCCACCCAGTTCCAAGCCCCGCCCATACAAGACTTGCAACCTGTGTGTTTACAACCCACTGCTAAATGTGATCTGGTTTGTGAATGTCAATTGATTTATGGACCACAAAATATTGAATGAACAATATATTCCCAATATATATAGAGTTATGACAACTAAATTTCATGACACCGAAGCCTTAAGATTCTAATTTGGGCATACTTTTGACATAACAGTCAAGTGGGGAAACCACAGTCCGTTTGAAATATCAGTCCAGTGGGGAAACAACAATACGTTTGATATCACGGTCAAGTGGGGAAACCACAATACGTTTGACATATTAGCCAGTGGGGAAACCATAATACGTTTGACATCTCAGCCAGCGGGGAAAACAAAATACGTTTGGCATATCAGCCAGTGGGGAAACCACAACACGTTTGGCGTATCAGTCAATGGGGAAACCACAACACGTTTGGCATATCAATCAAGTGGGGAAACCACCCGAGCATTCAAAGTTTCTGGTAGATGTACACCTAGGACATTCAGGGTTCCTTAAATGATTATGTGTCCGTTTGAATTAACAGTCAGGTGGGGAACACCACCCGGACAGGGAGTTCAATCCTAATAGATCTATCCACAACGTTCGCGCTTAACGGGTCATAACATATGTAATATGAAATAGCTTAATGTACTAGTGTCCACAAGAAAATAATCATGGATGAAAAATGTAAACACAAAATACTTTCGAGTAACAAACCAAGTATTTTAGCCAATCAATAATATGTGAAAGACAAATCACGTGTCACGTAAAACAAGCATGAGTTTAATTAAAAACAAACATGTATTCTCCTCCAAAACAGTTACAAAACAAGTAAAAGGAGGGGCTATGAAACTCACCTGGTGCGATAGCTACAATGACAAAAGTGGATATGCTGAAATGAGGCTCGGTTTCCAACCGCGACCTAATATGATGGTATGATCTAATGTAAGAAATGAAATGATGCTACACATGCAAATACGTATGTTATCGATACCACTCGTTAATTTTGAAAATAATGTTTATCGTCGAAAAATATATTTTTGACGTCTCGTTAAGTTATAAACTACTTTTCGTCTAAATATGTCGAAACGGTACTCCCCGATCCTTGTTTGTTGGTCTATTGGTGAATATTATGTTCTTGTCGCAAATTAATATTGTTCTTAACTTGTGAAAATATGCCCAAATGGCATTGTAAAACTAATCGTGAATTATTGTATGTTAAGTGTTAGTGATGAAACTCGACGTTTTTGAAAACCTTGTAACATTATCTTAATGTCGTGTTATTTAACCTTTGATCATACGCCTCTTGCTTAGATAGAAAATCGGCTATCAATGTTATGTCTTGTAAAAATACTAGTTTTTACACTAGACTTTATTTTCTATATAATGCTGTGAAAATAGTTTTATAAATCGTCAGCTTCAAACATGTATATCTCGGTCGTTATAAGCTTGTTTTCTACGTTCTTTATATCCACGGGTTCGTACAAATATGAACTAACATATTTTCAATAGGTTGGCTCGTCTAGATCACGTCTAATGTCTCGTTTTGTCCCTTGAAGTTCGGCAAAACAGCAAACAATTTTCTTAAAATAGTTTTTCGTCGTCTAAGTTAGAAAAATCATATCTCCTTCGTCGTAAGTCGGTTTTTACTCATTCAAGCGCCCATGGTTTCGTTTTTGAAATTATTTTCTGAATATGAATGCCAAAATAGTTCAATGTTTACTGAAATTTCCAGATCTCATGTTTTTGGACAGTAGGTTTTATATTGTGTTAAAAACTCATTTTTAAAGTTCAAGACTTGTCCATAACTTAATTAAACCTCTTCCAAACAACACCACAACTAATCTAATCCTACCATACACCTTCTCAAGGTGTCATGGGGTCCTAAACATCACCAACCTTGGTAGGTTTCTTGAGATTACTAGTGAAACTTATAGATCTAGTGTTAAAGATTGTTTATGTGTAAAGTGGTAGATATAACATAAGTAAGTTGCATGTTTAACTAACAATACTTGAAAATACATCAACATAATAATCAAATGAAAGTATGAAAAGATAAATAAGTGTTCTTGAAGCTTACTTGAATTATTGAAGAGTTTTGGAGATAGTTATGTAAGAAACCTAGGGATTTTTATCACAAAACCCTAACAAGGAGTGTAAATGAGCCTTGATTATAACTTGTTCTTGAAAAATGTATGAAATCTTCTTGGTGTTCTTATGGTGGCCGAGCAATATGGAGAGAAAAGGAGAGAATATGTTTGATATTTGCTAGTTGATTTGTGTTGTAATGTGTTATGGAAATAAAATCAAGAAACATAAGGAACCTTTGCATTAAATTTAGTCAAGCAATCAAGTGTTATGGAAAGCTTAGGGTGGCTGGGGGGGGGGGGGGGGGGCGGCATACATGGAGAAAAAGGAAGAAATAGATGGCTAATTAAAGTTCTTGTCCATGTGTTGGAAGTATTAGTGTGTTTGTGTATACATTAGGTGTTATCGGGTACCGATTTAACTATAAATAAATGGTGACGAAGTAAAATAAAATACAACAAAGTTGTAGAAATGGTAAAATCATATTCCTTGCAAGAATTGGGTGTTAGAATAATTATCGGGTTGAAAATTCGCAAACCACGACGGTTATAAGCGTTTAACGAGAAATATAGCAAATGATTTAAAAACACCGGGTAAAGTAATAATATAATCTTTATATCATTAAAATTAGCATGAAAATACATTAGGATCATAGTCGGGAGTGTCGGGTATAATGTTAGTAGTAATGATTGAGTGGTAACGTTAATTAAATAATTTAAACATACGTTAATGAAAATCACACAAACCCGTGCATGACCTAATATGATTATGATGTTACTGATGATATGTAGACTACTCTAGTCTATATGACGTGTCTTAACTGTTGATGCATGAATACGCAGCTAAACCATACTGGTTACGCGAATTTGAATACCCGTAAACCTAGTTTACGAAAGGATGAACGATAACCATGAATAGTGATTTTCCTCTAGGAATGAATAGTGTTTCATGAATAGTAAAATTTTTGAAAACTTCTCAAAGTCTCTCGGTGAATAGTAAATTCCCGAGATGAATAGTGAAATTTTGAATCTTGAAAAAGGGCCTGAAATTACGATTTGTGACAGTCTCCACCCGTTAAAGGAATTCAGTCCCTGAATTCAGTTGGTGTTGGTCTCTGGGGTGGATTCGGTGAAGAGATGTGGATATTGGAGTCGCATTGCGATGATAAAAGATAAAACATTCATTTGATCGGAATTCGTAATAGTACATGAAGTTCATACGATAGAACTTAAAGTGAAACACAAAAGAAATACAACACCAGAGAGTTTAGGCTTTGGTTTTCTTGTTCCTTAGCTCCGGGCAGTCCTTTCTGATGTGTCCTAAGTTTCCACATTTGAAGCAACTCCCCGGGATCCTCTGATTTGCAGGCTTCCGACAGTCCTTGGTCTGGTGACCCCGCTTCTTGCACACCCCACACGGTTCACTGCAATGACCTAGGTGATGGAGATTACACGTGTTGCAGTAGGGTAAATTTTCAGTATACTTTTTCTTTGTGCGCGGTCCTATAGCATAGGCTCTAACCACTTCTTGTCCTTCGTTTGGCTGTTGAACTTGATCTTTCCTTTGGTTGTCATCCCTTTTCCTCTTGTTTTCGTTGTTGTTGTTATGATCATTGTTGTTGACAATGGTTCCATTCTTTATCACCTGAGCCATAAGCTTTTGAGATATCCTGATAGCTTCGTCTAGAGTTTGTGGGTCAAAAGAAATCACATCTCCGAAGATGCTGTGAGGTAGTCCAAAAATGAAATTTTCTAGCAGCTTCTCATTATCGGGAACCATAGTTGGACATAGCACCGCCAACTCCTGAAACCTCCAGATATATGCCTCGATATCATCACCTGCTGTTACTAGCTCATAAAACTCTGTTTCCAACTTCTTTATTTCAGAGCGTGGACAGAACTTCTTAGTCTGCAATTTCTTGAATTCATCCCACGTAAGCTTGTGAGCATTTTCCATTCCTATGGGCTTTGCATATGAATTCCACCATGACATCGCTTCCTCAACAAGTGTACTGGTAGCAAACTTTACCTTGTCCTCCTCTGGACAATTGCATAAAAGAAATATAGATTCTATCTTCTCAAACCAACGGATCATAGCAGTGGCTCCTTCAGTACCTTTGAAATTTGGGGGATCTCCACTCTTAAAGTCCTTGTATGTACATTTACGACCGTTGGTACCATTAGCAGCTAGTCCTGCAGCTTCTGCTATTTCTGCCCGAGAAGCGGCTTCAGCAACCCGTGCAGCTACGTCCTCTCTCTCAACTACTAGGGCCGCCTCTATACTATCCGCAACAAGTTTCCTAATCTCAGCTGGTGTCATTGATTGAGTTGCTTTCTTTGGCGGCATGCTTCTTCAAAACAAGAAAAGAAGAGTGAGGCGTAAATAAGACGTTTCCTAAATGTAGATGCTCTGAAGTGACTTGTCATTAAATGAAAGCTTGAAGTTGGGTTATGATTAGCTGACGTGCTTCTAGGAGGTGGTTCACGAGGTAATGTAGGTGTGAATGTTCTTGCAACGATTGAGTATACACACATGAATGAAACCTTTAGATATTGGGTAGAGAATCAATCTGGACATAATTCTATTATAACTATTCCCAGTATTGCAAAATTCATCTCTGAGTCGGACATAGGTGGTCAGCCTATGTCCCACTCTCCCGGGTCGAATATAGATGACCAGTCTATATTCCACCGAGGTTCAATGAATTTTGAAATACTCAGCTCAGTTATACTAATATTATGTCCTTCACATTTGAAAAGGCGTTCTGAAAGACTAAGGTAAGTGACCAAACTCGAGGTCGAATGATGAAACAACGTAAGGAAAAAGGCGTAACGCGGTGACATATACGATACGTGAGCATGCTTATATGGAAGACAATTATAGTAATCGACGAGAATAAGTGAGTATAATCTATCTGATAATAAGATGTAAATCTCATCAAATATGTCAGCAACAAACCACTAAGGAGTCATCAGCTTGGCAGGCAGGCACGTGGCGGTCATAGGGTTTAGTTTTCGTGAAAGTAGCTATAGTCTAGGTTTTAAAATCCCCCAGTTCTCTATAGCCAAGGCTCTGATACCAATCTGTCACACCCCCAAAATCAGGTCCAACGGAAGCATACATGTCACTGGGGTGCTACTCAATTGGTATCATAACACAAGTACAAAGAACGGTTTTTACCTCAATAATTTAAAATAAAATTTATTAACAAAAGTGTTAAATTTACATTATTAAGAGTAGCGCGGAAATAGGCCCTTTAAACAGTTAAAACGGTCCCAAATGTTTATCAGAGTCTTCTATGACCATGCCATGCCCTGCCAAAAGCCTCCAGTAGCGTGCTATTGCTTATACCTGAAAATACATGCTAAAAGTGTCAACACGAGGTTGGTGAGTTCATAGAGTTTATTGAATAAAGTAAAGCGTTTGAATGAAGATTTTCCAGCAAAGGCATTGTAAATCCACCCAGTTCCAAGCCCCGCCCATACAAGACTTGCAACTTGTGTGTTTACAACCCACTTCTAAATGTGATCTAGTTCGTGAAAGTCAATTGATTTATGGACCACAAAAATTGAATGAACAATATATTCCCAATATATATAGAGTTATGACAACTAAATTTCATGACACCGAAGCCTTAAGATTCTAGTTTGGGCATACTTTTGACATAACAGTCAAGTGGGGAAACCACAGTCAGTTTAAAATATCAGTCAAGTGGGGAAACCACAATACGTTTGACATCACAGTCAAGTAGGGAAACCACAATACAGTTGACATATCAGCCAGTGGGGAAACCACAATACGTTTGACATCTCAGCCAGCGGGGAAACCACAATACGTTTGGCATATCAGCCAGTGGGGAAACCGCAACACGTTTGGCATATCAATCAGTGGGGAAACCACAACACGTTTGGCATATCAATCAAGTGGGGAAACCACCCGAACATTCAAAGTTTTGGAAGATGTACACCTAGGACATTCAGGGTTCCTTAAATGATTATGCGTCCGTTCGACTTAACAGTCAGGTGGGGAACACCACCCGGACAGGGAGGTCAATCCTAATAGATCTATCCACAACATTCGCGCTTAACGGGTCATAACATATGTAATATGAAATAGCTTAATGTACTAGTGTCCACAAGAAAATAATCATGGATGAAAAATGTAAACACAAAATACTTTCGAGTAACAAACCAAGTATTTTAGCCAATCAATAATATGTGAAAGACAAATCACGTGTCACGTAAAACAAGCATGAGTTTAATAAAAAACAAGCATGTATTCTCCCCCAAAACAGTTACAAAACAAGTAAAAGGAGGGGCTATGAAACTCACCTGGTGCGATAGCTATAATGACAAAAGTGGATATGCTGAAATGAGGCTCAGTCTCCAACCGCGACCTAATATGATGGTATGATCTAATGTAAACAATGAAATGATGCTACACATGCAAATACATAAGTTATCGATACCACTCGTTAATTTTGAAAATAATGTTTAGCGTCGAAAAATATATTTTTGACGTCTCGTTAAGTTATAAACTACTTTTCGTGTAAATATGCCGAAACGGTACTCCCCGATCCTTGTTTGTTGGTCTATTGGTGAATATAATGTTCTTGTCGCAAATTAATATTGTTTTTAACTTGTGAAAATATGCCCAAATGGCGTTGTAAAACTTGTCGTGAATTATTGTATGTTAAGTGTCAGTGATTAAACTCGACGTTTTTGAAAACCTTGTAACATTATCTTAATGTCGTGTTATTTAACCTTTGATCATACGCGTCTTGCTTAGATAGAAAATCGGCTATCAATGTTATGTCTTGTAAAAATACTAGTTTTTACACTAGACTTTATTTTCTATATAATGCTGTCAAAATAGTTTTATGAATCGTCGGCTTCAAACGTGTATATCTCGGTCGTTATAAGCTTGTTTTCTACGTTCTTTATATCCACGGGTTCATAAAAATATGAACTAACATATTTTCAATAGGTCGGCTCGTCTAGATCACGTCTAACGTCTTGTTTTGTCCCTTGAAGTTAGGCAAAACAGCAAACAATTTTCTGAAAATAGTTTTTCGTCGTCTAACTTAAAAAAATCATATCTCCTTCGTCGTAAGTCGGTTTTTACTCATTCAAGCGCCCACGGTTTCGTTTTTGAAATTATTTTCTGAATATGAATGCCAAAATAGTTCAATGTTTACTGAAATTTCCAGATCTCACGTTTTTGGACAGTAGGTTTTATATTGTGTTAAAAACTCATTTTTAAGGTTCAAGACTTGTCCAAAACTTAATCAAACCTCTTCCAAACAACACCACAACTAATCTAATCCTACCATACACCTTCTCAAGGTGTCATGGGGTCCTAAACATCACCAACCTTGGTGGGTTTCATGAGATTACTAGTGAAACTTATAGATCTAGTGTTAAAGATTGTTTATGTGTAAAGTGGTAGATATAACATAAGTAAGTTGCATGTTTAACTAACAATACTTGAAAATACATCAGCATAATAATCAAATGAAAGTATGAAAAGATCAAAATGTGTTCTTGAAGCTTACTTGAATTATTGAAGAGTTTTGGAGATAGTTATGTAAGAAACCTAGGGATTTTTATCACAAAACCCTAACAAGGAGTGTAAATGAGCCTTGATTATAACTTGTTCTTGAAAAATGTATGAAATCTTCTTGGTGTTCTTATGGTGGCGGAGCAATATGGAGAGAAAAGGAGAGAATATGTTTGATATTTGCTAGTTGATTTGTGTTGTAATGTGTTACGGAAGTAAAATCATGAAACATAAGGAACATTTGCATTAAATTTAGTCAAGCAATCAAGTGTTATGGAAAGCTTAGGGTGGCTAGGGGGGGGGGCATACATGGAGAAAAAGGAAGAAATAGATGGCTAATTAAAGTTCTTGTCCATGTGTTGGAAGTATTAGTGTGTTTTTGTATACATTAGGTGTTATCGGGTACCGTGTTAACTAAAAATGAATGGTGACGAAGTAAAATAAAATGCGACGAAGTTGTAAAAATTGTAAAATCATATTCCTTGCAAGAATTGGGTGTTAGAATAATTATCGGGTTGAAAATTCGCAAACCACGACGGTTATAAGCGTTTAACGAGAAATATAGCAAATGATTTAAAAACACCGAGTAAAGTAATAATATAATCTTTATATCATTAAAATTAGCATGAAAATACATTAGGATCATAGTCGGGAGTGTCGGGTATAATGTTAGTAGTAATGACTGAGTGGTAACGTTAATTAAATAATTTAAACATACGTTAATGAAAATCACACAAACCCGTGCATGACCTAATATGATAATGATGTTACTGATGATATGTAGACTACTCTAGTCTATATGACGTGTCTTAACTGATGATGTATGAATACGCAGCTAAACCATACTGGTTAGGCAAATTTGAATACCCGTAAACCTAGTTTATGAAAGGATGAACGATAACCATGAATAGTGATTTCCCTCCAGGAATGAATTGTGTTTTGTGAATAGTAAAATTTTTAAAAACTTCTCAAAGTCTCAAACCGACTTAAAAAATGATGAATAGTGAAATGATGAACAGTAAATTCCCGAGATGAATAGTGAAATTTTGAATCTTGAAAAAGGGCCTGAAATTACGATTTGTGACATCGACCTATACTTTTTCTCTTTCTCTCATCTCTTTCGCTCATACTCTTGTGTTATATCTACTATGGTGACCTAACAAGTGGTATCAATCGCCTAAAGATCATTGTTTTGTGTCTTTTTTAAGTCGTACGTACAACATTTTTCACAAAAGGTTTGGTTTTTATTGGTTCAATCGCGACTAAACTTTGTTTCTTACACTTATTCTTAAAGCTTGTACAAGTTTTTAGGCTTTTTTAGTGTTTAGAAATCTAGTTAACAGTCAAAGTTAAGTTCTTTATAAGGTTTTACATGTTTTAGTCGTAGTTAAGATTTTTACGTTTCATTGAACTTTTAGAAATTTTAGTTTAAAGTTTAAAGTTTGCAACTTTCCTGTTATTTAAGTAATTTTAAGGGTTTTTGATCGGTTGGTTTAGTTTAGAAGTTTATGTTTTGTCGTTAAAATTGATTTCCAAAAAACTATTGTTCCATCAAACTTTCACCTAGGGTTCATCGAACTTTCAACATAAGGGTTCATCGAATTTTGGTTAGGGATCATCGAACTTTGCACAGTTAGGGTTCATCAAACTTTTGGAGAACAAGGCTCATCGAACTTAAACAAAGACACTTCTTCTACACAATCTGTGGTTTACTCAGTACTTTCCTTGCTTGTATAAGCTTGTGAAATACTTCGACTAAGGGAAAATCTTCTATCTTGTATAAGTTAGACAGATCTCATTGAACTTGCATTTTCATCGAACTTGCACTTGTTCATCAAACTTGCACTTTCATCAAACTTGCATCTCATCTCATCGAACTTAGACTTTGTAAACTTCATCAAACTTACAACATATCAAACTTATCGAACTTTATAACTGTGAACAGTGACATCGAACTTACAATAGTGAACAGTGACATCGAACTTTATAACAGTGAACAGTGTCATCGAACTTCACATCAGTGAATAGTGACGTCGAACTTACACAAAAAACCAAAACCAAATCTCATCTTCTACAACACACTTCAAAATTATCTACAAGATCCATTTTGTCATAAGCACAAGTTAACAATCACAATCATGTCTCAACCACCTCACTTCAACTACTTTCCTTAGTAGTATCCTCAGCAACAGCAGTATCCTCTACAACAGCAGTATCCTCAGCAACAACAGTATCCTCAGCAACAGCAGTACCCACAACAATAACAATTCTTTTCCACAAAAACAATTCATTCAACGACAACCATATCTTCCACCACAATTTGCAATGCAATCATTAACTACATTTCCTCCTCCATCTAAAGAACCACATTGGTTTGCTCAAATGTCTGCGGCAATCAGTAGCCAACAGTCTATTCATGAAGCTGGATCACTTGTACGACCTCCAATGCTCACTCCTGGAAGTTATGTTCAATGGGAAAGTCGATTCTTTAGGTTCATCAACCTCAGGAAACCTCATGGTAAATATCTAAAAAAGGTTATACTTGAAGGTCCATTCCAAATGCCAACAATAACTGTTCAGAGAACCACATGCTATTCCTCCAAGACCTGAAACTGTTACCACCCTTCCTAAGAATCAACTAACAGCAGAACAAATACTTCACCGTGAAGCTGATGAACTTGCAATGGAGTATATTGCTCTAGGTATACCTAATCCAATTCTTTGAAGTGTTGATGCTTAGAAAACTGCAAAAGACATGTAAGAACATATATATCTCTTGATGGAAGGCACTGAACTTAACCAAGAAGACATGGAATCCAAACTTTATCTCGAATATGAAATGTTCATGATTAATCCAGGAGAGTCACTTGAGTATTATTATCATCGATTCACAAACATCATTAATGACTTGGACAGACACAACATCATCTTACCAAATATTGCAATCAACACGAAGTTTCTCAAATGTCTAGGTCCTGATTGGCAAAAGTATGTCACATTTGTTCGTGAAGCCAAAAATCTACATAATGCGAAGTATGGATTGTTGTATGACTATTTGAAGCACCATCAACCTGAGGTTGATAAAGATAGAGCTATGCGTGCAACGTTTACACCATCGAATCCATTAGCACTTATGGCTCAATCTTATTGTGCTCCATATCCACCACCTAATCACTCTTCTTTTCCTCAACAATCACCCTCGACCCAAATCATTCCATATGATTCATCACATCCATCAACTGACACTCAACTAGTTCCATACTTTAACTCAGATTCCATGTTCTACACACAAACAAATGATGAGGACGACGATGCATTCAACTCATTGAATCAAGGATTTGCTCTCATTGCTCGAGCCTTCAGAAAATTTCAAACAAATCTAACAATCGTCTTCGTACTTCATCTAACACAAGGAATCAAGCTGTTATACAAGATGGATGGGTGGAAGTGCATAATCGTAATTATGGACGTCAACTGGGCTCTGGAGGTTATGCGGGTAATTCAGGAAATGGACAAGTGTTTAATACAACTGGTGTAAATAGGAACAATGTAGGTGCTCCTAAAAGAAGGGTTGACATTGTTGAAACTATAAATTTATCAAATGGGAATACGGGGACAAGGTTCTACAACTGTAATGGCAAGGGTCATCTGGCTAATGCATGTGCAAAACCGAGAACCAGAGGCAGTGATTTTCACAAACAAGCATTACTTCTTGAACTTAAGGACAAAGCTGGTGGAAATCTCACTGACAAAGAAAACAGTTTCATGACAAATGCTTATTTAGATGATGATATGGAAGACTTGGAAGCTAATGCAGCAGTTATGTTGATGGCAAACATGTAGGAACTTCACATGAGTGACACAGGCCCAGTCTATGATACTGATGGCTTGTCTCAGGTAGTCAATCCAAATACATGTCTCATACATGAACTAGAGTCTCCATCTGCATCTGCATCAGACAAGCATCAATTTATTCATGACAATTCATTGCTAACTCTTCAAGAAGATGATTAAACTAACCCTGTTGTTACATTTGATGTTCCAATTGAGAACCTTAACAATGATCAACTTGAACAGATTGAAACTTTGTCTGATCCAGATCCAGAACTCATGACCTTGCTTATGACCACCCAATCCCAAGTTGAAAAATGTAATGAAATCAACTGTAAGTTAAAAGCTACAATTGCATCATTAACTGCGGATCTTGAGTGCTCTAAAACACAACTCGCAAATTTTGAAACACAAACAAAACGTGAACAAAGCTTTGAAGTTGCTTTTCAAAATGCGTATGTCAAAGAACAAGAGCTACAACATCAACAACGAGAGTTAGTCGCTTCCAAAAATAACTTGGTTTCTCAAATGGAACAAGAAAAACATGAATTCAAACAACAAGTTGAACACCTCAATTCTGAACTTTCAAAAATAAAAACGGAAATGTCAACTTGTCAAGCTAGTTTTTCTAAACATAAGCAAGTGTCTAGGAAACGAATTAATTCTTATCTTGATGAAATCATAGATTTGGAAAGTAATTAAAAGAGTTTCAAAAAGTGGTTTACAAAACCGGTGAGTCTGTAACAACAATTCAAAATTTTACTTTAAAGCAAAATCCCCAAGGTAATGGTTTTGCCCTTGGTGACGATAAACCACGTTTTCTAAACAAAGTACTCAAGGAAAATCCGAAGTTGTATAGTGCTGAACATTTATTTGATGATTCAATTATGCGTGTTATTGTATATAACTGTGAGGAAGAACAGGAACAGGAAGACGAGAGTCGATAAAAAATGAGCAATGTTAAGTTTAATAAACCATTTGATTACTCAAAATTACCTCATATTTTTGACACTTTTGTTCCTCAAAAAGAAAAAATAGAACAACCTTGGTTTATCACTCAAATTCATGAATCTACTTCTGATGTTGGTCCCGTTATACCAGTTGCACAAATAAATGGCTCTTTACCATCCTCTGGTGAAATTCAACCATTACAAAAATGATGTCTTGTACTTCGGTATTTTGACACGTTTATGGAAGATATTAAATTTTTGGAACAAGCAATTGAACGTAATTCTGAGATAACTGTTTCAACTTTTCAATCTGCTTACGCATAAGAACAAAGACAAAATTTTCAAACACAATTTTTACCTAATGTCCAACATTTGTGTCTTTGTGCAACACACTGGGAACGGGAACTACAAAATGAAGTGTCATCTATGATGAACATTTTCAATGCAACAGAAAATTCAATTTCCAAACAAAAACGTCGAAACAAAATTCTTTAAAGTGAAACAGATCGACTCTTGGAAGATGTTCTCAGTTCTGACATTATCTCGGTGATCATGAATTCTATT
Source organism: Artemisia tridentata subsp. tridentata (assembly GCA_021014915.2). NCBI lineage: Eukaryota > Viridiplantae > Streptophyta > Magnoliopsida > Asterales > Asteraceae > Artemisia > Artemisia tridentata. The sequence continues at coordinate 258,960,312 of CP139504.1, read as the reverse complement.
TATGATTCTTGTAATTCTTTCCTTATTGCTGACCATTACTCTGAGGATGAAAAGTTGACACACGAGATTGTGATTTTAAAAGCTGAAAATAAGAGAATCATTAAACAAAATGATGATGTTCAAAGTAAACTTTCAACATTGATTTTTCAACGAAAACAACAACTTCAATGGTGTGAGGCTCAAAGCATTGACTTTGAATTAGCTTTACAACACCAAAAAAAAAATGGGTTTTTGTAACCACCCGTAATTTTCCCAACATTATTTTAATTGTAAAAAATTAACTAATTATTATTTGACAATTTATTTGAGCATTTTTGGAGCCTACATGATTATTTTAGGAGGTTATCTCGCACACTGAAGCATACAGTAACCCTTCAAACTATTTAACTTTATCAAGAAAAGTGAAGTTATCACTTCCTGACACTTACTGACAATTTATTTACGAAACCGGGAAGTCACCTTGCTTTTCTGAAAAACACGACACCACACGCGTACCGACAGCACCTTAGTAATGGTTCAATTTTGTAATTCATTTTCAGAGTCAATAAATTTTATTCTATGTTAGTTTTGTAAAAACGTCTTCTAAATTTTATTTGTCACATTTATACCAACCCGAAGTACCACGATTACACCGGAGCTCAACGGGACGCACCTAAATCTATTAATCTAACACTTACCCTTATTAAATAAAAACCTAACACTTACTTTTATTTAAAATCAACATTTACTTTCTTTTTCTTTTTGTGTAAATCCTTACCTTTAAATTAAAAAAAAAAAAAAAAAAAGAAAGAAAAAAGAAAGAAAGATATAAAACGTTAAAACACTTTACCCTCTCCCTTATCCCCACAAACTCAGCCACACGTCTCTCTCTTCTGCATCTCCTTCCCCATCTGCTTCTTCTGATAACCTTCAACGTCACCCTGGTCCTCACAAAAACAGATCACGCGTCTGCCTAAAGATGGTGACCTTTCTCTAGCTAATCTCTTCACAAGACCACGCCAAGAAAGCCATGGTCAGAGTTACTTCTTTTCTTTCTTTTTAATCGGTGCAACGCAACAAGATGGGACACACTCAAATTCCTATACATCACACACTCACTCTCCCTCTAGGGTTTCCGCCACCCCTGCTACGGCCAATCTCCGGCCAACCACCACCCTTGGCTACCACAGCCGCCGCCTACGCCAGGAGATCAAGAAGAGGTCGAGGGTCTGTTTGATTGGTTGTTCGCTACAAGTTGAAGTAAAAAGGGGTCACGAATAGTTTTTAGCTGGGTGATTTTGTTCGTGGTTTTGGGCGTGTGATTCATCTCCTCCATCTTCCTTTGTCTCGCTACCTTTTCTTGTGGTATGTTAACCACCCACCCCTTTGTAATCTTTTTCTTTAATTAATCCAAATTAATAAAATTGTATTACATAGTTTTCGTGGATATAAAAACTCGGCTAAATTTGTTTTGATAAAGATTTCGTGTGGTGTTTGTTTTGATTTCGTGTGATAAAATCTTGGATCTATACGAGTGTTCATGGTTATTTCAAACTAAGTCAACTCGACTCGGGCGAGTCGAGTCGACTCAGCCGAGTCAAGCAGTTCCGGATCACAGTTGTATTATTGCCTTGTTACGGGTCGGGTCGACTCAGTTCTCGTCACGGTTTTGATACGGATTTACTTGTCATGATATTGCATATTCTTGCATTCTAGTGTTGCGTATTCTTGTGTTTGCTGTTTCTAGTAATATATGAATTTGTGGATTAAAATATGTGCTTGAAAACAATCAATGTAGTCTCATGAATTAAAACTGGGTGTTAATCTTGCGTCAGGTAAAAGACACCCGAGAAGGTGTGTTAGCTGTCTCTTTTTTTTGTGTTGGTTCGAGTTCGAAACCCACAAGGTGGGCCTGATAAAAGATATAAAGAGTATCGTGTTTGCAAAATGTATGTTTTCTTTTGTTCGGGTTAACGCAAAACCACAAGGGTGGTTTGTTTGCTGTTGGGTAACGAGAACCACGAGAGTGGTGCCCATTATGGTTGTTTCGAGTCAACTTTTGTTGTGTTTGCATTCTTTTTGTGACTTACGTTGCCCATGCCATCTCTTTGATTCGGATATAACCTGTCGCAAGCGTCATTTGTACTCAGATTGTATGATTTCATATCTGTAAGCGTATAAGTATATATGGTGAGTTCCGGATATTATGTTTGTGTTTGCATGTGCTTTGGTGGGACTTATGAAAACTAATAACCATATGTGTAAGCTTACAAACTTGAACATATTAGTCCAATATAGTAAGTAATTAAAGTAACAAAATATTCTCAAGTATTGACTCTTGGCATAAGTACTGCAAACTCAGAAAACAACTCCCATATCTCAACTAAACTTTAACACTATTGTATTTCTGTTCAAAAGTTTAAATAGGATAACATGTATTTTCAAGTACAGACTTAATAAAGGATCCCCTGTTCATTTTTACATGTGCCTCCTTGATAAACACTGCATTTGAGAAACCCACTATATATGTGTTGTTATGTGGTTCATGGGCCAAGCCCCAAGCAATAAAAAAGGGGTGTGTTTGGCCTGTTCAGTTATGGGTTCAAAAGCCCATAAGACTTGTGTATTGTTGATGAGTTTAACGGCTATGGGAAATTAGAGTATGTGCAAGTATAAAGTACACCAAGCATATTAGTTATTTTATCAAAGTAGGATAACATGTATTGTAATACTAAATACTTGACAACGGACATAACTACTTAACGGATTTTACATTGGATTGTTATTTGACATTTGACATATACCGGATAAAATCATGAGACAATTTAACTATATCGAACTAATCTGACATTTTTAGACTAGACTTATACTTTAATGTCGAAAAACCTTTTATCTTATAAAAACCCAACAATAATCGAAACTTGTAGATTTATTTATGTGAAAACATTTACCATATGATATACTAATTTAAGTTTCTTTTAAAACTTAAATTACATTTCCAAAACTTTATTGATTATTGCCGAACTATTTGGGATTATTGGGAAAACACCGAAAACTTATTAATTGACTCAGTTTGTTGACATTTTCCTTTGTCATTGTTTTTCCTTGACTTCGCTTGTCATTCATCCTCGAGTGAAGTCCTCGTCGGTACTTTTCTCGACTATGTCGATTTTCTATTCCAATCTGGCGTGAGTATTCTTTGAGTCTATGCTGCCTTACCACCACACGAAACATTAACATTAAACTTTTTACAAACTTTGATTCGAGTAATCCACGAAAATTAAGACGTTTGTCTTTTGAAAACTCTTTACTTTTCAAGACGTATTCTGAGATAACTATATACATATTAGGTTGTGCCGATCCGGCACCATTGTGCCTGTACTCTCGAAATCGTTGTGTTTTGCTCTTGATGCCAGTTGTGACCACTGTAATATTTTGTGTTGCTGCAAGCCAAGGTGAGTTCATGGCCCCTACTTTTACTGGTTTTTAAACTGTTTTAGGGGGAGAATACATGCTCGTTTTAACTAAACTCAATGACTGTTTACTTGAAATCTGCAAACTGTTTACTCAATATCTGACTGTTGAGCTGAATTATTTGAATTGGTTATTTGAAGGCATTATGTGATTGACTGATATGTAACCCCACTCTATTTAAACTTGTTTTACAATCGGGGTGAGAAACATGCAAAACTTTTTTATGGACCAACACTCTTGTTATCAAACTATTACGCGGATTAGCCTAAGCACTATTATGTCTCAAATTGCCCAAACTCATGAACCGTCAATTCCTGCTGGGAAGCGCGAATGTTATAAATAGATCTATTGGGAGTAACGTCCCCGTTCGGGTTGACCGGATAGGCAAACGAACGTATACCATGTCGAAACTACAAGTGTCTGGGATACACACTTGCCGGGCCACTAATATTTAACATGCTTCTAGAGCATGCACACTGTTATAGCTTCGGTTACATGAACTTAGAGCTAGCGTAATAAACTATTTTATTTTGGGTTGCTTACCCTACACTTGGTCCACATCACAAACTTTACTTGAAGGTAAACACTATTTTCAAGATATTGTGAGCGACACAATGGTCACAAAACTCTTATGGAACTCACAGTATTTTTACTGCTTCATTACAAATCTATAAACTCACCAACCTCGTGTTGACACTTTTTAGCATGTATTTTCAGGTTTAAGGCGATAATCTAGTTGTGAAGGCTTTTGGCATGGCATGGCATGGTCATAGAAGACTCTGATATATTTGGGACCACTTGAAATCTTTTATGGGCTTATATTTCCGCACTATTTTTGAAATTTTGTAAACAAATCACTTTTGAATATGAAATCTATTTTAAATGGTTGAGGTAAAACCATTCTTTATACTTTGTGTTGTGACACCAATTTATTAGCACCAAAACATGTATGCTTCCGCAGGACCTGATTTTCGGGGTGTTATAGATTGGCATCAGAGCCTAGGTTATAGAGAACTAGGTATTTTTCAAACCTAGACTATAACCATTTTTACAAAAACAAAACCCTATGACCGCCACATGCCTGCCTGCCATGCTGATGCCTCATTTGTGATTTTATTGCTAATATAATTGATGAGATGTGCACACTGTTATTGGATAAGTATATCCATCTATTTTCACTATCTACTATAAGTACCTTCGACATACTTATACACACGCATCATACTCGTCGTAGCATTACGCCTTTTCTCTACGCAATCTCATCAATCGTCCTCGAGTGTGGACATCCGCCCTAATTATTTAAGAAAACTTTTAAAAGTAAGGGATATATTACTGGTGTAACTAAGCTGACTATTCCAAAATTTATTGAACCTCGGTGGAATATAGACTGATCACCTATATTCGACCAGGGACAGTGGGACATAGCCTGATCACCTATGTCCGACTCAGAGGTAAATTTTGCAATACTCAGACTAGTTATACTAGGAGTTATGTCCAGATTGATTTTCTACTTGAGTGCCGAAAGTTTAAAATTTATGTGCGTACAAAATTATTACCTAACATGAACATTCACATCTACAGACAACACACTGGCATCACAACACCTTATGAACCGTAATACATCAGCGCCGCTATACTTCTCCATTTAGATGGAATTTCTGTTTTTCGCCGTCTGACCGTAAATTGCATCGGGTCGGTTAGACTCGATTGGCACCGTTTGGACCCAAGTTGCTTATTTGTAACTCCTCGAGATCGTAATAAGCCCATTTTAGCTTATTGGAGAATTAGAATTGGTGTTGACCATGTTTAAATCTGAACCTCTTTCCAGATTTGAAATTCTCATTCAGCTTTGTTTTGTTGTGGCTTCGCTACAGTCACTTCCACCTTAAACCCTACACTCAAATGATGTTTTACTTTCCGCGTTAAACACTAAGTACACTATCGAGACAACCAGCCAATTGCTAGTAGCAATCAACATCCTCCTTCAGAGTCGTACTCTGCACTCGCTAAACACCCCATTCGGCAGAGATTCTGCGCCCGACAGAAACCTTAAAACCCTAAGGAATAACTTGAACCACGTTCCTTGGGACAATCACCTAAATTCTCCTTTCGTCTCTCAGGAATATCAATTATTTTTGCTACACTCATAAAATAATAAACCATGTCGCTAATACCATACAAACTGTTTTCGATTATTCTACAGACCATATTGCGGTCACCCTACGAATGTTTTACTGCTAGTTTATGAAATCAAAATTTTCAACCTTACAACTATTTTGTAAACAACGAATAGTTCTCGTTCTATAAAATGTTTTACAAATCATTTCAAAAGTTATTTTATAAACCGATTTGGCGTCTTGCTACTATATCACAAAACTAAGCTACAATTTTGCTACTAATTTCAAATAATAAATTGTCTTCTTATTACTCTATAAACTGTCGTACAACCCGTTTTGTAAACTATTTTGCAATAGCCCGGTAAACTATCCACCCACCTGGAAAGCATTTATATTACTACCTCTTGGTACTACAAAAGTAAATTGAATACTTATGTTTATGAAATCTGTAGTGATATCTTTCTAAAACACTCACTTAGATGCGTGAAATTTTTCTGCTCAAACTTTATCAACTATTGTTAAGAAATGTCAAACGTCAACTTTTATGGAAATTATTCCATCCACAACATGACTAAGAACCGTTTTGCGAAATTTTAAATCTTTTGAAACCGTGTCACCCTGCGTATCTATTGATCGCCAACAAAGGAATGTGTTTTAGCTGGAAAGTTATTTTTGTCAAATTCGTATAAAAACCTACTCAAATAAAGTTTTCGAACAAGATTTCAATCCAACGCTATGAGGAGGAAAAACACACCACTCCGAATCAAACCTTGACAATGAGTCATTATGCTATCTTATCACTCTAAATCATAACATGTATCTCACCAACTTACAAAAATGGGAAAAAACAATGGTAGACAACCTGGTTATCCTCCCGCAAACAAAGAGAAACCCCCCTAAACAGCCTGGTGAGACTCAAATCTGTTATGAGTACCAACATCTCCTTCCAGACATAAATTTATCGGATAACATAAACTGAAATCCGGGACGGATTTCGCGTTAAGGAGGGTAGACTGTAACCACCCGTAATTTTCCCAACATTATTTTAATTGTAAAAAATTAACTTATTATTATTTGGCAATTTATTTGAGCATTTTTGGAGCCTACATGATTATTTTAGGAGGTTATCTCGCACACTGAAGCATACAGTAACCCTTCAAACTATTTAACTTTATCAAGAAAAGTGAAGTTATCACTTCCTGACACTTACTGACAATTTATTTACGAAACCGGGAAGTCACCTTGCTTTTCTGAAAAACACGACACCACACGCGTACCGACAGCACCTTAGTAATGGTTCAATTTTGTAATTCATTTTCGGAGTCAATAAATTTTATTCTATGTCAGTTTTGTAAAAACGTCTTCTAAATTTTATTTGTCACATTTATACCAACCCGAAGTACCACGATTACACCGGAGTTCAACGGGACGCACCTAAATCTATTAATCTAACACTTACCCTTATTAAATAAAAACCTAACACTTACTTTTATTTAAAATCAACATTTACTTTCTTTTTCTTTTTGTGTAAACCCTTACCTTTAAATTAAAAAAAAAAAAAAAAAGAAAAAAAAAAAAGAAGATATAAAACGTTAAAACACTTTACCCTCTCCCTTATCCCCACAAACTCAGCCACACGTCTCTCTCTTCTGCATCTCCTTCCCCATCTGCTTCTTCTGATAACCTTCAACGTCACCCTGGTCCTCACAAAAACAGATCACGCGTCTGCCTAAAGATGGTGACCTTTCTCCAGCTAATCTCCTCACAAGACCACGCCAAGAAAGCCATGGTCAGAGTTACTTCTTTTATTTCTTTTTAATCGGTGCAACGCAACAAGATGGGACACACTCAAATTCCTATACATCACACACTAATTCTCCCTCTAGGGTTTCCGCCACCCCTGCTACGGCCAATCTCCAGCCAACCACCACCCTTGGCTACCACAGCCGCCGCCTACACCAGGAGATCAAGAAGAGGTCGAGGGTCTGTTTGATTGGTTGTTCGCTACAAGTTGAAGTAAAAAGGGGTCACGAATAGTTTTTAGATGGGTGATTTTGTTCGTGGTTTTAGGCGTGTGATTCATCTCCTCCATCTTCCTTTGTCTCGCTACCTTTTCTTGTGGTATGTTAACCACCCACACCTTTGTAATCTTTTTCTTTAATTAATCCAAATTAATAAAGTTGTATTACATAGTTTTCGTGGATATAAAAACTCGGCTAAATTTGTTTTGATAAAGATTTCGTGTGGTGTTTGTTTTGATTTCGTGTGATAAAATCTTGGATCTATACGAGTGTTCATGGTTATTTCAAACTAAGTCAACTCGACTCGGGCGAGTCGAGTCGACTCAGCCGAGTCAAGCAGTTCCGTATCACAGTTGTATTATTGCCTTGTTACGGGTCGGGTCGACTCAGTTCTCGTCACGGTTTTGATACGGATTTACTTGTCATGATATTGCATATTCTTGCATTCTAGTGTTGCGTATTCTTGTGTTTGCTGTTTCTAGTAATATATGAATTTGTGGATTAAAATATGTGCTTGAAAACAATCAATGTAGTCTCATGAATTAAAACTGGGTGTTAATCTTGCGTCAGGTAAAAGACACCCGAGAAGGTGTGTTAGCTATCTCTTTTTTTTGTGTTGGTTCGAGTTCGAAACCCACAAGGTGGGCCTGATAAATGATATAAAGAGTATCGTGTTTGCAAAATGTATGTTTTCTTTTGTTCGGGTTAACGCAAAACCACAAGGGTGGTTTGTTTGCTGTTGGGTAACGAGAACCACGAGAGTGGTGCCCATTATGGTTGTTTCGAGTCAACTTTTGTTGTGTTTGCGTTCTTTTTGTGACTTACGTTGCCCATGCCATCTCTTTGATTCGGATATAACCTGTCGCAAGTGTCATTTGTACTCAGATTGTATGATTTCATATCTGTAAACGTATAAGTATATATGGTGAGTTCCGGATATTATGTTTGTGTTTGCATGTGCTTTGGTGGGACTTATTAAAACTAATAACCATATGTGTAAGCTTACAAACTTGAACATATTAGTCCAATATAGTAAGTAATTAAAGTAACAAAATATTCTCAAGTATTGACTCTTGGCATAAGTACTGCAAACTCAGAAAACAACTCCCATATCTCAACTAAGCTTTAACACTATTGTATTTCTGTTCAAAAGTTTAAATAGGATAACATGTATTTTCAAGTACAGACTTAATAAAGGATCCCCTGTTCATTTTTACATGTGCCTCCTTGATAAACACTGCATTTGAGAAACCCACTATATATGTGTTGTTATGTGGTTCATGGGCCAAGCCCCAAGCAATAAAAAAGGGGTGTGTTTGGCCTGTTCAGTTATGGGTTCAAAAGCCCATAAGACTTGTGTATTGTTGATGAGTTTAACGGCTATGGGAAATTAGAGTATGTGCAAGTATAAAGTACACCAAGCATATTAGTTATTTTATCAAAGTAGGATAACATGTATTGTAATACTAAATACTTGACAACGGACATAACTACTTAACGGATTTTTACATTGGATTGTTATTTGACATTTGACATATACCGGATAAAATCATGAGACAATTTAACTATATCGAACTAATCTGACATTTTTAGACTAGACTTATACTTTAATGTCGAAAAACCTTTTATCTTATAAAAACCCAACAATAATCGAAACTTGTAGATTTATTTATGTGAAAACATTTACCATATGATATACTAATTTAAGTTTCTTTTAAAACTTAAATTACATTTCCAAAACTTTATTGATTATTGCCGAACTATTTGGGATTATTGGGAAAACACCGAAAACTTATTAATTGACTCAGTTTGTTGACATTTTCCTTTGTCATTGTTTTTCCTTGACTTCGCTTGTCATTCATCCTCGAGTGAAGTCCTCGTCGGTACTTTTCTCGACTATGTCGATTTTCTATTCCAATCTGGCGTGAGTATTCTTTGAGTCTATGCTGCCTTACCACCACACGAAACATTAACATTAAACTTTTTAAAAACTTTGATTCGAATAATCCACGAAAATTAAGACGTTTGTCTTTTGAAAACTCTCTACTTTTCAAGACGTATTCTGAGATAACTATATACATATTAGGTTGTGCCGATCTGGCACCATTGTGCCTGTACTCTCGATATCGTTGTGTTTTGCTCTTGATGCCAGTTGTGACCATTGTAATATTTTGTGTTGCTGCAAGCCAAGGTGAGTTCATGGCCCCTACTTTTATTGGTTTTTAAACTGTTTTAGGGGGAGAATACATGCTCGTTTTAACTAAACTCAATGACTGTTTACTTGAAATCTGCAAACTGTTTACTCAATATCTGACTGTTGAGCTGAATTATTTGAATTGGTTATTTGAAGGCATTATGTGATTGACTGATATGTAACCCCACTCTATTTAAACTTGTTTTACAATCGGGGTGAGAAACATGCAAAACTATTTTATGGACCAACACTCTTGTTATCAAACTATTACGCGGATTAGCCTAAGCACTATTATGTCCCAAATTGCCCAAACTCATGAACCGTCAATTCCTGCTGGGAAGCGCGAATGTTATAAATAGATCTATTGGGAGTAACGTCCCCGTTCGGGTTGACCGGATAGGCAAACGAACGTATACCATGTCGAAACTACAAGTGTCTGGGATACACACTTGCCGGGCCACTGATATTTAACATGCTTCTAGAGCATGCACACTGTTATAGCTTCGGTTACATGAACTTAGAGCTAGCGTAATAAACTATTTTATTTTGGGTTTCTTACCCTACACTTGGTCCACATCACAAACTTTACTTGAAGGTAAACACTATTTTCAGGACATTGTGAGCGACACAATGGTCACAAAACTCTTATGGAACTCACAGTATTTTTACTGCTTTATTACAAATCTATGAACTCACCAACCTCGTGTTGACACTTTTTAGCATGTATTTTCTGGTTTAGGGCGATAATCTAGTTGTGAAGGCTTTTGGCATGGCATGGCATGGTCATAGAAGACTCTGATATATTTGGGACCACTTGAAATCTTTTATGGGCTTATATTTCCGCACTATTTTTGAAATGTTGTAAACAAATCACTTTTGAATATGAAATCTATTTTAAATGGTTGAGGTAAAAGCATTCTTTATACTTTGTGTTGTGATACTAATTTAGTAGCACCCAAACATGTATGCTTCCGCAGGACCCGATTTTCGGGGTGTTACAGTTTTACAAACAATTTGTCCTCAAAAGTTGAAAATCTTGATGATGAGAACGCAGTCTTACAGTGTTAATTGCTCAAATATGAAAAAGAAATTGAGAATTTAAAAAATGAGTACAAAACAATTTATGACTCTTTGAAAAAGACTCGGTCTCAACTTTTGAAAGAAAACGCAGACTGTAGGAAAGGCCGTGAAGCCACTGTTCGCTTAAATAGAGAACTTGATAGCAAACTACAGGATCAGCAACACATCATCCTTGAATTAAAAGAGAAACTCCAATTACTAGAAAAAGGAAAATCTGTTAACACAAATGTGATTGCACCAGGAATATACAAGCTAGACACCACGTCTAGGCAGAACATCACAAACACAAATCAAACCACTAATTTGATTCCTTCCAACTCTACAGGAATAGTCGCCACTACTAGCGTTAGCAGATCAAAGCGTAAGAACAACAAATGAAAGACTAGGATCTGGCAACGTAGAAGCGGGAAACTAGAAGCCCAAGAAGTGAAAGATCAACTTAAGAATTTGAATAAAATGCATGTTGCTTCTGATTTAGATTCGAACGTAAAAACCTGTAATTCCAATATCGATGTAATGAATGCTCAGACTTTGAATGTTTTAAACGTTATTGCTTCTTGTGTTTTCTGTCGTAAAAGCATGTTATCTGGTGATCATACGAAATGTGTTGCAAAATCTCTTTTATCTCGTAATAGGAAAGTTAAAGCTGACAATACCTATAGGCCCACTAATGCTTCTAAGTCTGTGTTAGGAAAACCGCCAGTTGTAGTTTCTAAAAATGCCTTAGATACTCCCATAGTTGCGAATACAAATCCTAAGATAGTGCAATCACCTAGCGAATTCACTAAGATAAAAGAACGAAAAAGTTAGACATGGCAACGTTGGCTAGAAGGGACACCTAGTTTTAAATGGATACCTAAAATTGTTAATGTGTGTTCTTCTAACCCAACGGAACCCACAAGTTCTTTGGGTTCCATCCTAAGAATTATTCCACCTTCTTCATCTTCGTGTCATGCAGGTGTTCCAAATCATTCTATGGATTGTTGATAGCGGTTGTACCCGACATATGACTGGCAATCTCAAACTGTTAGTAAACTTTGTTGCAAAGTTCATCGGCACTGTCAGATTCGGGAACGATAACTTCGCTGCTATCATGGGCTATGGAGATTATGTCAATGGCAACATCGAAATTAGTTGTGTGTATTATGTCGAAGGCCTTAGTCACAATCTTTTCTCAGTCGGTCAATTCTATGATGGGGATTTGGAAGTTGCATTTAGGGAGAAAACATGCTTCATTCATGATTTACAAGGAAATGATCTAATGTCAGGCACTCGTGGAACAAGTCTTTACACAATCTCTATGTCTGATATGACTGCTTCTTCTCCAATATGTCTGCTCTCCAAAGCAACTTCGACAAAATCATGGTTATGGCACAAATGACTTTCTCATTTGAACTTCAAAACCATGACTGAACTTGCACGTCACAAGCTAGTCGACGGTCTTCCAAGATTCCGTTTTTCCAAAGATCACATATGTCCAGCATTTGAACAACGAAAAGCACTCGTGCACACTTTCCCACAAAAACAGCACCCAGTACTGATCATATTCTTCAACCACTTCACATGAATTTGTGTGGCCCAATGCGCGTGCAGATGATTAACGACAAACGCTACATTCTAGTAATTGTTGATGACTACTCCAGATGGACTTATGTTTATTTTCTAGGAATTAAAGATCAAGCTCCTCCTATGATCATCACCTTTCTCAAGAAAATTCAAGTTCAGCTTCGTAATATGGTCGGAAAAGTTAGAACAGACAACGGCACTGAATTCAAGAATCAAACTCTTCGAGCTTATTTTGAAAAAGTGGGAATTGAACATTAAGAGTCCATTGCAAGAAGTCCAGAACAGAATGGGGTTGTTGAAAGACGCAACAGGACGTTGGTGGAAGCTGCAAGATCGATGTTAATTAATGCTCAACTTCCGGATTACTTATGGGCAGAAGCTATCTCGACTGCATGCTACACTCAAAACCGTTGTATGATCAACCAACGCCACCACAAAACACCTTATGAGCTTGTCCATAATCGAAAACCGAATATAAAATACTTTCATGTATTTGGTGCTCTTTGTTATCCAAATAATGATCGTGAAGACTTTGGCAAGCTCAAAGCTAAAGCTGACATCGGTGTGTTCATTGGATACTGTGAAACCTCTAAAGGCTTTCGCATCTGGAATTGTCGTACTAGAGTAATCATGGAAACCATTCATGTTAATTTTGATGAACCTCTTTCGCTAAACCATCAAGAATTGGAAACCTTGTTTGCTCTATTGTTTGATGATTCATTTACATGTCGTGCACCAGATGTATCTAATGTTTCCGCTGCGCCACCTGATAATATTCCTATACCTGATACACCTGCACCAACTACTACAACCGTTGCAACAGATGCACCTCCAATTGAATCTCCGACAATAGTAGAACAAAACGCTTCCAACACTGAAAATACAGCTGATGATCAACCTGAACATGAAGTACCCGCACCTGCAGATTATGACGAAAATGCATTCTTCAATCCATTTGCTCCGACTCCCACCATTCTAGATATTGCAGAGTCATCTACACGCAACTTGGATCCGTCTAATATGCACTCTCTTTATCAACATCACCCTTCAACACATAAATGGACAAGAGATCATCCCTTAGTAAATGTGATTGGTAATCCAGATAATCCAGTCATTACACGACAAAGAATTCACACGGATGGTGAAACTTGCATTTATGCTCTTACCGTCTGTCAAGCTGAACCAAATAACATTAAAGAAGCAATGACTTATGAAAACTGGATTGAATCAATGAAAGAAGAACTTGATCAATTCAAACGTCTTGAAGTCTGGAAATTGGTAGAAAGACTCGATGGAGTCTATGTTGTCGGACTTAAATGGATTTAGATAAACAAACTTGATGCTGATGGAACAGTAATTCATAACAAATCGCGTCTGGTTACCAAAGGCTTCAACCAAGAAGAAGGAATTGATTTTGAATAATCCTTTGCACCAGTGGCTAGACTTGAAGCTGCCCAATTGTTCCTGGCTTATGCTGCCCCCAAGAACTTCATTGTTTATCAAATGGACGTAAAAACTGCATTTCTAAATGGTCAACTCCGTGAAAAAGTGTATGTCACTCAACCAGAGGGCTTCATCGATCCAGATCATCCAAATCATTTATACAGACTCAAGAAAGCCCTTTACGGCCTAAACAAGCCCCGAGGGCATGGTACGATAAACTGTCCGAATTCTTACTTGCTAATCACTTTACCAAAGCATCAGTTGATCCCACACTATTTATTCAAAGACACGAGGAGGACATTTTAATTGTTCAAATTTATGTTGATGACATCATTTTTGGTTCAACACATAAAAAGTACTCAAATGCTTTTGCAAGACTAATGAAACAAAACTTTGAAATGTCCATGATGGGTGAACTAAAGTTCTTCTTAGGACTTCAAGTTCATCAATTCCCCCGTGGTATTTTTCTAAACCAGTCCAAATAAGCTATTGAGATTTTAAAGAAACATGGCATGACAAGTTTTGATATTTATAACACCCCTATGTTTGCCTCATCACCAAAGCTGGATGCTGATTTGCATGGGACACCAGTTGACCCTACAAAATACCGAAGTATTATTGGGTCTCTCATGTATCTAACAGCCAGCATACCAGATATAGTATTTGTTGTATATCTATGCTCCCGTTATCAGTCAAACCCAACTGAAAGACACCTCTCTAAGGCTAAAAGAATCCTTCGATATGTAAAGGGAACCATTAACTTGGGGATCTGGTATCCGAAGGATTCTGGTTTTGAACTAATAGCCTTTTCAGATGCTGACCATGCAGGTTGTTTAGATACACGCAAAAGTACTTCTGGTGGTGTTCAGTTTCTTGGAGATAAGCTAGTATCCTGGCGGTCCAAGAAGCAGGATTGCACTTCAATGTCATCAACAAAGGCGGAATATGTAGCCATGTCAGCATGCTGTGCTCAAGTCATTTGGATGAGATATTGTATGGGAATACGTTTAATTAATATCAAGTGTCGGTCATTATTTTATGTAATAGGTTGCTTAAGTTATAGGTCTTTATGTTTGTTTCATGGCCGACCCAATGTAGAAGGCCCATGGGCCGTGCCTTTTAGTTAGACGTATGGATGGAAGATCCTAGGAATTGTTGCCCTAGTCTTCCACTCCTATATATAGACATGTAATAATACTCTATTATTGTTGGTTATTTCATATATGCAAGCAAACTTTTGTCATTCTCTCTTATGTTATAATCGACCACTCTCTTATATCTTTCTCTCATCTCTATCTTTCTTAAAATATGTTAACATAAGTGTGGAATCTCGCATGAGCTCGAATCAGATATAACCAATGAATTGATGAAACTTAATTGTCATTAATAAAAAAGACTTGTCCTGGACGGGTTATAATTTCAAGCTGGTTTAACCAGTGATGTAAGCGTGTCTCGAATTGTACTTGTCTGACTAGAGTGTACCGTTTCAAGAAATTTTCTTTGAATGTGACCAGGATGGGTAATAATTTCAAGCTAGTCTAACTAGTGATGTAAGCGTGTCTCAGAGCGGTCATATTCACTGAAAATCAATCAATTCAAAAGTGCAAACTCCACCCGACATGTGCAAATTTATCTTAAAAACTTATGAGCACATGTGAAGGGGGAGTATTTCTGAAAAAGCAAAACTCTCAAGGTGTTAACAAAATATGTTTTATAATTATAAACACTTTGAGATATTTTCAACATAGGATAGTCATGGAGTTATAAGGTGGCTAAGCTTAGGAAATACGTCCTATGATCCGCCAGAACCGAAGGGATCTACCCATGGACAGTAATAATAGTTTAGTACTAGAAGTCCTTAGGTATGATTAAAAAAAAGGAGAAAAGAAATGAAAGGAGAAAGAAGGGGTTGAAGAATTAAAAAGAAAAGTTAGGAAAAATTGTGAAAAGATATAGCCCTTCAAATGTTCAACCTTAGGGCAGAAACCGGGTTCAATTCATATGCTACTGGATGTTACTGCGGTGACACCGGTATTGAAGACAATCCGTCATGGACCTAGTGACGCATTGCACTAAACCTTCTAGCCACTCAAGTATCTCTCAAAAGATACTTGTTTCATTTCTCATGGAGAACCTTTCCTAATCTATCGACCTTTCACTCCGAAATGTGTTGATATTGAAAAGGAGGCAATTTGCTCCATGCCTTCGACGACTTAAAATAAAAGCGCATTAAATCGAGTCTAGAGCCGTGAGATGCATCAAAAGATCTCTTAAGAACACTTAATATTTCTACACTGGTTGTTCAACACTAAGGACACCAGTTGTAAATAACAAGAGTCCTATGCATATCTTAGCAATCTGCCACGAACATTCATGAGGGAATTCACAATTGTGATTCTCAGTGATTGAATGAAAATTCCTGCCAGGGTCAACATCAAACAGCCCTGACAGCAGGTCACTTCGGTAATCCCTTTTGGGTTACGCTTAGTGTCCGCGGTGGTCTCAAACGGTCTACAGTCATGGAGTTATACTTCGGTATACTTCAGCGGCTCACCCTGAATCGTTGATACACTTTGGTGTATCTGTGTAAGCCCTCTTGGGGGCATCCGATTCAGGAACGGACTTGACAAGGATTAGAGAAAGTTTTCACACTATGCTGTTAACGATCTAAAAGACAACGAAAGCCTTTTTTCTTTCTTTTTCCGAAGTCCGAACCTATAAGTGTTGGATGCTTTATTGCTAACTGTTTTCATGTAGGCACTTATGGAGACCAGGAGTTCCACTACCACCATTATCATCAACTACATTCCATCTCCACATGCTCATACCTACATCAGAAAGTCATTCAAAGTTCAAAGACAATTCTCATCAAAGATCGAAGCAAACGTTCAAAAGTCAAAGATCAAAGCTAAAGAATGAGAATCACTTGAAGTATGAAGATCAAAGTCAATAGAAGTTTGAGCGTGGTGGAAAAGACGTAATGACACCGGAATTAAAGACGTTGATGAAAGGCAGATCACAAAAATATCACATCACAAAGAACAAGAACAAAGAACAAAGATACTAGAGACGTCAAAGCCAAAGAAGCAAAGAAGACGTCAAGCAACCTTGATGACCAACCCTTAGGGGTAGATTGTTGAGAATACGTTTAATTGATATCAAGTGTCGGTCATTATTTTATGTAATAGGTTGCTTAAGTTATAGGTCTTTATGTTTGTTTCATGTCCGACCCAATGTAAAAGGCCCATGGGCCGTGCCTTTTAGTTAGACGTATGGATGGAAGATCCTAGGAAGTGTTGCCCTAGTCTTCCACTCCTATATATAGACATGTAAACATACTCTTTTATTGTTGGTTATTTCATATATGCAAGCAAACTTTTGTCATTCTCTCTTATGTTATAATCGACCACTCTCTTATCTCTTTCTCTCATCTCTATCTTTCTTATACTTGTGTTTATATCATTAGGGTGACCTAACAGATCTCAACTCATGGACTACGGCTATGTATTCAAAAAAATCCCGATGTACTGTGACTCCAAGAGTGCCATTGCCATCTCCTGCAACATTCGAAATCAAAGAATATTGCTCTCATATATCACTTTATCAAGGAGCAAGTTGAAAAGGGTACAGTTGAATTATACTTTATGGGTACTCAATACCAATTAGCAGACTTATTCACCAAAGCCTTGCCTCATGCAAGATTTGTGGAATTAGTTCATCAAATTGGTATGCGATGTTTGACTCGAGAAGATCTGGAAAACTTTCTCAAATATCCTTGAAAAGTCAAACATCAAAACAATTTTGTAAATATTTTGTCAAAAAAACAAAATAAAAAAAATATAAAACCTTTAAAAAAATGCAAGTACAAAACTTCCATCAACATCTTGTTAAATTAATCATTTTTTTTTCCGAAAAAGTGTTGAGGGGGAGTATAAAATTCAAATTTTAACATTTTCATTAAAATTTGTACTTGCATATTTCCAAAAGGATGTTATTTGCAAAATGTGTTGGTAAATCTATCCTCGTAATACCCTCCTTGACCTTAAAATGCTATCTTATTCTAAAGTCGAGGGGGAGTATTGGAAAATTGTTTGTAGTCATAAGATATTGAGTATGTCTATTTTTTTTTGAGAGTTAAAGGGACTAAGGATAAAATAGATACTTGGTTACGGGATCAATGGTGTAAAAACCTCAAACTTCAACACTTAGTCAAAACTAACGTTGAACTCTTAACTTATTACACCAACAAAATCATTTAACATCACAACCACCAATATCGATGGCCTAAATCAAAGATCTAATCTACGCAAGTTTTTTCAAAAATCTGTAAGTACTAAAGTGTTCTTAACACAAATACAAGAAATGGTTTTTGATATCTCATTGATCCAATGGTTAAATTTTTAAATAATCAACGATTTGAGGTTTAGGGTTTATGTCAATTTGGGGAAAATCATTTGAATGTGTTTGTTTTTGATATTATTGGTGGGATATGTTCAATATCAAGTGGTTAACATGTTTATGTTAATTAATTGTTCCCAGAAACATGAATTGATTGATTCTTGAATTAGAGTTCATACGACAAATTTGGGGATTTCAATATCTGAGTGTTTTGGCCTAAATTGATGAGTGGGAAAGTGTTCTTAGGTGATAAGCAACAAGAATTGATCACTAATTTCTACTCAGAAACATAAATTAGTCAAGTTTGATCATTAGGGTTGTTGGGAACACATTTCACAATATCAAGTATTGGTCATAGTTTATGTAATAGGTTGCTTTTCTATTAAGGCCTTTATGTTTGTTTTAAGGTTCGGCCTATGTAGAAGGCCCATGGGCTGTGGCCTTTTATTTATTTCTACTATTAGGGCAACGCCCCTTGTTATTGTAAACACTATAAATGCCCCTTCTCTTGATGAGAAGGGTGTTGGTTCTTGGTTTTAATCAAAGTTTATTATTTATATACAAGTTCCATCCTCTCTCTCTCTCTCTCTCTCTCTCTTACTTTCTCTCTCTAGATCTACGGCTTGTATGATAGACTTGTGACCTAACAAGTGGTATCAATTGCCAAGGGATAGCTTAGGTTGTTTTTGGTTAGATTTGGTTGAAAACTTGTTTCGTTCATGATTTACAAGGAAACGATCTAATGTCGGGCAAACGTGGAACTAGTCTTTACACCATCTCAATGTCTGATATGACCGCTTCTTCTCCTGTATGTCTACTCTCCAAAGCACAGTCGACAAAATCCTGGTTATGGCACAAATGACTGTCTCATCTAAATTTCAAAACCATGACTGAACTTGCACGTCACAAACTAGTCGATGGTCTTCTACGGTTTTGATATGCAAATGATCACTTATGTCCAGCTTGTGAACAAGGAAAAAGTACTCGTGCACATTTCCCTTCAAAAATGGAACACAGTACTGATCACGTTCTTCAACTACTCCACATGGATTTGTGTGGCCCTATGCGTGTTCAAACGATAAACTAGAAATGCTACATT
This sequence comes from Artemisia tridentata subsp. tridentata, assembly GCA_021014915.2. Taxonomy (NCBI): domain Eukaryota; kingdom Viridiplantae; phylum Streptophyta; class Magnoliopsida; order Asterales; family Asteraceae; genus Artemisia; species Artemisia tridentata. Next base: position 258,940,941 of record CP139504.1, on the reverse strand, counting down.
TTGGTGATTGTCGATGATTACTCCAGATGGACTTAGGTCTACTTTCTCCGAAGAAAAGATCAAGCTCCTTCAATGATCATCACCTTTCTCACAAAAATTCAAGTTCAGCTTCGTAATACGGTTAGAAAAGTCAGAACAGACAATGGAACTGAATTCAAGAATCAAACTCTTCGAGATTATTTTGATAAAGTGGGAATTGAACATCAAACATCTATTGCAAGAAGTCCATAACAGAATGGGGTTGTCGAAAGACGCAACAGGATGTTAGTGGAAGCTGCAAGAACAATGTTAATTAATGCTCAATTACCTGATTACCTATAGGCAGAAGCTGTCTCAACTACATGTTACACTCAAAACCGTTGCATGATCACCAAACGACATCACAAAACTCCTTATGAGATTTTTCACAACCGAAAACCGAATATAAATTACTTTCATGTATTTGGTGCCCTTTGTTACCCAAATAATGATCGTGATGATTTTGGAAAACTCAAAGCCAAAGCTGACATTGGTATCTTCATTGGATATTGTGAGAACTCCAAAAGTTTTTGAATCTGGAATCGTCGTACTAGAGAAATTCAGGAGACTATTCATGCTAATTTCGATGAGCTTACAAAAATGGCTTCTGAGCAAAACAACTTAGGACCCGCAACCAACCATCTAAATTTTCCAGATCAATCAGCTGCACCACTTTCCCTCAACCGTAAGGAATTGGAAACCTTGTTTGCTCCACTGTTCGATGATTCTTTTGCAAGTCGTGCAACAGATGTATCTACAAGTTCCGCTGCTTAACCTGATCATAATCCTATAACTGATACACCTACTACAACAACAACAGTTGCTGCAGATGCACCTCCAACTGAATTTCCATCAACAGAAGAACAAACCGCTTCCAACACTGAGAATGCAGCTGAAGATCTACAAAAACAAGAAGTACCCGCACCTGCAAATTATGACGGAAATGCATTTTTTAATCCATTTGCTCCGGCTCCAACCATTCCCGATATTGCTGAGTCGTCTACACGCAACTTGGATCCGTCTAATATGCACAATCTTTTTCAATATTACCCTTCAACACACAAATGGACAAGAGATCATCCCTTAGTAAATGTGATTGGTAATCCAAATAATCCTGTCATGACATGACAAAGACTTCACACGGATGGTGAAACATGTATTTATGCACTTACCGTCATTCAAGCAGAACCAAAGAACATTAAAGAAGACATGACTTATGAAAATTGGATTGAATCAATGCAAGAAGAACTTGATCAATTCAAACGTCTTGAAGTCTGGGAATTGGTAGAAAGACCCGATGGAGTCTATGTTGTCGGACTTAAATGGATTTGGAAAAACAAACTTGATGCTGATGGAACAGTAATTCGTAACAAATCGCGTCTAGTTGCAAAAGGCTTCAGCCAAGAAGAAGGAATTGACTTTGAAGAATCCTTTGCACCAGTGGCTAGACTTGAAGCTGTCTGCATGTTTCTGGCGTATGCTGCCCACAAGAACATCACCGTTTATCAAATGGACGTGAAAACTGCATTTCTGAATGGGCAACTCCGTGAAGAAGTGTATGTCACACAACTAGAGGGCTTCATCGATCCAGATCATCCTAATCATGTGTACAGACTCAAGAAAGCCCTTTACGGCCTCAAACAAGCCCCGAGGGCATGGTATGACAAACTGTCCGCATTCTTACTTGCTAATAACTTTACCAAAGGATCAGTTGATCCCATACTTTTTATTCAAAAACACGGGGAGGACATCTTGATTTTTCAAATTTATGTTGATGACATCATTTTTGGTTCAACACATAAAAAGTATTCAAATGCTTTTGCAAAATTAAGGAAATAAAATTTTGAGATGTCTATGATGGGTGAACTGATGAGTGGCCTTTTACTCATCATTTTATACCCGAAAAACCCCACGAAAACGACCAAAAAACACCCAAATGGACCATATATTGTTACAAATATCCTTGGATTGTGTTTTTTGTGTTGCAGGTACAAAAGGATTGAAAACGGGGCAAACATGGACAAAACCGAGCTTGATTTGGAAAAGAGCCGGAAATCGAAGACGGAAAAGACATTATTTATTTGGATATAATTCGAGCTCGAAAAATCCCAAACGGCCCTTGGATTATTTTTGTTTGGCAATATAAGTCCCTGGATCAACTTTGCAAAAGTGGCTGATTTGATCCCCATAAATTACAACAATTACACTAGTGGTCCTTGTGATAAATACCCTTTTATCCCAAGCCTAAACTAAAAATGCTACACCAACCGGATCTCAAAACCCTTTACCCATTATCCCTTAATTCCCCAAGCCCAACAAACACTTAATCCTATAACCGGCCCATCCTAGTCAAACCCGACCCACACCACTAATAACTAATACCGGGCAAATAAAGAGGGTCAAACCCCTCTTTTGTTAGTCAATATCCCAATTGAAATCCCTAATTCGCTACTCACTTCTTCTTCTTCCCTAAATACCCGCCCGCTAATCACCCTCTCCACCTCACCACAACCAGCCAAAGTAGTCACATGGGTTTGTCCATGGTCCCCCCCACTCCACCTCAGCGATCCGTGGAACAAAAAGAAAGATCAACGGTTCGAGATTTAAAGATGTGGGCAGCAAGGATGATCCAATGGCCATAAAAGAAGCACACAAGAGCACGAAGGAACACTCTCACATAGAAAACACAAGTAGTAGGGTTTTTGTATTTTTTTTAGTAGTATAAATAGAGAAGTCGAGTAGCAGTCGAGAGGCGAGGTTTTATTTAGCTTTTTTTCTTAAGGTATTTGTATTTTTTTAAGCATTGTAATTTATTTTTAATTTTAATTTTAATTCAGTTTTTATTTAAAGTTTAATTTACTGCTTATTTTTTACCGTACTGCTTATTTATTGCTTCTCTATGAAAGTCTAATTAGTATACTTATTTTATCTGCTTATGAGTTTTTTTATTTTTATTTTGCTTGAATTGCTTATGTGGTGATTGTTGTTAGTGGATATATGCCTTTTTAAGCTTAGTATAAGCTTAAAATCTAAATTAGTGTAAGCCTATTTAACTGCCTATTGCTTATTGCTTATATGGTTTTTTTTTTATCTGCTTATGTGATGATAATTGGTCAAAGTTTTTATGAGTTGTTGTTTGTTGAGTTTTTATTAGTTGTTGTTTGGTTTGTTGTTGTTTTAGTTTATTTCTTTTTGCTATTTGATCCAACTGAATAAGCGAATTCTTGTTTTGTGTTTGAGTTTTAAAAACATTTTTAGTTTAAAAATTTGCTAGTGATCACTTGTTCAGCAATATTTAAAAAGAAAAGTTCAAGAAAAAAAAATATATATTGCAAAATGTGTCCTTCCTGGGGTTCGAACCCAGGTCAGTGAACACACAAACCAACAGCTTTACCAAATGCACTAAGTCCCTTTTGATTTTATATTTGAACCATATTTTACTTAACACTCTTTTCTAATTTAGCTTATTAAAAACTGTTTGCTTATTTTCGGCTTATTTAAAAAAGCATTTTCACTTTTTATATTTTTCATAACTCAAGTTTAGTATTAAGTATTTTAGAAAAAAATTTCAGATTTTTAAAAATAGTTTTTGTATTTTTAGTAATTTAAATTAATTTAAATAGTTTTTAATTCATATAAAATTATTTAAAAATCAAAAAAAAAATATTTTTCTTTTTTCCAAAATTTTCTTTTTATATTTAAGTCGTAGGAAAATTATTTTGATACACGTAGGATTAGTTTTTCAAATATTTTGACGTTTTTACTCGTTCGTAGTTTAACGTTCGCGTTTCTTTTAATTTTCGTTTTATTTAAAAACCAAAACAAACTCTCGTCTTTTCAAGCACTTTAATTACGAACCGAAAACGATATCCTCAATTTCACACCTCGTTGGGACCTCGACCCGGGTATACGCTTGCCCGGTTATTATAACTTGATTGTTTTTGCGTTAATGGTTTTAAGTTGACTTTTCTTCGTGAGAGGTTTGACTTGGGAACCGTTTGACCAAAAGTAAACAATCAGTTTTTGGCGCCGCTGCCGGGGAGGTGTGTTGCGACAATATCGTCACGGTTTGACGATTAGTGACTTGAAGAACCTTCCTCGTGAAGTTTCGTATATATCTTGTAAATATTTTTTATCTAAAAATCCAAAAAAAATTGAAAAACCAAAAAACCCAAAAATATTCTTCTTTCCTTTTTAACCTAATGTTCTTGGTGCATGCGCACACGTTATCGTAGACGTGCTGCCTCATTAGTCGAACCCGAGATTCGTACTAATCCCGATCCTCCCATTATCATAATGGCGGAGAATCGCACCATGCTTGAGCTTCTCCAAGCACCCACCGAGGGTTACGGAGATGCTATTGTTGTTCCCCCGATCGTTGCCGAAAATTTTGAACTTAACCCGGCTTTACTATCCTTAGTAACGTCGAATCAATTTTACGGTTTCGAGAGGGATGACCCGCATTCCCACATTCGATGGTTCAACAAAATTTCATCGACCATCAAATGTAGGGATGTTCCTCCAGAAGCAATCAAATTGCTTCTCTTTCCTTTCTCTCTTGAGGGGGCAGCCCGGATTTGGCTTGAAAAACAACCCCCTCGTTCTATCTTAACTTGGGAAGATCTAGTGTCGAAATTTGTGAACGAATTCTTTCCACCTTCAAAAACCACAAGTTTAAAAAATGAAATTACCAAATTTACCCAAAAATTTGATGAATCTTTTAGTGAAGCGTGGGACCGTTTTAAAGAATTACTTCGCAAATGTCCTCACCACGGTTTTTCCGAGTTACACCAAATTGATACTTTTTACAATGGATTGAACCAAACCGACCAAGATTCTCTAAACGCCGCCTCCGGTGGTTTTATATTGAATCGGACTACGGGAGCTGCTTTGTCCATCATCGAGAACAAGTCAAAGGTTCGCACTTCACGAAGCAAACCGATTGTTTCCCAAGTGAGTGCTTCGCCTTCTTGTTCACATCCGGTGAATACTTCTAGCACGGATGCTAGAATTGACAAGCTCACGGATTTAATCCAAACTTTGGTTCTCTCCACTCAGAAAAATTCTTCTTCTTCTACCCCACAAGCTTCTCCACCCGCTCAAGTCAAAGCGGTGGAGGAAAGTTGTGTCACTTGTGGTGGTCCTCATGCTTATTATAATTGTACCGCCACCGATGGCCGGCCTTTTACAAGCAATGCCGTAGCCGGGTCTTACAACCAAGGAGGTACTCAATACCATCCTCAAGTTGACCCGAGCTATCGAGCTAACTATCAAGCAGGACCACCCGGTTTTTCTCAACCAAACAATCAAAACAGGTTCAATCAAAACCAAAGTAGGGGGCCAAATGTTCCATATCAAGCCCCTACTAATCAATACCCGACCCAAGGGGTCAATTTCACTCAAGGGTATCAAGCTCCAAATTACCCTGCCCCGATTTCTTCCTCAAATGATCTTGCAAATTACATTAAGACAAATGAGGTAAAAATGAGGTCCATGCAAAATCAAATCACAATTTTGAAAAACGATTTTCAAAATGCTTTGACTAAGCAGGGTAATGAGCTCAAAAGCAAAATTGATCAATCGCAAACAAAGATTGAAAACATGTTTGATACCCTCATCCATCAATTTCAGCAAGCTAATTTAGCTAATCAAGCTAATCAAGCTTCTACTTCAGGATCTCTCCCAGCTAATACAATTCTTAACCCAAAGGGAGAGATGAAAGCTGTTACCACCCGAAGTGGTAAAGCTTATGATGGACCCTCGATTCCTACTCCTTCTCCGGTGAAGGAAGTGGAACGAGAGGAGGAGGTAACAAAGGACAAGGTGCACACCTCAAGCCCACAAAGTACCACACACGTCCCACCTCCAGTACCAATTCCGGAACCCGATGTTCCGAAGACAAATTCTAAGCCTTCAATACCATATCCTTCAAGGCTTAATGATCAAAAGCATAAAGAAAAAAACAATCAACAAATGGAAAAGTTCTTTCAAATCTTCAATGAGTTGCATTTCGACATAAGTCTTGCAGATGCTCTCGTTCTTATGCTAAAATTTGCATCTAAACTTAAAAGTTTGCTAAGCAACAAGGAAAAGTTGTCGGAGATGGCAAAAACCCCCCTAAACGAACAATGCTCGGCGGTTATCCTCAAAAAGCTTCCCGAAAAGCTCGGAGACCCCGGCAAGTTTTTAATCCCATGTGATTTCTCGGGGATGGTTCAATGCTCCGCCTTGGCCGATCTTGGCGCTAGCATTAACCTTATGCCACTCTCGATATGGGAAAAATTGTCTCTTCCAAAGCTTACACCTACTTGCATGACACTCGAGCTAGCGGACCGTACTATTACTCATCCGCTTGGAATAGCTGAGGACGTTGTTATAAAAGTAGGAAAATTTCACTTTCCCACTGATTTTGTTGTGGTAAACTTTGATGCTGATCCTCGAGTTCCACTCATTTTGGGTAGAGCTTTCTTAAGAACGAGCCGTGCTCTCATTGATGTGTATGCTGAAGAATTAACCATTCGTGTTGATAATGAAGCGGTCACGTTTAATATTAATCAGGGGTCTAAATGCAACGTTGCTACGATTGATCAAAAATCTGATATACTTTCAAGATTTACGGTCAAGAGTATGTCACAAAAACGTGCTGAGCTTAAAGCAATGAAAATTGCCCCTGGTTCAAGTCAATGGTTTAAGAGTTGTGCTGAAGTGAAAAGTGTTCTTGATTACGATGAACATGAATTGGAGGATACAACAGAAGTGGTGAAAACTGCTAGCTCTAAGAGCGCACCACTTGCCCCACCTCCGGAATCGGTTTATCGTATCGATATTTCCGCACCACTCATTTCCGACTCTTCCCATCCTTCTCCTCCGTTTGAGGGAAGTGATATCTATAAGGAAGAGCTCGAGGTTTTCTTGTTTGATGCTCCGATTTCACCGGAAATTGTTGAGCCCGATTGTGATCCGGGGGGAGATGCTCCGTTGTTTGAAAAAATGATATTTGATGAACCATTATTTTCTCTCCCCCCGAAGAAAGTTTTCATTGAGGAAAAGCCGTTAGATCCTTTGGAGCTCGAGCTCAAGGATGCTTTTCCCGAATATGAGAGTTTTGTGTTTGATGACATAGAGGAGAGTAGTGGCAGTCCCACTTCTCATCCTGATTATTCACTCTCCGCTTACGAAGCCTTTTCCTTTGATATCGATCATTCGGAAGAGACGGGTAGTGGCAGTACCACTTCCCATTCTTATCTCTCTCTTCCAGAATATGATTCATTTCATTTTGATATGAATGATCGTTATCATGAGGAGTTCTCCGATGAACTCTTTCATTTATCTCCTCCGGAATATGATCATTTCTACTTTGATCTTGAGGATGATGCTAGTGTGGGGGGAGGTGTGCTTGATTATAAGAATTTACTTATTGAAAATTTCATCCCAACCCTCCCTCCCGTTGAAGAAAATATTGCTTTTGATGATGGAGAGTTTTTTATGATAGTCATAAAAATCTTGCTTCTCTTCATCACATATGGTGTGATTTCTCTTTCCCTTTTCAACTACGGGAATGAGGACACCATCTTTGATCCCGGTATCGCCATTAATAGTTTCTACTATTAAAATACCGCGGGTGTATCTCATCGGAGTGGAACTTTCAAGCACTTCAATGTTTTTCCAAACATTTTGAATGAAAGTCCGATGGAGATTGTTTCTTCCACTTGCTTCCCCATGGACAAATGAATTCGGGGTCGAGTCAAGCTCGTGACTCGGTTAGCAAAAACAAGCGCTTCGTGGGTGGCAACCCATGCTTATCATTCTATCTTCTTTCTTATTTCTAACACTAAGTGTGGGGGAGTTCCTCTACTTGTTGCTTTGTTGTTGTGTGTTTGCCTTTGTTTTCAGGATTCCCGTAGATTGTGATGATTGACGCGCCTGTTTTCAATCCAGCCGCTCAATATCCTATCTTTGTGTTTATGATTATCCAGGGATATCTTAAAATCCTTTTTGTGAAAACAAGATTTCGTTTCCACACTTAGCTAGTAGTCTTACCCTTTTACGTTCTATAGTTTCGGCTTAGGTCGGTACTTTGAATATTGAGGGCAATATTCAATTCTAAGTGTGGGGGGGAATTCTTGCGAATTTGACCAAAAATTTAAAAAAAAAATTTTCACATTTTTGTACCTTCTAGTCTCCTAGCACCCCCGTTTTGACTAAAAATTTTAAAATTTTTATCGTATTTTTCGTCTAAAAAGAAGTGCTATGCACAATAAAAATAATTTGCTATACATTAATGCTTCGGTATTAGTGAAAGTTTAGACTTGATTAGGCTAGAACAAGGGGAATCCCGACTCTGCTAGAGTGTTGATCTAGCTGCTACCCTTAACGTTTAGGCTAAGTTTTTGCGAATTGTGCAAATGAAAATGCTAAGCGTGGAGTAGTTGGTTCTCTTTAGAGCTTATATAAGTAATCTATGGCTTTTCCTCCCAGGAGCTCCTAATCTGACTAAAATAAGTGCTATTTTCAAACTTTTGAACGCAAAAACCGTTTTTGTTAAGCAAATAAATTTTTATACAATCTTGATTTAGAATACTAGTTCAAAGTTTTATTTAAATTTTGGAACAAGCATACTTTCTTACAAACCCAATAAGAATGCAAAATGAAAGTGAGCAATTACTTGAAAGTTGCAAAAGTTAAAGTTTTAAGTATGAATAAATAAGTGCTCTAAGCTACGGATTCGAGATCGGGCCTTGGATCCTTATTTCCGAAAGGCGTGTAGGTCTTGGCTACCCTCTTGCACCGGCCCTTGGACCTCTAGTTCAGGAATGTGTGAGGTCTTGATCTAACCACCTTGGATCCTCATTTCAGGAATGTCTAGAGTCTTGGAACACTCCGTTGTAACGGCCCTTGGATCCTTTATTCTGAAAGGTGTAAGGTCTTGGAACTAAACCGTGAAGGTCCGTCGTGTAGAGTACACAAGTAAAAAGTTAGTAAAAAAAAAAAAAAAAAAAAAAAAAAAAAAAAAAAAAAAAAAAGTGGAAAAAAGTGATGAAAAATGAAAAAAAAAATGTTTATGTTTGTTGTTTATGAATAAGTGTGAGAAACTTGCTTCTTCTCAAATTTAAATCGAAAATTGAACTAGTATTCGTCAATATTGTCTAAAAGTTGGACGGTGATTTAGAAATTGTTGACTTCAAAGATCCCGTGAGCTCCGATACTATTCTCGAGGGTGTAAAAACCTAGCCTCCTAAGTTTACTAAGGACAAGCTGAGAAGAAAGTCGCTACATGGAGTGATCTCACCTTTGAATCTCTAATTTCTAAATCATTGTCGGTTTTTAACCCTAACAAATGTCGATTTTTACAATCAAAACTTTGAAAACAAGCACACACACCTAACTTATGAATAATTGTGGGAGTGAAAAGTTAAGTCTTGGCTTACATAGGTTGCTAATATAAGTAGTGTTAGCATTTTATAAAAAACGTTTGCACAAGGGTTTTAGACTTAGTTGGGAAGTACTAAAAAGAGGATGACGATTACAATTCCCCGGAGTCACCCATTTTGTGTGATTCCCGTTCCATGATGCCATTTTTGATAATCAAGCATGATATTTACGTTTGTTCTCGTTTTAGTTACTTGCATTTTATAAAGACAAAACGGGGTGGTATATTTTTGGTAACCTTGATATTTTTGATCCTTTCATTACTTTATATGATCGGATTGCTAGGGACTAGCAATTGCTTAGTGTGGGGGATTGATGAGTGGCCTTTTACTCATCATTTTATACCCGAAAAACCCCACAAAAACGACCAAAAACACCCAAATGGACCATATATTGTTACAAATATCCTTGGATTGTGTTTTTTGTGTTGCAGGTACAAAAGGATTGAAAACGGGGCAAACATGGACAAAACCGAGCTTGATTTAGAAAAGAGCCGGAAATCGAAGACGGAAAAGACATTATTTATTTGGATATAATTCGAGCTCGAAAAATCCCAAACGGCCCTTGGATTATTTTTGTTTGGCAATATAAGTCCCTGGATCAACTTTGCAAAAGTGGCTGATTTGATCCCCATAAATTACAACAATTACACTAGTGGTCCTTGTGATAAATACCCTTTTATCCCAAGCCTAAACTAAAAATGCTACACCAACCGGATCTCAAAACCCTTTACCCATTATCCCTTAATTCCCCAAGCCCAACAAACACTTAATCCTATAACCGGCCCATCCTAGTCAAACCCGACCCACACCACTAATAACTAATACCGGGCAAATAAAGAGGGTCAAACCCCTCTTTTGTTAGTCAATATCCCAACTGAAATCCCTAATTCGCTACTCACTTCTTCTTCTTCCCTAAATACCCGCCCGCTAATCACCCTCTCCACCTCACCACAACCAGCCAAAGTAGTCACATGGGTTTGTCCATGGTCCCCCCCACTCCACCTCAGCGATCCGTGGAACAAAAAGAAAGATCAACGGTTCGAGATTTAAAGATGTGGGCAGCAAGGATGATCCAATGGCCATAAAAGAAGCACACAAGAGCACGAAGGAACACTCTCACATAGAAAACACAAGTAGTAGGGTTTTTGTATTTTTTTTAGTAGTATAAATAGAGAAGTCGAGTAGCAGTCGAGTAGGCGAGGTTTTATTTAGCTTTTTTTCTTAAGGTATTTGTATTTTTTTAAGCATTGTAATTTATTTTTAATTTTAATTTTAATTCAGTTTTTATTTAAAGTTTAATTTACTGCTTATTTTTTACCGTACTGCTTATTTATTGCTTCTCTATGAAAGTCTAATTAGTATACTTATTTTATCTGCTTATGAGTTTTTTTATTTTTATTTTGCTTGAATTGCTTATGTGGTGATTGTTGTTAGTGGATATATGCCTTTTTAAGCTTAGTATAAGCTTAAAATCTAAATTAGTGTAAGCCTATTTAACTGCCTATTGCTTATTGCTTATATGATTTTTTTTTATCTGCTTATGTGATGATAATTGGTCAAAGTTTTTATGAGTTGTTGTTTGTTGAGTTTTTATTAGTTGTTGTTTGGTTTGTTGTTGTTTTAGTTTATTTCTTTTTGCTATTTGATCCAACTGAATAAGCGAATTCTTGTTTTGTGTTTGAGTTTTAAAAACATTTTTAGTTTAAAAATTTGCTAGTGATCACTTGTTAAGCAATATTTAAAAAGAAAAGTTCAAGAAAAAAAAATATATATTGCAAAATGTGTCCTTCCTGGGGTTCGAACCCAGGTCAGTGAACACACAAACCAACAGCTTTACCAAATGCACTAAGTCCCTTTTGATTTTATATTTGAACCATATTTTACTTAACACTCTTTTCTAATTTAGCTTATTAAAAACTGTTTGCTTATTTTCGGCTTATTTAAAAAAGCATTTTCACTTTTTATATTTTTCATAACTCAAGTTTAGTATTAAGTATTTTAGAAAAAAATTTCAGATTTTTAAAAATAGTTTTTGTATTTTTAGTAATTTAAATTAGTTTAAATAGTTTTTAATTCATATAAAATTATTTAAAAATCAAAAAAATATTTTTCTTTTTTCCAAAATTTTCTTTTTATATTTAAGTCGTAGGAAAATTATTTTGATACACGTAGGATTAGTTTTTCAAATATTTTGACGTTTTTACTCGTTCGTAGTTTAACGTTCGCGTTTCTTTTAATTTTCGTTTTATTTAAAAACCAAAACAAACTCTCGTCTTTTCAAGCACTTTAATTACGAACCGAAAACGATATCCTCAATTTCGCACCTCGTTGGGACCTCGACCTGGGTATACGCTTGCCCGGTTATTATAACTTGATTGTTTTTGCGTTAATGGTTTTAAGTTGACTTTTCTTCGTGTGAGGTTTGACTTGGGAACCGTTTGACCAAAAGTAAACAATCAGTGAACTTACGTTCTTCTTAGGACTTCAAGTTCATCAATCCCCCCGTGGTATTTTTCTAAATCAGTCCAAGTATGCTCTTGAGATTTTAAAGAAACATGGCATGACAAGTTGTGAAACTTATAATACACCTATGTCTACATCATCCCCAAAGCTGGATACTGATTTACGTGGTACACCAGTTGACCCTACAAAATATCGTAGTATGAGTGGGTCCCTCATGTATCTAACAGCCAGCAGACCTGATATTGTTTTTGCTGTATACATATGCTCCCGTTATCAGTCTTGACCAACTGAAAGACACCCCTCTGAGGTTAAAAGAATCCTTCGATACATAAAGGGAACCATCCATTTGGGGATCTGGTATCCGAAGGATTCTGGTTTTGAACTAATAGCTTTTTCAGATGCTGATAATGCAGGATGCTTAGACACACGCAAAAGTACATCTGGGGGGTGCAGTTTCTAGGAGACAAACTTGTATCTTGGCTGTCAAAGAAGCAGGATTGCACCTCATTGTCATCTACGGAATCCGAATATGTAGCCATGTCAGCATGTTGTGCTCAAGTCATTTGGATGCGATCACAGCTGTTGGACTACGGTTAGATTTTCAACAAGATTCCCATGTACTGCGACTCCAAGAGTGCCATTGTCATCTCATGCAACACGGTTCAACATTCGAAGTCAAAACATATCGCACTTCGATATCTTTTCATCAAAGAGCATGTTGAACAGGGTACTATTGAATTATATTTTGTGGGTAGTGAATACCAATTAGCGGACTTATTCACCAAAGTCTTGCCCTATGCAAGATTTGTGAAATTAGTTCACCAAATTGGTATGCGGTGTTTGACTCCAGATGATTTAAACAACTTTATTAAATACAACTAAGAAAATCAAACACCAAAACTCTTTTTGTAAATATCTTATTCAAAAACAAAAAAAAGATTTTTTCATTATTATTTTTTCTTACAAAAAAAAATAATAAAAAAATAAATAAATAAAAAAAAACAACAATTTTCATATCTTTTCAATGTGCAAAATTCAAAACAAATCAAAATATGTTCTTGATATTCACATTTAATCAATTTTGATCACGAACATATTTTGAGGGGGAGAATTTTTTATGACTTTCGCACACTCTTATCAAAATCTTCATCATTAACAAAAATTTTCATCGTGCAACATTTCCGTGATCTCTTGAACTAAACGTTTGAAAAAGTTTTAAAAGTATTTGTTAGTTTAAGGGGGAGAAATGTTAATTACAAAAGTTAATAAACATTTGGACCAAGGATATAACAACAACAAACCTCAAGGACTGTTGTTGTCAATTGTCAAAAGATTGTAACATAAGGACTATGTTTGATGGGAAATACGAGTTAAGGGACTAAACTTGTCAATTTTTCAAAATGTTCCCTATATAAGCAACAAACTCATAATTTAAAAAAAAAAAAAAAAAAAAAAAAAAAAATACAAACTCATAACGTACCAAAATACCGACTTTTTTAAACCTTCAATCAAAACTTTTTTTTTTTTTTTTTTATTTATTTATTTATTTATTTATTTATTATTATAATCATCATCTCTAATTTCACGATTGTAAGTATTATACTCATTCACCTATGTTTGAATATCACTCACCTAAATTTTTGAAATATTTCTGTGGCTTAATTGTTCAATCGATGAATTAGGGTTTAAGGCATAAATTTGGGCATTTCTTGTGTGTAAGGTTTTAGTCTAATTAAATTAGTTCATTAGCTTAACATCATAATTAGGATTGCTCTATTGCTTGTTAATTGGTATTTCAAACATCAGTGAATGAAAAGTTGAATGTTTTAGGGTTTAAGTGGTCGTATGCACTGCTGCTACTACTAGGAGTGTTGTGTTTGTGTTTTGAGTAGTTAGTTATGCTTACATAGGTCCTTATATCATGCGCCTTAAGTCTTGTAACCTAAATCAAACATATGTTCTTAGTCGAAGAATTACCTATTGCATAATAATCTTTTATGACAAATGTGTTTGTTTGCTTTGATTTCTGGGTACTAGAATTTGTTTAGGATGTGATTAGGAAGGTATTTGATACTTGCATGGTCCCTGAATTAGTCTAATATAAATTTTGATTAAGTATGAAATTCTTCGAGTAAGGAAGAATTTCTTCGACTAAGGATGAATGTCTTCGAGTTAGAAGAAAAGTTTTCTTTACTTAGAAAATTTTATGAAATTCTTCGAGGAAGAGATTAATTTCTTCTACTTAGAAAATATTATAAAATCCTTCGAATAAGGAAAATTAAGCAAAATTTCTTCGACTTAGAAAGTTTTTTTACATTCTTCGAGTAAGAAAAATATCTTCGACTAAGAATTTTTTCTTACAATCTTCGAGTAAGCAAAATTTCTTCGACTAAGAAATTTTTCTTAAACTCTTCGAGTAAGGAAAATTTCTTCGACTAAGAAATTTTTTGTAAGCACTTCGAGTAAGGAAATATTCTTCGACTAAGAAATTTTTTATCAAACTCTTTGAGCAAGTATGCAGGTTCTTCAAGTAAGGATTTTATGCAGTTTCTCCGAGTTAGGAGGGTTTCAAAATTTCCGAGTAAGGAAAATGGTTATTTCCAATTAAGGGTTGTTCTTTTCAAAAAATTTCCTTAATCCTTCGAGTAAGAATATTTTTCACTCTTTCTTCGAGTAAGACTTTTATTCCTTCGAGTAAGCTAATTTTTCATACTTGTAAAATTTTTTCCAATATAGAAAAGTGTCAAGTTGAACAATTGTGTTTGCTCTTATATGGTTGTTTGTTTATTGTGTTCCTATTATTCATGATCATCATACATGTTTCTCTATATGGTGAATCATATTACTTAGGTACATATCATCTAATAAATGACTTACAATAACACAAATATGCAATTTCCATTGTGTTTCTTTGTTAGTGTTTGTGCTTCTCAGGTTCACAATGTCTCAAGGATCCATTGTAAGGAATGAATTGATCTCCGAAGGAGATGAAAGAAAGATTGGAGAATCCAACTACAGGGTATATTTGGAGACATTACCTTGCCACCCTTCTTGTCAGATCACGGTGGAAATTCTGAAGAAACACTTTTGCAGACATGTTCTGACAAGATCCGCTACAGTTTCAGAAGTCTACCTTAATCAGTTCTGGCACTCATTATTCATCAGTCGGGACACCAAGACCATGGCAGTCACCCTGGACACTAAGAGGATCAAGTTCGATGTTCATATTCTTAGCAACGTTCTTGGGCTTCTTCCAACTTTCTTTGGCAAGTACACACAGTTTCTAGATGATCCATCTTTGGAACGTATAGTCAAGTCCTTAAAACATCTTGGCAATGATGATTCATTTGAAGAGATCACATCACATTCCAAGGTGGACAAAAGATACATTCCTCAACCGTGGTTGACAATCTACACCATTCTGAGTCACTGCATCACGGGAAAGGACACTGTACATGAGCACCCCAGACTTGAACATCTGCAGTTCTTCTAGGGAGTCATCAACTTGGCTCATCGTGATTATGCCAAGTATATTTGGACCGACATGATTTATCAAGCTCGACAATTTGGCCAAAAGAAGAGCTACATGATTCCTTTTCCTCGCTTCACCAAACTCCTCATTTCCCACTTCATGGAACGAGATCATGACATTGACAAATGCCTAACTAAAAAGGCTCATATTGTACAGATGGACCATGTTCTTTCTCGCGTGAGAATTCATACCACCAACACCACCAAACAAGGTCTCAGAATTCCAGACGCATTAATTACAGAGACGGTGAGGGCAACTGAAGCATATGAAAGGTATAATGAAGCAGAGAAAGCAGGATCAATGGGGATAAAATTGAAGGGAACAACTGGGACAAGAGGAAGAGGTAGAGGAATTAAAGCCGGTACTACAAGAACAAAGAAGGTTTCTCGAGCTACTAAGAGGAAACCAATGCTCAGAGGCGAATCTACAGAAGAAGAAGAAGAAGAAGAAGAAGAAGAAGAAGAAGAAGAACCGAGCTTGAGGGAAGAGAGGAAAAGAATCATGAAAATTAAGAAAGAAAAACATGATGAAGGTCTGGGAAAAGGCAAAGACAAATCACTAATGCTTCAAGAAAAACCCGATGACACCCTTCAACCACCAAAGACAAAAGAAGAGGAAATTGAACAACTCAGGAAAGCCCTACAAGAAAATAAAGCAAAGTATAAGGCTGATCTCGAGAAACTCAAGCAAAAGAAGAAAGGTGAAGGGTCCGGATCAAAGGTTAGTAAAGAAGAAACCTTGACAAAGTCTGATGATAAGACGGAAGCAACACTGTCTAAATCTGAAAGTGCTTCACTGAGTGAATCTGAGGGTAAATCTGAAGAATCAGACCAATTCATTCACTCACCCTCATAATCTGATACAGACAACACATATGAGGAAAAGAAGGAACATGATGAAGATAAGGAAAAAGATGATGAAAGTGATGATGACAAAGACAGTGATAGTGATGAGGATGACGATAACCAAGATAATGATGATCAAGATGATGACCGTATACCTACTCCACCTATTATACCATCATCTGTTGATCAACACTCCAAGACAAAGCCTCCTTCACCAAGACTTACACCCCAACAACCTGAAACAAGTGAACTCCAGGCTCTTAAGGAACAACTCAGCGCGTTGCAAGCTCAAGTAAAGAAGCAGCAACATGACATCGATGAGTTTAAGGCATATGATGTGTCTCTAGCAATGGAAGACTTCCTCAACAAAAACTTACCAAAAGAGATCGGCAGGCACCTTCAGGAAACACTTCCAACTCTTTTGAAGGAATATTTCAAGAGAAAGCTTGATGGAATTGTAGCTCATCATATTCAAACAACACCGCTCACAATTCAAACAAAACCATCAAAGCCTTCCGCCACAGATCTCAAAGGACAATTGCTTGAAGCCATCATTAATGATCCAGAGGAAAGTGATCTCCGCAAGGCTTTGATCAAGTCTATGAAGAAAGCTGAAAAGAAGGATGATCCTGCAAGAAGGTCAAGTCAAGCAAACGTCGTCATGATGATTCTGACAAAGACGACCAAGCTAAGCCAAGTGAAAAATGTACAAGTATGACTGGACCTACAGCTACACTGCCATCATCCAACATTCATCAAACTGGCGAAGAAGAACTAGTTCCTCAAGATACTGGAACATTTGATGATGATGAACCTCACGATGACATCCCACAAAAAAAAGCTGAAGCTATTCTTGAACCACCTGCAGATGCACCACTAAAACCTGTTCCTGAATGGATTAATCCAGATGCTAAAAAGTTTGAATGGTTTTAAGAAATGGTGGATGCATACCCTGATATTCCAGAATACGAAGTTCCTGCAAAAGCGTCATTTGTGGAATTCACAAAGAAACTCAAGCAAGTGATGAAGATCTAGAAACTACAACTGTCTTACATTGTCAACATCCGCAAAGCAGGCTTCTCACAATTCAAGACATCGATTACTTCTCAACTGGAATTCGAATACAACCTGGAACAAGTTGCAAGTGCCTTATCTGAGAATGGTAGCTGGGATGTTGCAAGATCTTCTCATGAAACTGACACATTCCAGTTTCTTGACTACTCACAACCCTTACCGCTCATTGGTCAAGCTCATAATCCTAAGATACCTAAAGCATATTTCTTCAACAATGATTTGGAGTATCTGATATATGGGAACACAGATCCAGAAAAACGATATGCTACATCTCTCACCAAGTTCAAGCCGGCTACTTATGTGCAAGAAGGACTTGGAGAACATATTGGCGACTTGTTCAGCACCTCTATTGCAGAATACAATGATGAAGCTGTTTTAGGAGTCTTTCATTGGCCTGAGATGCGCAAATGGTTCTACAAATGGAAACTGACGTTTACCTCAAAACACAAGGTAAACTACAAAGACAAGATTCTTTCCATCAAGAGTGCTGAAACAGAGTCAAAATATGGATACAACTTTTTGACTAAGATCACGGTTCGAAGACAAGATGACAAGGACTACTCGTTCAACGAAGCAGACTATCCTTATTTGAATCTGAACGATATTGAAGATATGTACCTGCTTAAGATACAAGGAAAACTTGAGCATCTCCCTGGCAGCCTTCAATACGACATCATCAACTCTCTACTTCTTTACATCCGAAGAATTGTAATAAAGACAAGAGTTGAAGATGTTCATCTCGGTGTTGAAAGTTACCAGAAGAAACTGAATCTCATCAAACCTGATCTTAGACCTCCGGGAATCGCAGAAATGAAACCATATTCTTTCATCAAAAGACCATTTGTAGCAGTGTACGTCAGATCTGTAAGACCAAAGTTCATGGGCTACGAAGACATTCACAAGTTTAGTGATGAAACTTTGATACAAGTCAGGTCTGAGCTTGATTACATTCTTGAAAACCACACACAAGGGCGAAAGCAGGGTTGGTTAAGACACATAACTTGGAGACGAAATGATGTGAAGGCAGGCGGTCAAGTTCTTGGCACGGATTGACTACAGGCTCAAAAATCGGGTAAAGATGAGAAGATTGGAAAGCTATGTTGGGGGGGGGGGTAAGAGCTAAAGATCTTAACATTCTCACATTCCGTCGTCTGGAGAAAATCACTGGTATAATTGTGATTTGTTTGTCATCATTCAATATTGATTATATATGACTATGGTTTGTGTACAAATAACAGTGCACAACCCGTACTTGTAAAGAAAGGACCATGAGGTACGCTTCAGTGCCTCAATCCTAATATAAGGAGTGAAAGCTTCTTACTTTTGAGTAGAATTAATCAAAATTTTGATAAGTTTTTCAAAATTCTGCTCAAAAGATTAAGTATTCCCTCTCGTGTTTAAAAACCTCAAAAAGTGATTTCACATGTTGAGGGGGAGTACTTGAAACAAATCTTTGTTCTAAAACAAAAGTTCTTGTTAAATTCTTTCCGTAGACCTCAAAAAGCATATTTTAATCAAAAGTTTTCCAAAAACAACATCAATATGCTATTTTTGAGGGGGAGAATAATAATGTGATTAAAATATGGTAACAAAAAGTATGAAATCTCGCATGAGCTCGACTCAGATTTTACCCAAGAATTCACGAATATTAATTGTCATTAATCGAAAAGACTTTTCATGGACAGGTAATAATTTCAAGCTGGTTTATCCAGTGATGTAGGCGTGTCTCGAATAGGACTTGTCCGAGTAGAGTGTACCATTTCGAGAGATTTTCTTTGAATATGACAAAGACGGGTAATAATTTCAAGCTAGTCTAACTAGTGATGTAAGCGTGTCTCGAATCGGTCATATTCACTGAAAATTAACCAATTCAAAAGTGCTAACTACAACCAACATGTGCAAATTTATCTTAAAAACTTATGAGCACATGTGAAGGGGGGGTATTTCTGAAAAAGCAATACTCTCAAAGTGTTATAAACACTTTGATAGATTTTCAAATAAATAGTTTATGGTAACATAGGATAGTCTTGGAGTTATAAGGTGACTAAGCTTAGGAAATACGTCCTATGATCCGCCAGAACTGGAGGGATCTACCCATGGACAATACCAATAGTTGAGAACTAGAAAGTCCTTAGGTATGATTGAAAAAAGGAGTAAAGAAATGAAAGGAGAAAGAAGGGGTTGAAGAATTAAAAAGAAAAGTAAATGAAAGGGTGAAAAGAAATAGCCCTCCGTATGTTCAACCTTAGGGCAGAAACCGGGTTCAATTCATATGCTACTGGATGTCACTATGATGACACCAGTATTGAAGACAAGCCGTCATGGACCCAGTGACGCACTACACTAAACCTTCTAGCCACACAAGTGTCTCTAAAAAAGATACTTGTTTCATTTCTTACGAAGAATCCTTCATAATCTATCGACCTCTCACTCCGAGAAGAGTTGATATTGAAAAGGAGGCACTCTGCTCCATGCCTCCAACGACTTAAACAAAAATGCACTAAATCGAGTCTAGAGCCACGAGATGCATCAAAAGATCTCTTAGGAACACTTAATATTTCTACACTGGTTATTCAACATTATGGACACCAGTTGTAAATAACAAGAGTCCTATGTAGATCTTAGTAATATGCCAAGAACATTCATGAGGGAACTCACAAATGTGATTCTCAGTGATTTTGTGGAAATTCCTGCCAGGGTCAACATCAAACAGCCCTGGCAACAGGTCACTTTGGTAATCCCTTGTGGGTTACGTTTAGTGTTCGAGGTGGTTTCAAACGGTCCACAGTCGTGGAGTGATACGTCGGTATACTTCAGCGACTCACCCTTAATCGTTGATACACTTCGGTGTATCTTAGTTAGCTCTCTTGGGGGCACTCGATTTAGGAACGGCCTTGGCAAGGATTAGAGATAGTTTTCACACTATGCTGTTAACGATCTCGAAGTCCGAACCTGTAAGTGCCGGATTCTTTTTTACTAACTGTTTTCATGTAGGTATTTATGGAGACCAAGGGTTCCACCACCACCATCACCATCACCATCACCATCATGCTCATACTAACATCACAAAGATAATTCTCACAAAGATCAAAGCAAAGCAAAAGTTCAAAAGTTAAAGATCGAAGCTTAAGAATGAGAATTATTTGAAGCATAAAGATCAAAGTCAAAATAAGTATGAGCATGGTGGAAAAGACATAAAGACACCAGATTTAAAGACGTTGATGGAAGGCAGATCACAACATTACCATATCACACATAACAAGAACAAAGAACAAAGACACGTAAGACGCTAAAGCCTAAGAAGCAAAGAAGACGTCAAGAAACCTTGATGACCAGTCCTTAGGGGGAGATTATTGGGAACAAATTTCACAATATCAAGTATTGGTCATAGTTTATGTAATAGGTTGCTTTTCTATTAAGGTCTTTATGTTTGTTTTAAGGTACGACCTATGTAGAAGTCCCATGGGCCGTGGCCTTTTATTTATTTCTACTATTAGGGAAACGCCCCTTGTTATTGCAAAGACTATAAATGCCCCTTCTCTTGATGAGAAGGGTGTTGGTTCTTGGTTTTAATCAAAGTTTATTATTTACATACAAGTTCCATCCATCTCTCTCTCTCTCTTACTTTCTCTTTCTAGATCTATGACTTGTGTGATAGACTTGTGACCTAACAAGGGTTTAGGATGAGCACGTTCAGGACTAATCTCTTATTTTTGTGGTTAAATCTTGTTAATTTTTATGTCATTTCACTTAGATACATCATATGATGTCTCTTGAATCATAGCATGTAACATCTAACGTAAATAATTTCATGTTCGATCTATAGTGATTAGGGTTCATCGAACTTGAATGTGTACTGATTCAATTTTGTTTGATTATCTTTTGTTATGCTTGAAATGTGATTTAAAACAGTTTGTAACTTGTGGTTTTTGATTTTATTGGACAGGAAAGGAATTTCGATTTTCATCTATCGCTCATGTATGTCTACAGTGTTCATCGATGTTTCTTGTATAAGAAACGTCAAACTTTCAAATGGCTAAGTTCCATCGAACTTATTCAAATCCATCAAACTTTTCAAAGTTTCATCGAACTTGAAAAATTTAGTGAATTTGACTAAATTCCATCGAACTTACAACAGTTCCATGGAACTTGGATATTTTTCATCGAACTTTTGAGTTCCATCAAACTTTCATAATTTGTCGAACTTGTGAAATATCCATCGAACATTCAAATGCATCGAACTTGTGAAAAATCCATCAAAAATTCAAACCCATCGAACTTTCCAAGAAATTCATCGAACTTTAAAAAATTTCATTTAACTTATCAAAGGACATTAAACTTGAAATTTAGATGAATGTCACTTAGAATTGTTGGAAGGACATTGAACTTTTGACTTGACTCATTCACAAGTGTTTTTCACAAATAATCAAAATCACAAATCAAGGACATATTAAATCACCAAATCAAACATCGGGTCATATATAGTGTCAAAACTGTCACAATGTGCTAACACATATGTACCTTGTATGTTTATGTCTCTGTTTTGTCATTTCAGTTACCACAAATGGCTTCTCAACAACAATTACCAATGCTCACAAAGAAAGACATCTTCCAAGAAGACTACTCAGTTTCTATAGGCAGCAAAAATGCTCGAGTTGAATTTCATAAGATTAAGTGTTCCGAACCATCATGCCAGATTGCTATTGAGATTCTGAAGAATCACAAGTGCATGAATAAGCTGTAGAAGTCTGCCTGTGTCCCTGAATTCTACATTGATCAGCTCTGGCACACAATTCAACTCAGCATTAATGAAGATTCATTTTCTTGCTAGTTGGATAGAAAAGAAGTCACTGTTGACATCAATTATCTTCTTACGTGTCTACTTCTACCTGAAGCTCCAAAACCCAGCATGAGATTTCATAACACTCCATCGGAAAAGACTGTTCTTGACTTTCTGCGGGAAATTGGCTATGATGAACAACCAACAAAGCCACTCAAGTTTTTCTCCAAGGTTGAGGCCAAGTACATTCCACAACCATGGAGAACTATCTACTACATCTTGGAACGATCAGTTACAGGAAGAGATAGTGGTCACAATCATCCCCGACTCTCTCATTTTCAAATATTCTAGGGAATCGTAAATCAAAAGCAAATTGACTATGCACAACTCATCTGGGGTGACATAGTTTTTCAAATTCAGTACCACTAGCTCACTCCATTAACCAAAATCCCATTTGTCAGATTCACTAAGTTAATCATACACAATCTTCTTGACGATAATGAAGATATTTCTCATCGTCTGAATGAACCTGAACAACACCCACTTGCCCTGGATAAAACTGTTAACAAAATCAATGTTCAGGCAATGTGTACTCATAAACAAGGGAAAAGACTTCCTGACAATCTTCTCACTGAAAAAATCCTGAAAACACTTGCTTATAAGAAGTACAAAGAAGCATTCAAGGTTAGAAGGGTAGGTTTCCATCACTATGAGGCTGAACCCTCAAAAATCAAAACCCGAAGTAAACGCGATAGCAAAACTGGAAGCACGACAAGCACTACAAAGAAAAAGAAACGTGCACTGCCAAAACTTAAGAAAAGATATGTGCCTGCGAAAGTTGCTAAGCCTGAGCCAGAAGAAGAACAGATTGTAGATCTACAGAGAAGACATTGCTACCACAATTGCTCTAGAAGCCAGTTTTGAGTCACTTACATCTGATGAAGAGAGGAGAAGGAAGAAAATGAATGATGACAAGAAGAAAATGGATGAAGACATTGATAGTGATTTTGGTGATGATCAGACCCAAGGAGGTAATATGGAAGCCGAGGTAGTAGACACGAAGAAATTAAAGAAGAAGTCAAAGGAGAGTGCTTCAAATGCTGTTCAAACCCTCATTATTCCGGTTAATCAACCCGGTGGGTCAGGACATGCTGATGATGTCTCCCAACCTCTTTCGGTTAATCGACCAAGTGAGGGTGAAGATTCTTCAAAGGTTGTCTCCTCTGATCCGGTTAATCAACCTGGTAAGGAAGGAGACACAGAGATAGCCACCGAACATAACCTGTAAGAATTTCATCAAACTGATGATTTTGTTATGGATGATGAAGACAATGATGACAATATGGAGTTAGTGACAGATGAAGACGTGTAAAAGGTTGCCGAAGAGATGGAGCTAGTCAAGAAAGCTAAGGAAGAGGAAGGGAAGATACAGAAAGAACATGAGGAGTTAGAAAAGGAAGCTTACAACTACATTCAGACACCTCCAACATCTCCTCTAACATCTCCTTCAATTCCTGATGACACATCTCCAGATTCTCCACCAACCTCACCAAAAGATAAAACCATTAAAGAAAATAACATTGAGTCTTCAACTCATTCATCCCCACCACCAACACATACATCTTCCACAAGCAAATCCATTAAGAAACCAACAAATCCTTTGGTCTCACAAGCATTAATGAAGGTGAAACACGCCGTGGAACAAGCACGAATAAAGAAACACAAAAAGCCTATTGACCAAATCGAAACATTGACAAATATGGTTACTGGTCTTGTTGGACAAGTGATCGAGCTCCAAAGCACAAAAGATTAAGTTGATGAGTTTCTTTCCGATGACATTCAGGATAAGATGTTCACTGCTCTCAAGGGAAATACAAAAGAATACCTGAAAAAGTATTTTCCCAGAATCACATCAAAGAAAGTCAAAGAATATCTTGATCCAAACATCGACAGTCTTCTCAAAAACGTTGCCGCTACAGTTTCACTCGTCCTACAAACTCAACCAATAAAGCTAAAGGAACCAACACTTGAAGAACTTCAAATACAATTGTTTGAAAGATTGTCAAGTCTTACAACACCAACTCCTGAACAAATTACAATTTCTGATTCTATCCAGGCTAATATCTTAAAGCAGTCATGCAAAGCTGATGCTGATAAAGGAAAACGACCAAGAGAAGATGAAGACCCTGATCCGAACTCACAAGATAAAAAACCAAGGAATGTTGGTGGTTCTTATTCTCAACACAAGGAACCTATTAGCCCATCAGCAACCATAACAACTGCCAACCAACCGCCAAAGCAATCTGAAACCGGTCCAACAGCAACCGAACATCATTTTGAGTACAATGATGAGGACGACTTTCAACAACCACAATATCAACCAAACTCTCCACTAAAGTCGAAATCTAAAACGTCTAAGAAAGAAAAGAAGTCAAAGAACAAACAACCTAAGGTTGTTATATGGCTTGAAGATGACATGATTGAGGGAAACGAGTGGTTTGATAAACTTATCAGTGCTCAACCATATGTCAATGATGACTCCATGATCGAAGGACGCACACTTGAGTTCACATAAAAACTCAAACTTGATCAACGAATCAAGAAGCTTACAAAAGGAGAACTTCTTCGCATAAAGAATGATGCATTCAACTTGCTGAAAGATCGATCCTCAAGTACAGCTGAACTCGAATATCATTTGAAAAACATTGCACGTGCAATGTCGAATGATATCAGCTGGACAAATCCGGACACGTATGTGATTGATAATACTTCTCAACATAAAGAACCATACTTTACAGATTAGACAAAGCCTTTGCCAGTAATTTCAACTTCTGATCAATCTGCTATTCCATACAGCTTCTTCTTTAACAACGATCTAGAACTTCTTGTACACGGCAGTAAGTGTCAACCTAAGTATGCAACGTCAATAACCTTGATTCCTGCTGCATGATAACTGGCCATCGAAGCAACAAAAACAAGACTCTTCATTACAAACAGAGTGTTATACAATCAAGATGCGCATCTGGGAATCTACCACTAGTATGAGAAAAGGAGAAACTGGTACAAAAGCAAACTTACAAAAAAATCTCCAAGTTCGGTGATGAGCGATCTCAGAATAATTGGTGAGGTTAGCATTGAAGCAGAAAAGAAGCATGATTATACCTTTCTACATAAAATCAGGGTTAGAAGACAAGATCAGAAGATTTACTCATTCTCAAAAGCAGACTTCCCTGATTTGAACCTTAACGATCTTGAAGATATGTATCTCATCAAAGTTCAAGGGAAGATGCATCATTTCTCAACTGATCTTATGTACGCATTCAGTACTTCATTGCTCTACTGCATCAGAAGAAAGATCATTCAAGAACCTATTGAAGACTTGCAACTTGGGGTCGAGAGCTATCAAAGGAAGTTAAACTTAACCGCACCACTTTTACACGTTCCAGAGATCAACAAAGAACATCAGTATACCCTGAAAAAGACCCAACCTTTGGTTTTGTATACAAAAGTGATCACAGCATCAACTGTTTCATGGGATACAAAGAAGTTCACAAGTTCTGTGACCACACACTCAAGAAGGTTCGTGACGGACTTTTCATTCGGTTAAGAGATCGGGAGTTGTATAAGACAAGCAGGTGGACAACTACTCAAATGCGAGAAGTTCGTCAATTCATCAAGAAGATTGAGAAGAGGCTTGTACTCAGAGATCAGATGCAGAGGATGGAAAGCTATGTTGGAGGCAGACCAGCATTCCCTATCAGAAATTTTCAATGACCTGATCCAGTGTTCACAATCTTCAGAAACATTTATTGATGTAAGACTTGGGTATTCTTGTGATTAATTTTTGCTTGTAAAACATGATGGCTTGTACACATATAACAGTGCACAACCCGTTCTTTGTAAAGGAAGGACCCTGAGGTATGCTTCAGTGCCTCAATTCTAATATAAGGAGCGAAAACTTCTTATTTTTAGTATAATTAATCAAATTTCTTAAGTTTCTCATAATTCTGCTCAAAAGAACAAGTATTCCCTCTCGTAATCAAAATCTTAAAAAGTTATTTCACTTATTGAGGGGGAGTATTTAAAACAATCTTTGTTCAAAATATAAGTTCTTGTTCGTTTCTTCCCACAAACCTCAAAAAGCATACTTTAATCAAAATGTTCTTCAAAAATAACATTAATATGCTATTTTTTTGAGGGGGAGAAAAAAATGATTAAAATATGGTAGTAAATGTGGAATCTCATATGAGCTCGACTCAGATTTGACCAACGAATTGACGAAACTAAACTGTCAGTAATCGAAAGGACTTGTCCTGGATGGGTAATAATTTCAAGATGGTCTAATCAGTGATGTTAGTGTGTCTCGAATAGGACTTGTCTAAGTAGAGTTTACCATTTTGAGAGATTCTCCTTGAATATGACCAGGACGGGTAATAATTTCAAGATGGTCTAACCAGTGATGTAAGCGTGTCTCGGAGTGGTCATGTTCACTGAGAATCAATAATTCAAAAGTGCGAACTCCACCCAACATGTGTAAACGTTCTTTAAAATTCGTAAGCACATGTGAAGGGGGAGTATTTTTGAATATGGAAAACCCTCAAAGTGTTAACAAAATATACTTTATAATCATAAACACTTAGAGAGATTTTTTCTAAGGTTTTATGGCAACATGATCGGAAAAACCTAGGATAATCATGGAGTAATAAGGTGATTGTTAGGTTTATGTCCAATAATCCGCCAGAGCCGGGGGGATCTATCCAAGGATAACACCATTAGTTTAGTACTAGAAGTCCTTAGGTTTGATTGAAAAAAGGAGTAATGAAATGAACGGAGAAAGAAGGAGTTGAAGAATTAAAAAGAAAAGTAAAGTAAAGGGTGAAAAGAAATAGCCCTCAAAAAGTTCAACTTAGGGCAGAAACCGGGTTCAATTCATATGCTACTGTGTGTCACTAAGATGACACCGGTATTGAAGACAAGATGTCATGGACCCTGTGACGCACTGCACTTAACCTTCTAGCCACTCAAGTTCTCTCAAAAGGACTTGTTTCATTTCTTACGGGGAACCCTGCATAATCTATCAACCTCTCACTACGAGTTGTGTTGATATTGAAAAAGGTAACACCAATCCAGTCTCGGACTACTAAAATCAAAACACACTTATCGACTCTAGAGCCAAGAGATTCATCAAAAGAGAACACTTAAACATTTCTACACTTGTTGTTCAACAATAAGAACTATAGTTGTAAATATTTGAGTCCTACGCAGATCTTAGAAATCTGCCAGAACATTTATGAGAGAATTTACTAATAAAATTCTCAGTGATTGAATGGAAATCCATGCCAGGGTTAACATTCAACAGCCCTGATAGTAGGTCACTTCGGTAATCCCTTGAGGATTACGCTTAGTGTTCACGGTGGTCCCAAATGGTCTACAGTTGTGGAGTGATACTTCGGTATACTTCAGCGGCTCACCCTGAATCGTTGATATACTTTGGTATATCTGTGTAAACCCTCTTGGGGGTATCTGATTCAGGAACAGCCTTTGTAAGGATTAGAGAGAGTTTTTAGACTATGCTGTTAATTATCTCGAAATCCGAACTTGTAAGTGCTATAAACTTTATTGCTAACTGTTTTCATGCAGGTACTCATGGAGACCCGGAGTTCCAGCTAGTTGTGACCATAATTACCACCATTATCATCAACAACATTCCATTTCCACATGCTCATACCAACATCAGAATGTCATTCAAAGTTCGAAGACACTTCTCATCAAAGATCGAAGCAAAAGTTCATAAATCAAAGATCAAAGCTAAAGAATGAGAATCACTTGAAGTACAAAGATCAAAGTCAAAAGGTGTATGAGCATGGTGGAAAAGACGTAAAGACACCAGATACAAAGACGTTGATGAAAGGCAGATCACAACATTATCACATCACAAAGAACAAGAACAAAGAACAAAGATACAAAAGACGTCAAAGCCAAAAGAAGCAATGAAGACGTCAATCAACCTTGATGACCAAACCTTAGGGGGAGATTGTTGGGAACACATTTTATTATAAAGCATTGGTCATAGTAATATGTAATAGGTTGATTATTAGTTAAGGCCTTTATGTTTGTTTAAGCCTTTGGCCTATGTAGAAGGCCCATGGACCGTGGCCTTGTTAAGTATTATGCTATGCGTTGCCCTAGCTCATGTATCTTATAAATACACTGTATCCTCTCACTTGAGAGGTGTTGGTTCTTCATATATGCTACTAAAGCTTTGCTACTCTTTCTATTATATAATCGACCTATACTTTATCTCTTTCTCTCATCTCTTTCACTTATACTCTTGTGTTATATCTATTATGGTGACCTAACAAAATTCCGCTCTGATCAACATTGTGAGATGACCAACATATTTTAATCACTATTCTCCCCCTCAAAAATTACATATCGATGTTGTTTTTGATATAACGATTTGATTAAAATATGCATTTTGAGGTTTTGTGGGAAAATACCAAGAGCTTGTTTGATTTTGAGACAAAGATTTTGTTTTTTAAGAAGCTTTCGCTCCTTATATTAGGATTATTGTACTGAAGCGTAGAACATTGTCCTTTCTTTGAAATACGTGTCATCACTAAAATATATGCATAAGCCAAAGTTTTTGAACAAAAGACTTTGTTACTTTTAGCAAAAATTACTCCCCCTCAAATACGGAAATATATTTGAGAGATAGTCTTCTTGAGCAGAATTTTGAAATGTATTATGAATACTTTTGAAAATTCAAATTATAATTCTGCTCAAGGTTTTAAGAAAACACAATCAAATGTTATATAATGAATGAAAAGAGTTAGAGTTATTACAGATAGTGTTTAAATGTTCTAGCTAGACTACTTAATGTAACAAAACTATCTAGACTCGAAACTCCATCAATCATTCGGGACAATGAAATGTGAGAATGTTTGGCTCCCTTCCTCTTCCTCCAAAATACCTTCCAACCTTCGCTTTTGAACACGGAATTTGAGTCTGTAGTCAATTCTGTCCAAAAACTTCACCCCTTGTTTCTCTTCGTTTCTTTTCCACTTTATATGTCGTAACCATCCCTGCTCACGGCCTGCTCTGTGGTTATCAAGAACATTCTGTTACTCAATTCTGACCTTCATCAATATTTCATCACTGAACTTGTGAATGTCTTCGTATCCCATGAACTTGGTAGTTCCAGATCTAACATATGCTAGTCCAAATGGTGTGCCTGTGAGGCTGTACGGTCTTCTTTCAAAGATGCCTGGAGGTCTAAGATTAGTTTTGATGAGATTGAGACTTTTCTAGTAGCTTTCAACACCAAGATGAGCATCTTCGACTCATGATCTGATCACGATGTTTCTGATGTAGAAGAGTACGTAGTTGATGATGTCATATTGGAGACTTCTAGGGAGATGCATAAGTTTGCCTTGAACTTTTAGAAGATACATTTCTTCAATATCATTGATGTTCAAATGCTTGTAATCAGCTTCACTGAACATGTACTCGTTGTCATCGTTTCTTCTAACCGTAATCTTAGTCAGAAAGTTATACCCGTATCTTGACTTAGTTTCAGCACTAACTATAGAAAGAATCCGTTTTCTGTAGAATACTTTATGGTTGGAGGTGAATGCCAGCTTCCACTTATAAAACCATTTCCTCATTTCAGGCCAGTGAAAGATTCCCAAAGCTGCTTCATCGTTATAAGTAGCAACTGAAGAACTGAACATGTCGTCTATTTCTTCTTCCAGTCCTTCTTGTGTGTATAGAGCAGCTGGAAACTTTGACAGTGACGTAGCATACCTCTTCTCTGGATTTCTGTCACAATAAATCAGGTAATCTCGATCATGGTTGAAGAAATATGGTGTCGGTACCTTGGGGTTGTGAGCATGAGTAATGAGTGGTAGTGGTTTTGAGTAGTCACGATATTTGAAAGTCTTTGGCTCATGTGGAGATAGTGAAGCATCCCAACTGATGTTTTCCGACAAAGCTCGTGCAACTTTTTCAAGATTGTATTCAAATTCCAGTTGGGAGGTGATCGAAGTCTTAAATTGTGTGAACCCTGCTTTCCTGATGTTTACTATTTCAGACAATTGTAGTTTCTGAATCTTCATTATTTGCTTAAGCTTCTTTGTGAAGTCTACAATTGATCCTTCAACTGGTACTTCCTCTTCTGGAATATTAGGATAAGCATCGACCATTTCTTCAAACCAGTCAAATTTCTTTGATGTTGGATCAACCCATTCAGAAGTTGTGTTAATACAAATATCGCATAAAAAAAGTTATTTACATTTTACGGTCTCTTAAGGTTTTGATAATGGCAATTATAAAATCATACGAACTAAATGTCTATGTAATCAAGTTTAAAGTTACAAGTTTACATTCCGACGTATATCACTTCAGGTATGAATAATATGATTATACCTCACGTCGAATGATCAAAGAGCCCAAGCGATAAATATTTTTTAACACACTTCAAATATTTATTAAACACACTTTTAACAAATAAACACACAAAGCTTACTTAATAAAATTCACTAGACATTTTAATTAAATGTTTTATTTAAATCAAAACTAAATAAAAACTAATACCTTCGTGCCCAAGTAATTCTAGAAGGATTAGACTTAAAAATAATTTTATTACAAAGCGTCTTTAAGATCAAAGGATAATGGGTTGTCTAGAATACGCTCCGTAGACCCGTTTTTTATAACGGACGGATCCACAAATTGTGGATCCGCGGATCCGCCGAATGGCGGTTTGAGACATAACTAGTAGTATAAATAGGACCTTAGTCCAAACTTTCCAAAAAATAAAACTCAACCATTCTAAGCTTACTACTACTATTTCCCTCATCTTATAACATAATAATAACACTTTTTGATCATTCCACTTGACCTATAACACATTCAAAGTGATCCAACGATTCTACTTTGAATTCAAGTGAAGAACACAAGAAGCTTTCCAAGCCTTCAAGTTTTGTAGTTAGTAGTGTCTCATCATATACTTAGTTGTATAACTTAGTATATCATTTGTGTGTCTTTGTATCTCACCATCAACTACCAAATTGGGTAGTGATCATCATACAACAACCTAGAGAGTTTGGTTAATATTTTAGGCCTCAAAATACATTGAGTGATAAGGTTGGTCTTGCCTTGTGAAAGACTCGATATCTAGCTTAGTATCAATAAAGAAGTGAAGCGACGTTGTAAGGTTTTCTCCGCCATAAAGGAGCTTGTTGATATAGTGCTTGCAAACTCTCTATTTGGGTACTCGGGGAGTAGAATAGGACGAGGAAGAGAGATTTATCCCGAACCACTATAAACAACCGCGTCTATTGGTTTGATCTTTCCTTTATATTTTCGTATATTGTTTATATTCATATATTTTATTTTGTGTTGATTTCACATCAAGCCATCGAATCTAAAGTTTTGTAAACAATCTAAAAAAGGTAAAAACAATTCAACCCCTCCCCCCTTCTAGTTTTCCACAAGATGGTTTTAATGGTACATCTGATGGTGGTTCTGGTATGACTTCAGCTTCGTGATGTTGTTGATCATCTTGTGACTGTTCATTTGACTGTGGTTGAATTTCTTCATCTTGAGGAATGTCGAATGTGGTTGTGTATTGTCTTGAAGATGATGGTCCGGTTGTCTTGGTACGCTTCTCTCTGGGGTTCATATGTTCATCTTTGTCAGAATCTTCATGTCGAAGATTTTGAGGCTTTGTCTTCTTACATGTTTCTCCTTTCTTTTCGGCCTTCTTGATTGAACTAATCAGAGCTTTGCGAAGGTCACGTTCATGCGGATCATTGACCACAAGTTTAAGTAGTTGACTTTTGAGATCTACAGCAGAAGGTTTTGAAGTTTTTGTCTAAATGGTGAGAGGAGTAGTCTGAGTATGATGAGCAACAATCCCTTCAAGCTTGGTTTTCACATAATGCCTCATTGCAGATGGAAGTGCCTCTTTGAAGTATTTCTAGACTTCATCGTGTAAATTTTGTTAAAATAGAGCTTCCATTGCTTTAGAGACATCATAAGACTTGAATTCATAAATGTCTTGTTGTTGGGCTTCAACTTGAGCTTGAAATGTGTTGAGCTGTTCCTTAAGAGTTTGAACATGATTCGTTTCTTCGTTTTCTGGAATAGCTTTCAAATTTTGCTCAGGTGTAGGTTTTGGTGAAGGAGGTTTTATTTTGGAATGTTGATCTTGAGATGATGTTACTGGTGATGGTTGTTTGGGAGGTGTGGGTGAACGGTTATCTCCTCTTGAGTTTTGTTGAACATCATCGTCTTGATCATCATCATCTTCATTGTCATCATCATTGTCGTCGTCCTCCTTTTTATCATCATCTTTTTCTTTTTCTTCTTTTTCTTCATCATCATCTTCTTCATCATTGTCATCTTCATTTTCTTCGTTGGTTTCATCTTCATCAGATCCCGAGGGTATGTGAATGAATTGGCCCGATTCTTCTGATTCACCCTCAGAATTTGTTAAAGTGATTTTTGTATCATCCCCAGCTTTGGTCTGAATTTCTTCATCATCAACTTTTGATCCTGACCCTTCTCCCTTCTTCTTTAACTTTAACTTTTCAAGGTCATCCAGATATTTTGCTTTATTTTCCTATACGGCCTGCTTGAGCTGTGATATTTCTTGTTTCTTTGTCTTTGGAGGTTGTAAAGTGTCATCGGGTGTATCTTGATAGATGGGTGTTATGCCTCTATTTAAATCTTCATCATGCTTTTCTTTCTTGACCTTTATGAGCCTTTTTCTTTCTTCCCTTAAGTTCATCTTATCCTCTTCTTCTTCAGTATCTTCATCTCGAAGCATTGTTTACTTCTTTGATGCTTGAGTGACTTTTCTTGTTGTGCTTTCTTTTCTTCTTCCTCCTCTACCATGACCTGATCCGGTACGCCTTTTCTTCTTTTCAGTTATTCCTACTAACCCCGCTTTCTCAGCCTCATCATAAGCTTGATAAACTTCAGTTTCTTTGACAGTTTTAGTTAACAAAATGCGGGAATTCGTAGACCTTTGTCGGTGGTGTTTGAGTCTTGTGTCAATCTTTGGATATTTTTCCATGAAATGGGCAATAAGAAGCTTGGTGAATTGAGGGAAAGGAATTTTGTAACCCTTCTTTTGCATAAATTGACGAGCCTGATAAATCATATCAGCCCATATGAACTTTGCATAGTCCAGGTGCATAGAGTTGATCACTCCCTAGAAGAATTGTAGATGTTCGAGTCTGGGGTGCTCATGTCCAGTTTCCTTCCCTGTGATGCAATGACTAAGAATGGTGTACATAGTCAACCAAGGCTGTGGAAGGTATATTCTGTCAGCTTTGGAGTGAGAATTGATGGGCTTAACAGAATCATCATGGCCTAAGTGTTTAAGAGACTTAACAATTGTCTCAAAAGGAGGAGAAGGGGCAAAGTTTTGTTTATTCCCCGAAACTTGTTAAGGAAGACCTAATACGGTGCGAAGAAGGTGAACATCGAACTTAATGGTTTTTCTGTCAAGGGTGATGGTCATGGTCTTCATGTCACGGCTAATGATAAGAGAATGCCAAAACTGGTTGAGGTAAATCTCTGGAACATTTGCAAAGTTGATCAGAACATGTCTACAATAGTTTCTCTTGAGTATCTCCACCATAATTTGGCAAGTATGATGACATGGGAGTTTTTCCAAGTCTATCCGGTAATTTGATTCCCCAATCTTTCTTTCATCACCATATGGTATCAGTTCATTCCTTGTACGTGATCCTTGAGACATTTTGAACCTGAAAAGTACCAACAAAGACAAAGCATATCGTGTACTCATGTTAGTGTAAGAACATAAATCCCT
This sequence comes from Artemisia tridentata subsp. tridentata, assembly GCA_021014915.2. NCBI lineage: Eukaryota > Viridiplantae > Streptophyta > Magnoliopsida > Asterales > Asteraceae > Artemisia > Artemisia tridentata. The sequence goes on along the minus strand of CP139504.1, from coordinate 258,906,956 downwards.
TAATGATGCTTGTTTTAGTTGGACTCATAGACACAAGACACAATCAATATCAGTTAAGTACAAGTGCATTAGAAAAAATTTCATACTTGGTAAAAATTTCAAATTCTGAAAAAATTCCTAAGTCTGAAATAATGTTACCTTACTCAAAGGATTGTTCCTTACTCGAAGAGTTATTATAAAAATTGTTAACTCGAAGAAATTTGGGAAAATTTTGAAAAGGACACCCCTTAGTCGAAGGATGCCAATTTCCTTACTCGAAAAACTTTGAAACCCTCCTAACTCGGAGATTCTTACTCAAAAAATCATGTTACTCGGAGAAATTTGTAAAAATTTTCTAATTCGAAGAAACTTTCTTACCTGAAGAATTTTATAATGTTTTCTAAGTAGGAGAAGTAATTATCTTACTCGAAGAACATCTAAAAATTTTCCAAGTAAAAGAAGATTCTCCTACTCGGATAAATTCATACAAATTTCTCTTACTCGAAGATCTTCAAAGACCTTACTCGAAGAAATTCATGTTTTTCTTCTTACTCGAAGAAATTCATACGTTACATATTATGTACTAAGCATGCATTCAATAACAACCTAATCACATTCTAATCATCATACAACACCCAAAAATCCCAAATAACAACTCTATGGGCAAGCATTGATCATTTTTCACATGAAATTCTTTAACAAAGAGCAAACCTAAGAGTAGTGTTATCAAACTTTAAGCGCATGATCTAAGGCCCTATTTAAGCATACACAAACATACAAAACACTTAAACAAACATACTAATGACAGCAGCAAAGAATACGACCACATAAACCCTAAAAACTCTAATTCCCAATCTATGATGTTTGAAATCACTAATAAAAGCCAATTGAGCAATCTTAAACATGTTATTAAGCTAATGATCTAACTTAATTAGACTATCACTTAACAAATATGAAATGCCCAAATTTGGACTCTTAAACCCTAAACCTTCGATTAAGAGATTTAGCCCATCAAAATGTTTCCATAATTTGGCGAGTGATAAACAAACATAGATAAAGAGTTTTAACACTCACAATCGTGAAATGAGCTAGGTCGAAATCTTGGTCGAAGAACGAAATTTTGGCAGCATTTGTGTGTGTGTGTGAGTTTGTGGCTAAATGGGAGAAATAAGATCTTATATATAGGGCTAAGTTTGGTAGTTTGGCAGTTTCAGTCCCTGAGCCCGATTAACTTTTCAAGCGCAATCCTAAGGGCACTAGTTTTGACTGTTGACAATACAAGTCCCTAAGGTTAGTTGTTGTATCGACTTAAGTCCAAACTTTGATAACTTTTGAAATTTTACATTTCTCCCCCTTGAACAAGTTATACTTTTGAAAAACTTTTCACATGTTTTATTCAAGAGATCATTGAATTCTTTTCAAAACGAGTTTCGTTCCACAGATGAAGAGACGAATTTTTCTTGAAGACTTTTTGAGAAGAGTATGTAGAATTCAACAGATTTGCCAAAATTTTCTCCCCCTCAAAATATGTTCCATTTAAAATAATGGAATGGTGTTAAGGAACATATTTTTAAGTTTTAAATTCTGCATACTAGAGCAAATGATGATTATTATTTTTAATGATAATGAAAAATGAAAAATAAGAAAGAAAATCTTTTTGGTTTTTCTATGTTTTAAAATTTTGTATTTTGTTTTTGATAAAATATGTACAAAGTGTTTTTTGTGTTTGAATTTTCAAGGATTTTTGAGTAAGTTTTCCAGATCTTCTGGATTCAAACACCGCATACCAATTTGATAAACTAATTCCAAAAATCTTGCATGGGGCAAGGCTTTGGTGAATAAGTCTACCAATTGGTATTCAGTACCTACAAAATATAATTCAAATCTACCCTTTTCAACCTGCTCCTTGATAAAGTGATACCTGAGAGCGATATGCTTTGACTTCGAATGTTGAACAGTGTTGCAGGAGATAACAATGGCACTCTTGGAGTCGCAGTACATCGTGATCTTATCAAATATGTAACCGTAGTCCATTAGTTGTGATATCATCCAGATGAATCGAGAACAACATGCTGACATGGAAACATATTCTGCTTCTATTGATGACAATGAAGTGCAATCCTGCATCTTTGACTACAAGATACAAGTTTATCTCCTAGAAACTGGACACCACCAGATGTACTCTTGCGTGTATCTAAACAACATGCGTGATCAGCATCTAAAAAGGCTATTAGTTCAAAACCAGAATCCTTCGGATACCAGATCTCCAAGTGAATGGTTTCCTTTATGTATCAAAGGATTCTTTTAGCCTTAGAGAGGTGTTTTTCAGTTGGGTTTGACTGATAACGAGAGTAAAGATATACAGGAAATACTATATCTGGTGTGCTGGCTGCTAGATACATGAGAGACCCAATAATACTTCGGTATTTTGTAGGGTCAACTGGTGTCCCATGCAAATCAGCATCCAGCTTTGGTGATGAGGCAAACATAGGGGTGTTATAAATATCACAACTTGTCATGCCATGTTTCTTTAAAATCTCAATAGCTTATTTGGACTGGTTTAGAAAAATACCACGGGGGAATTGATGAACTTGAAGTCCTAAGAAGAACTTTAGTTCACCCATCATGGACATTTCAAAGTTTTGTTTCATTAGTCTTGCAAAAGCGACTGAGTATTTTTTCTTTGTTGATCCAAAAATGATGTCGTCAACATAAATTTGAACAATTAAAATGTCCTCCCGGTGTCTTTGAATAAATAGTGTGGGATCAACTGATCCTTTGGTAAAGGGATTAGCAATTAAGAATGAAGACAGTTTGTCGTACCATGCCCTTGGGGCTTGTTTAAGGCCGTAATAGGCTTTCTTGAGTCTGTACACATGATTTGGATGGTCTGGATCGATGAATCCCTCTGGTTGACTAAGATATACCTCCTCACGGAGTTGACCATTTAGAAATGCAGTTTTCACGTCCATTTGATAAACGATGATATTCTTGTGTCCAGCATACGCCCGAAACATTCGTACAGCTTCAAGTCGAGCCACTAGTGCAAAGGATTCTTCAAAAATCAATTCCTTCTTCTTTGTTATTTCCTTTGGCAACCAGACGCGATTTGTTACGAATCATTGTTCCATCAGCATTAAGTTTATTCTTCCAAATCTATTTAAGTCCAATGACAAAGACTCCAACTGTTCTTTCAACTAATTCCAAGACTTCAAGATGTTTGAATTGATCAAGTTCTTCTTGCATTGATTCTATCCAATTGTCGTAAGTCATGGCCTCTTTAATATTCTTTGGTTTAGCTTCACTGACAGTGAGAGCATAAACACAGTGTTCAGCATCTGTGTGAAGTCGTTGTCTTGTCATGCCTGGATTTGAGGGGTTACCAATCACATTTACTAAGGGATGATCTCTTGTTCATTTATGTGTTGAAGGGTGATGTTGCTAAAAGGTGTGCATATTAGACGGATCCAAATTGCGTGTTGATGACTCTACAATATCTAGAACAGTTGGAGACGGAGCAAATGGATTAAAGAAAGCATTTCCGTCATAATCTGCAGGTGTGAGTACTTGTTCTTGTTAATCTTCAGCTGCATTATTGGTGTTGGAAGCAGTTTGTTCTTCTGTTGTTGGAGAGTCGATTGGAGGTGCATATGTTGCAACGGTTGTTGTTTTCGGTTCAGGTGTATCGGGTATTGGAATATTATTAGGTTGTGCAGCGGAAACATTTGATACATCTGGAGCACGGCTTGCGACTGTCTCATTGAACAGAGGAGCAAACAAGGTTTCCAATTGTTGATGAGTGAACACGGGTGATGGTGCAACTGATTGATCTAGGAAGTTTAAACGGTTAGTTGCGGGTCCTAAGCTGGTTTGCTCAGAAGCCATAGTTGTAAGCTCATCGAAATTAACATGAATGGTTTCCATGATTTCTCTAGTACGACGGTTCCAGATTCGAAAGCCTTTTGAATTTTCACAGTATCCAATGAAACACACCGATGTCTGCTTTTGCTTGAGTTTTCCAAGGTAATCACGATCATTATTTGGATAGCAAAGAGCACCAAATGCATGAAAGTGTTTTATATTTAGTTTGCGTCTATGGACTAGCTCATATGGTGTTTTGTTGTGGCGTTTGGTAATCATAGAATGGTTTCGAAGAGTCTGATTCTTGAATTCAGTTCCGTTGTCTGCTCTAACTTTTTTGACCGTATTGCGAAGCTGAACTTGAATTTTTATGAGAAAGGTGATAATCATATTAGGGGCTTGATCTTTACTTCGAAGAAAATAAACCCAAGTCCATCTGGGATAATCATCAACAATTACAAGAATGTAGCGTTTGCCATTGATCATCTGCACGCGCATTGGGCCACATAAGTCCATGTGAAGAAGATGAAGTACGTGATCAGTACTGTGTTCAGCTTTCGGTAGAAAATGTGCACGAGTGCTTTTTCCTTGTTCACATGGAGAACATAAGTGGTCTTTGGAGTAGCGAAATATTGGAAGTCCGTCAACTAGTTTGTGTCGTGCAAGATCAGTCATGGTTTTGAAGTTTAAATGAGAAAGTCGTTTGTGCCATAACCATGATTTTTTCAAAATTGCTTTAGAGGGGAAGTAATCATGTCGGACATTGAGATTGTATAAAAACTTGTTCCACGGCTGCCCGTCATGAGATCATTTCCTTTTAAATCACGTACAAAACATGTTTTCCCCTGAAATGCTACTTCCGTATCCCCATCACAAAATTGACCGACTAAGAAAAGGTTGTTTCCAAGGCCTTCGACGTAATACACATGCCTAATTTCGATGTTACCATTGACATAATCTCCATAGCCCATGATAGCCGCAAAATGATCATTCCAGAATCTGACAGTACCAATGAATTTTGAAACGAAATTTACTAGTAGCTTAAGGTTTCCTATCATATGTCGGGTACATCCGCTATCAACAATCCAGAGAACAATTTGGATCACCTGCATCACATGTAGACGACGAAGATGGAATAGTGGTAAAATTGGAACCCGTAGTATCAATGGGTTCCATTACAGTATAGACACACATGGTTCTAATTTTAGGTATCCACTTAAAACTAGGTGTATTCTGTAACCATTTTTGTCATATCTAACTACTTTGGGCTTTTGTCTTAGTGAAGTCAATAGGTGAATCCATTTTCTTAGGACTTGTGGTTTCAATTATGGGATCACTTAACGCTTGCTTAGAAACTACTTTTTGCTCTTTTCCAAACGCAGAATTAGAAGCTATAGTGGGCCTAGAAAGAATTCCATTCGTTTGTTTTCTAGTGCGTAATAACAGAGAATTAGCAACACAGTGATCATGATTACCAGACGAATCGATTGTAGTACGGGGCAGTTTTAATATCTGTATTTCCCATTAGAACTAAAGTCACTTGAGGACAAATGACAGCTGAACTTCCGGAGTCGCATTCCTCGAAGAGATTTGAATTGAAAATCACGTTATGTCTTTGTTTAATGATTGATTGTCAAATATTTTCTTTTTGTTTTTATAAAATATTTTAAAAGCTAAATAGATTAATAAAAGAAAACTACAAGCAAAACAATAATATAAGATCTAAAATACGATAATAAATGATATGCTTGTCAAGTGAGGCGAAAAGATCATTAAGTGTTAATTATCGTTTAAAGTGGTGAATTAATACCTGTTTTAAAAATTATTTTCTCACAACGTTGGTTTTGATCCGTGTGTAGTATATATAAATATAATATCGGATCCCCTTGATACTTGGGAATCAACTAGTCAACCTTATAGGAAAAACGTCAACGTGCAAAACCCGTTAATACGGTGTGAGATACCGGATAAGTGATTACCCGGGTCGTGTCCCAGCGAGGTGTGAATCAAGGATTTCATTTTTGGTTCGGAATTAAAATGCTTGATGATTGGATTTTTGATTTTTTGAGTTTTTAACTTCTACTAAAAATATGGAAAACAAAATTACAAAGAAAAATAAAGCACAACTTAATTAAACTAAAAACGCGAGTCGGGAATTATAAACACGAGCCTAAAATTAGAATCTATTAAAAACTAATCCTACAGGTTCCAAATTAATTTTCCTACATCCTAAATGTCAAAAGAAAATTTTAGAAAAAAGAATTATATTTTTTTGACTTTTATTTTTTTTATTATGAATTAAAAACTATTTTAGAAAGAAAATACATAAAAAATATTAAATCTATCCTAAAAATTCTGAAATTTTTTGTGAAATAACTTTACAATCTGAAAATCCTAGGAAAAATAATAATGAGATCCCAGCTTATTTAAATAAGCTGAGAATAAGCTGATAAGGGCTGAAGGATTAATTAACAAAGAAGGGTTAAATAAAAAAGGGTGCAAGGTTTAACTTGAAAAAGACCCTAGGGCGGTGGTAAGGTGTGTAGTGTGTGAGTGGGCAGACCAGGGTTCGAACCCTGGTTTTGCCTACTTTTTGAAATCTTTTTTTTTTTCTGCTTGAAACTTGGAAAAGCTAAAGAAAATAAGATAATTTTGTAAAAACAAACTTTTTGAAAATTACTGACATGCTCAGAAAGAGCTTAATTCTTGGATCAGTTGGTTTTTTTAGCCATAATAAGCAAAGGCATAAAAAGGACTTAAAACTAATCTAATAAGCTAATGGTAACAAATAAGCTAAATATAACATAAGAACTAAAAGCATGATCACATTCAGCCATGAACAGCAGAGATAAACACAAGATAAGCACAAAATAAGCAAAAACAAAACAAAGTCTGATGATGGTGCAGGTTATTATTTGTCCACTGAGATAAGTTTTGGGCTCAAAAATAAGCACTGAATAAGCTATAGATGCCTCAAAAGCTGAAAACAGATCAAGCTTATACTACGAGCTTCTAGTGTACCAAAAATCAGACAAAGAAAAGCTAATTTATTGCTTAAAAATAAGCTGAACTAATGGCTATTCTAGACAAGCATGCACTGAATTCTCAGTGTATGCTTGTAGAGATAAGGCACTTTTGAGCTTAATTTAGAGCTCAAATAAGCTATGCTAGGGGCTGAAATTGGAAATAAGCAAAGTTCCAATAGCAAACTATCTAGAGTAAAAGGGAATAAGCATTACTGAGATCAAATAAGGGCTTAATTTGGCCAAGAAAAACTGATGCAGTCTGCACATATGGGGTTTGTGCAGACTTGTGTTTTTGAACACAAGACCTCAATTCTTAATGAAACTAATTCTACTCTTATGTATCCACTTAATACACTAATATGAACTTTGAAAACAACAAAATTAAGCACTTAATCTGCTTATCTCTAATATGTGCAGACATGAGCAAATTTCAAGCTTAAACTATAGAATCCAACTAAATTCTATCAAAAGCTCTAAATCAGCTCAAAACACCAAACAAACAGGTTATACTAGTTATTTTAAGCAGGATTACAGCTTCCAAATTGGCACATGAACAGTGAAACCTCAATTTGACCCATTTTCAGCTTGATCCAAACAGTCCTTCTTGGGTCTGTGTTGAATTTCAAACTAAAAGAAGACTAAACAAGCCTAGATTATTTATGAACAAAGGTTCAGCAACTTAATCAAGACCTAATGAACAGCTTTTCAACTTCCAATAAGCACTTAATAAGCTTAACTAATCTTGACTGTTTTAAGACTTTTCTTGGTTTTTTAGAACAAATTAAACAATTTCAAACTCAGACTTATCACCCTAAGTTAAGAACATCTAAATAAGCATAAAGACAAGGAATGAGCACATAGAAACACAATAAGCAGTAAATAAGCTGTAACAGTTGACTTTTTGACCAATTAAGAAAATTAGAATTTCATTAACTAAAATTGGAGTTACAATACTGGAAAGATAAAAGAATACAAGTACCTTAATTTTTTAGCTAAATAAAACCTGCCTATTAAGGCTTACATGACTACCTATTTATACTAGAAACTAAGACTAGGGGTCTTCAAACTTGTGTGCTTCTTTTGTGAGACAAAACAGCTGGGAAACCATTTTGTGCTTCTTAGGATTAATTCCAGCCGTTGGATTTGTCTTGATATCATCTCAGCCTTAAATTCTCTTTTTGGCGCCCAAATGGTGTTGAGGATTGCCAACCTGGCATGGTCACATGTGAAGATATTACTTGGGGGTGGTATCTCGTGAAGAAGATTTGTCTTGGATTGTGGAGGAGTGGCTAGGACGGGGAAGGTGGAGTATGGCAGTGATAATAGTAGAGGTAGAGGTGATGATGGTGTTGGGTTTGGCGGGTAAAAAGGTGGGAGGTAAAGGCTGACCCGTTATTTTTATTATTGTTTGGTTTATGGTCTGGGTCAAAACCAAAAGGGTGGGGGTTCATAATGGATTGGCTGGGGTCAGTTTGTTTGAGATGGGTTTAGTTTGTTTAAGGATTAGGCCGGATCTAGGTGGTGGGCTTTGGGTTGGATTTTGGAATTATTAATATTTTTGGTAATTAAATGGGCTGACTTGGCCCATTTACATGGGTCGGGTCAGCCCATAAAAATTGGTTTCGGATACGATTTTCCAAGCTGATTCCAAAACTATATCCCGAGGTTGACTTTGACTCCGTTTTTGACTTTTCTTGACCAAATGCACAATCGTTGTCGAATTGCTCCAAAAATGCACGTATTTGCTCTGTTTTCAACATTTTGTACCTGAAACACATAAAACACAAACCAAGGATATCTGCAGTATAATTTGGGTGTTTTTGTTCATTTTTGTGTCTTTTATGGTTATAAAATGATGAGTATTTACACACTCATCAATCCCCCACACTAAACTATTGCTAGTCCCTAGCAATCCAATCATGTGAAGTAATGAAAGGATCAAAAGAATTCCAAGTATACCTCGGCTTGACTTTTTATTCAATGCAAGAAATTTAAACTAGAACAACATAGATAACATGCTTGATTTTCAAAAATGGTATCATGGAACGGGTTTCACACAAAATGGGTGTCTCCAGGGAATTGAAATCGTCATTCTCTTTTTTATACTCCCAACTAAGCTTAAACTCAATGTGCAAACGTTTTTGTAAATTGCTAACACTACTTATACTAATAATCTATGTAAGCTGAAACTTAACTTTTCACTCCCATATTTATTCAAGTTAGGTGACTGTGCTTGATTTTCAAAATTTTGAATACAAAAATCGACGTTTTTATAAGATATTGACTAATACTAGTTGAAAGATAGATTTAAAATTCACAACAAGCAAGTTTCAAAACTTTATTGCATTTTGAAATATCATTCCATTCTATTTTATTTTTTTATCTTTTCATTTTTTCTTTTCATTTTTTTTTAATCACTTGTGTAACATAAACTAACGGAGTTTCACGGGAACCAAGACCTTACACCTTCCGGAATAAAGGATCCAAGGGCCGTTACAACGGAGAGTTCCAAGACTCTAAACATTCCTGAAATGAGGATCCAAGGGTGTTAGACCAAGACCTCACACATTCCTGAATTAGAGGTCCAAGGGCCGGTGTAAGAGGGTGGCCAAGACCTAAACGCCTTCCGGAAATAAGGATCCAAGGGCCGATCTTGAACCGTAGCTTTTTAGCACATACATTTATTACTTAAATTTTGCAACTTTCAAGCAACGTCTCACTTTCATTTTGTATTATTATGACATACGCTTGTTCCGAAGTTTAAATAAAGCTTTGAACTAGTATTTTTCAAAATCGTATGAAAAAATGATTTTGTGTGTTCAAATGTTTGAAAATAAGCACTTTATTAAGTCAGATTAGTTATCTCCTGGGAGGAAATGCCATAGATTACCTGTATAAGCTCTAAAGAAAACCAACTATTCTACGCTTAGCATTTTCATTTGCACACATCGTAAAACGTTAGTCTAAACGTTAAGGAAGCAGTCAGATCAACACTCTGGCAGAGTCGGGATTCCCTTTGTTCTAACCTAATCAAGACTAAACACTACTTTTTTTATTGCAATTTCTTATCTAAAAACGAAAAAAAAAATTAAAATTTTGGCCAAAACGGGGGTACTAGGACACTAGAAGGTACAAATGTGACAAAATTCACGAGAATTCCCCCCCCCCCCACACTTAGAATTGAATATTGCCCTCAATATTCAAAGTACCGGCTATTATGCCGACACTTAGAACGTAAAAAGGTAATACTAATAGCCAAGTGTGGAACAGAAATCTCCGTTTTCCACAAAAAGGATTAACAAGATATCCCTAGATAAACGTTAGTAAAAAGATCAGATATTGGGCGGCTGGATTGAAAACAGGCACATCAATCATCACGATCTCAGGGAAACCTGAAAACAAGAGCAAACAACACATAAAGAAAGCACAGTAGAGGAAATCCCCCACACTTAGTTGTTAGAAAGTAAAAAGAAGTCAGAAACATGGGTTGTCACCCATGAAATGCTAATGTTTTTGTTAACCGAGTATCTAGCTTGACTCGACCCCGAATTCATTGGTCCATGGGGAAAGTTTGGAGATCCGGGACAACCATGGATGGTATGTCAACTCCAAAATAATGCTTCAACCTATGACCGTTCACCTTGAAGTTTGGTCCGTCATTTTGAGATAAATCGACGGTACCATAAGGAAAAACTTTGGCAACGGTGAATGGTCCAGTCCAACGGGTTTTAAGCTTTCTCGAGAATATCTTTAATCGATAATTGAAAAGAAGGACTCGATCACCAACGTTAAAAACGCGGTTCTTGATTTTGGAGTCATGGATCTTCTTTGTCTTTTCTTTGTAGATCAAAGAGTTCTCGTAGGCTTGATCACGAAGTTCATTTAATTCATTGAGTTGAACTTTGCGGTGATCACCCGCGGACTTTAGGTCGAAGTTTGCATGCTTCAAGGCCCAATAAGCTTTGTGCTCGACCTCGATCGGTAGATGGCACGCCTTTCCGTACATAAGCTTGTATGGAGTACACCCGATGGGTGTTTTATAAGCTGTACGGAAGGCCCAAAGTGCATCATCTAGTTTATCCGACCAAGATGCATAGTTTTCACCTACGGTCCTTTCCAAAATTCTTTTTAAACCACGGTTTGAAACTTCCACTTGGCCGCTCGTTTGAGGGTGATACGCGGTAGAAAGACGGTGAGTAATACCGTACTTAAGCATGACCTTTGCAAATTGGTCATTGCAAAAGTGCGTACCGCGATCACTAATGATAGCACGGGGAGTTCCAAACTGAGCAAAGAGAGTTTTCAAAAATTTACAAACTACTCATGCGTCGTTGGTGGGGAGTGCTTTCGCTTCGACCTATTTAGACAAATAATCGACAGCCACGAGTATATACTTGTTCCCTCGGGAAGACGGGAACGGCCCCATAAAGTCAATGCCCCAAACGTCAAAGATTTCACAAACTTGAACGACGTTTTGTGGCATTTTGTCTTTTTGCGTGATTTTCCCGTGATGTTGACAAGAGTCACAAGATTTGACTAAGTCATGGGCATCACGGTAAATTGTGGGCCAATAGAAACCGGAGTCAAACACCTTCTTGGCGGTGTAGTTGGCACCATGATGTCCCCCCGTGGGTCCATGGTGGCAAGCCTTAAGAATATCAACGACTTCTTGGCCGTGAACACACCGCCGGATGACTTGATCCGCACAAACTTTAAACAAGTAGGGGTCGTCCAGAAAGTAATGCTTCACATCTTTGAAGAATTTGTTCTTTTGTTGCGACGACATCCCTTTCACAACAAAGTTTCCCGCATGGTAGTTTGCAAAATGGGCAAACCATGGGGTACAAGAATAACAATGAAAAGATACCACGTTAAGTGTCTCAAGAGGGAATGTTTCATTTATTTCCTTTTTCTCAAGCACACTTTGATGAGGGTTTTCTAATCGGGACAGATGATCAGCAGCAAGGTTCTCGGCTCCTTTTTTATCACGTATGATGATATCAAATTCTTGCAGGAGGAGAACCCATCGAAGCAATCTCGGCTTTGCATCTTGTTTTGCAAAGAGATATTTGAGAGCCGAGTGATCCGTATACACTATGCTTTTTGACAAGATTAAGTATGGCCGAAACTTTTCGAAGGCATACACCACGGCTAATAATTCTTTTTCCATAGTGGTGTAATGAGCTTGAGCTTCGGTCATAGTCTTGCTAGCATAGTGTATAGGCTTAAAATGTTTTGTTTTACGTTGCCCCAAGACCGCACCTATGGAAAAATCGCTAGCATCGCACATAAGCTCAAAAGGTAGGTCCCAATCGGGGGCAACCAAGATTGGTGCTTCAGTAAGCTTTTTCTTTAAAGTTTGAAAAGCTTCAATGCACTCTTGTGAGAAAATGAACGGAGTTTCCTTTTCAAGGAGACGAGTCATCGGCCGGGCGATTTTGGAAAAATCTTGAATGAATCTACGATAGAAACCGGCGTGACCAAGGAAACTCCGAATACCCTTGACGGTAGTGGGATGAGGTAGTTTAGCAATAACATCAACTTTGACTTTATCGACCTCAATCCCACTCTTAGAAATCTTATGGCCGAGGAAAATGCCCTATTTGACCATGAAATGACTTTTCTCCCAATTTAGACAAAGATTAGTGTCTTCACAACGTTGAAGCATTTTGTCCAAATGGGAGAGACATGTCTTGAAGGAATCCCCAAAGACCAAGAAATCATCCATAAAGACCTCCATAGTTTTCTCGATCATGTCGTGAAATATGGCCATCATACACCTTTGGAACGTGCCCGGAGCATTACATAAGCCAAAAGGCATGCGTCGGTAGGCAAACGTTCCATAAAGGGCATGTGAAAGTGGTCTTTTCTTGATCTTGCGGATCAATGGGAATTTGGAAGTAACCCGAGAAACCGTCGAGAAAACAATAGTATTCGTTTCCCGCTAGTCTTTCGAGCATTTGATCCATGAATGAAAGAGGGAAGTGGTCTTTACGGGTGGCGTCATTTAACTTTCGGTAGTCAATGCATGCACGCCATCCCATCACCAATCGAGTAGGGATCAACTCGTTCTCATCATTTGTAACAACGGTAATGCCACCTTTTTTAGGCACGTAATGAACGGGGCTCACCCAAGGACTATCTGAGATAGGGTAAATCAAGCCGGCATCAAGGAGTTTAAGAACCTCCTTTTTGATAACCTCGTGGATTTTAGGATTAACCCTTCTTTGATGTTGAACCGCCGGTTTAAAGTCATCTTCCATTAAAATCTTGTGTGTACAAAATTCCGGGTTAACACCCTTAATGTCAGAAAGTTTCCAAGCGATGGCTCGCTTGTGTGACTTTAGAATCTTTATGAGAGCGGTTTTCTCCTCATCATTTAGATCTTTAGCAATAATGACGGGTAATTTATCGGTACCCTCCAAAAATGCATATTCAAGATGAGGCGGTAAGTCCTTAAGTTCTACCTCCGGAGGATCATCAGAATTTTCAACAGATTTGATTTCCTCATTATGAAGTTCTTTCGGAGGAAGAGATGATGCATCATCATTAAGCAACTTCTCAATAAGAAGAATGTCTCCCTCCGGGTCAAACACATCATCATCAATTCCCGATGGAATTGAATCACAAGACAAACAAGCTTCAATCTCTTCCAAAATGAAGTCACCTCCCTCAAACGGAGTGAAAGAGGGGGAAGAGAGAGCAACGGTATGGTCTAAAGAAGTGGGATTTCCACTTAGTACTTCATGAAAATATTCCTCACATGTAGCATCAATGATATCAATTTGGTTAATTGACTCGCTATCATGCTTGAGAGGATATTTTGAAGTACTCTCAATATTTAAGACCAACTTTTCATCACCGACTCTAAGAGTCATTTCACCTTCGTAGACATCGATTAATGCACGAGCCGTTTTCAAGAATGGTCTTCCCAAGATAAGGGGGACACGGGGATCGCATCAAAATCGACTACTACGATGTCAGCAGGAAAATGGAACTTGCCAACCTTCACGAAGACATCTTCGGCAATACCTTTCGGAATAGTAACCGTTCGGTTTGCAAGTTCGAGAGTCATTCGTGTAGAAGTAAGTTCCGGGAGAGAAAGCTTTGCCCATACTGAAAGAGGCATTAGATTGATGCTCGCGTCGAGATCGGCCAAGGCTAAGCATTCATCTAGCTTTTGGAAATCATAAGGGATGAGAAATTTGCCGGGGTCTCCTAGTTTTTCTGGTAACTTTTTAAGGATAACCGCCGAACAATTCTCATTCAATGGAGTTTTTGTTAATTCTAGCAACTTTTCCTTATTGCTAAGGAGACTCTTGAATGTAGAGGCAAACTTTGGCATGTAGAGAAGAGCATCCGCAAAACTAATATCGAAGTGTAACTTTTGAAAGATTTCAAGAAACTTCATCATTTGACTATTAGTTTTGTCACGGAGCTTTTGTTCATTAAGCCTCGACGAATATGGAATTGAAGGCTTAGAATTTGTCTTCGGAACATCGGGTTCCGGAATTGGAGATTGGACGACCGAAGGTTGGACGTGTGCGGTACTTTGTGGGCTTGTGTTTTGCACTTTGTCCTTTGTCACCTCGGTCTCTCATTCTACTTCCTTCACCGGAGAAGTAGTGGGAATCGAGGGTCCATCATAAGTTTTACCACTTCGAGTGGCAATAGCTTTCAACTCACCCTTCGGGTTGGGAATGGTATTTCCCGGAAGACCTCCCGAAGTTGAAGCTTGATTCATTTGGTTCATGAGGCTAGCAAACATGTTCTCAATTTTACTTTGAGATTGCTCAATTTTGTGATATGTATTCTTAAGTTCATTTTTAAGCTCATGACCTTGTTTTGAAACTGAAGTTTGAAAATCATTCTTCAAGGTGGTGATTTGATTTTGCATTGACCTCATGTTTTCCTCATTTGACAATTAGCAAGTTCGTTTGAGGAAGCAATTGGGGCTTGGTAATTCGAAGCTTGAAAGCCTTGATTGAAATTACCACCTTGACTTGGGTATTGATTGATCGGGGCTTGAAATTGATTTTGAACATTTTGCCCTCTCGGTTGGTTTTGATTGAATCTATTTGGATTGTTTGGTTGAGAAAATCCGGGTGGTCCATTTTGATTGCTAGCACGATAGTTCGGGTCAACTTGAGGACGGTATTGATTACCTCCTTGATTGAAAACCCCGGCTACCGCATTAACTTCACATCGACCACCATTGGTGGCAGTACAATTGTAGTATGCATGAGGACCACCACAAGTGACACAAGTTTCTTCCACCGCTTTGACTTGAGTGGGTGAAGAAGTTTGTGGGGAAGATTGTTTCTTTTGCTTGGAAAGAACCAAAGCTTGAATAGCCTCCGTGAGCTTTTCAATCTTAGCATCGGTGCAAGAAGAACTCACGGGAGATGAAGTAGAAGGTGAAGCATTCACTTGGGAAACAACTTGCTTGCTTCGTGAAGTGCGAACCTTAGACTTATTCTCAATGATGGCTAAAGCATCTTTAGTAGTCCGATACAAGAGATTACCACCGGCGGCGGCATTTAGAGAGTCTTGATCGGAGTGGTTCAAACCATTATAGAAGGTATCGAGTTGATGTAACTCAGAGAAACCATGGTGAGGACATTTGCGAAGTAATTCTTTAAAATGATCCCACGCTTCACTAAAGGATTCATCAAATTTTTGAGTGAATTTGGTGATTTCATTTTTAAGGCTTGTGGTTTTGGATGGAGGAAAGAATTCATTCACAAATTTCGACACCAAATCTTCCCATGTTTCAATAGAACGAGGGGGTTGTTTTTCGAGCCAAATCCGGGCTGCCCCCTCGAGAGAAAAAGGAAAAAGAAGAAGTTTGATAGCTTCTTGAGGAACATTTCGGTATTTGATGGTAGAGGTGATCTTGTTAAACCATCGAATGTGGGAATGAGGATCGTCCCTCTCAAATCCGAAATATTGACTTGAGGTTACTAAGGATAGCAACCCCGTCTTAAGCTCAAAGCTATCGGCAATGATTGCCGGAACAACAATAGCATCTCCGTAACCCTTGGTGGGTGCATGGAGAAGCTCCGACATGGTGCGTTCATCCGCCATTGTGACAATGGGAGGAACGGGAATAGCACGAATCTCGGGTTCGGCTATTGAGGCGGAATGCCTACGATTACGTCTCCGATTACATCTTCTCGGAGTATGCACGAGTTCACGTAAAGGACTTGTCGACGGAGAAGAACGAGTGCGCATGCACTAAAAAAAACAATTCAATTAAAATAAGACCGAAGCAAAACACAAGTGAACTTAAACCAATAATCAACCAGCATATGGTAGCTCTTCAAAAGATAAACGCACAAAGGAGCGGAAGAGAAGAATGGATCTCTTTTCGAGGCGAAGTTCGTTGGATCGCCTCTCCTTATACCCCTCTTATAGTTTATTTATCAATCAAAGGTGAGCTGATATTCGCAAGTGATACAAAGGCAAGTTTTAATCTTTTGTTTGGGAACTTAATATGATAATACTTCAAGTTGAGGAATATTATATTGAGATTGCTTTTATCTTTTATTTTAACACAAGAAAACGGAAAATGTTTTTGTATTTTTGTTTTTTATATGATAAGATATATACAAAAGAAAAGAAAAATATTTTTGTTTTTTTTTTATAATTTTATGAAAGCGATAACTTCAAGAAGAAGGATCTCAAGTCACTAATCGTTAAAACCTTTAACAATATTGTTGCAACACAACCTCCCCGGCAGCGGCGCCAAAAATTTGATCCGTGTGTAGTATATATAAATATAATATCGGATCCCCGTGATACTTAGGAATCAACTAGTCAACCTTTTAGGAAAAAGGTCAACGTGCAAAACCCGTTAATATGGTGTGAGATACCGGATAAGTGATTACCCGGGTCGTGTCCCAGCGAGGTGTGAATCGAGGATTTCGTTTTTGGTTCGGAATTAAAATGCTTGATGATTGGATTTTTGATTTTTTGAGTTTTTAACTTCTATTAAAAATATGGAAAACAAAATTACAAAGAAAAATAAAGCACAACTTAATTAAACTAAAAACGCGAGTCGAGAATTATAAACACGAGCCTAAAATTAGAATCTATTAAAAACTAATCCTAAGGGTTCCAAATTAATTTTCCTACGTCCTAAATGACAAAAGAAAATTTTAGAAAAAAGAATTATATTTTTTTGACTTTTATTTTTTTTATTATGAATTAAAAACTATTTTAGAAAGAAAAATACATAAAAAATATTAAAACTATTCAAAAAATTCTGAAATTTTTTGTGAAATAACTTTACAATCTGACAATCCTAGGAAAAATAATAATGAGATCCCAGCTTATTTAAATAATCTGAGAATAAGCTGATAAGGGCTGAAGGCTTAATTAACAAAGAAGGGTTAAATAAAAAAGGGTGCAATGTTTAACTTGAAAAAGACCCTATGGCAGTGGTAAGGTTTGTGGTGTGTGAGTGGGCAGACCAGGGTTCGAACCCTAGTTTTGCCTATTTTTTGAAATCTTTTTTATTCCTGCTTGAAACTTGGAAAAGCTAAAGAAAATAAGCTAATTTTGTAAAAACAAACTTTTTGAAAATTACTGATAAGCTCAGAAAGAGCTTAATTCTTGGATCAGTTGGTTTTTTTAGCCAAAATAAGCAAAGGCATAAAAAGGACTTAAAACTAATCTAATAAGCTAATGGTAACAAATAAGCTAAATATAACATAAGAACTAAAAGCATGATCACATTCAGCCATGAACAGCAGAGATGAGCACAAGATAAGCACAAAATAAGCCAAAACAAAACAAAGTCTACTGATGGTGCAGGGTATTATTTGTCCACTGAGATAAGTTTTGGGCTAAAAAATAAGCACTGAATAAGCTCCAGATGCCTCAAAAGCTAAAAACAGATCAAGCTTATACTATGAGCTTCTAGTGTACCAAAAATCAGACAAAGAAAAGCTAATTTATTGCTTAAAAATAAGCTGAACAAATGGCTATTCTAGACAAGCATGCACTGAATTCCCAGTGTATGCTTGTAGAGATAAGGTACTTTTGAGCTTAATTTAGAGCTCAAATAAGCTATGCTAGGGGCTGAAATTGGAAATAAGCAAAGTTCCAATAGCAAACTATCTAGAGTAAAAGGGAATATGCATTACTGAGATCAAATAAGGGCTTAATTTGGCCAAGAAAAACTGATGCAATCTGCACATATGGGGTTTGTGCAGACTTTTGTTTTCGAACACAAGACCTCAATTCTTAATGAAACTAATTCAACTCATTTGTATCCACTTAATGCACTAATATGAACTTTGAAAACAACAAAATTAAGCACTAAATCTGCTTATCTCTAAGATAAGCAGACATGAGCAAATTTCAAGCTTAAACTATAGAATCCAACTAAATTCTATCAAAAGCTCTAAATCAGCTCAAAACACCAAACAAACAGCTTATACCAGTTAATTTAAGCAGGATTACAGCTTCCAAATTGGCACATGAACAGTGAAACCTCAATTTGACCCATTTTCAGCTTGATCCAAATAGTCCTTCTTGGGTCTGTATTGAATTTCAAACTAAAAGAAGACTAAACAAGCCTAGATTATTTAAGAACAAAGATTCAGAAACTTAATCAAGACCTAGTGAACAACTTTTCAACTTCCAATAAGCACTTAATAAGCTTAACTAATCTTGACTGTTTTAAGACTTTTCTTGGTTTTTTAGAACAAATTAAACAATTTCAAACTCAGACTTATCACACTAAGTTAAGAACATCTAAATAAGCATAAAGACAAGGAATGAGCACATAGAAACACAATAAGCAGTAAATAAGCTGTAACAGTTGACTTTTTGACCAATTAAGAAAATTAGAATTTCATTAACTAAAATTGGAGTTACAATACTGGAAAGATAAAAGAATACAAGTACCTTAATTTTTTAGCTAAATAAAACCTGCCTATTAAGGCTTACATGACTACCTATTTATACTAGAAACTAAGACTAGGGGTCTTCAAACTTGTGTGCTTCTTTTGTGAGACAAAAAAGCTGGGAAACCATTTTGTGCTTCTTCGGATTAATTCCAGCCGTTGGATTTGTCTTGATATCATCTCAGCCTTAAATTCTCTCTTAGGCGCCCAAATGGTGTTGAGGATTGCCAACCTGGCATGGTCACATGTGAAGATAGTACTTGGGGGGTGGTATCTCGTGAAGAAGATTTGTCTTGGAGTGTGGAGGAGTGGCTAGGAGGGGGAAGGTGGAGTATGGCAGTGATAATAGCAGAGGTAGAGTTGATGATGGTGTTGGGTTTGGCGGGTAAAAAGGTGGGAGGGAAAGGCTGACCTGTTATTTTTATTATTGTTTGGTTTATGGTCTGGGTCAAAACCAAAAGGGTGGGGGTTCATAAGGGATTGGCTGGGGTCAGTTTGTTTGAGCTGGGTTTAGTTTGTTTAAGGATTGGGCTGGATCTAGGTGGTGGGCTTTGGGTTTTATTTTGGAATTATTAGTAGTTTTGGTAATTAAATGGGCTGACTTGGCCCATTTACATGGGTCGGGTCGGCCCATAAAAATTGGCTTCGGATACGATTTTCCAAGCTGATTCCAAAACTATATCCCGAGGTTGACTTTGACTCCGTTTTTTACTTTTCTTGACCAAATGCACAATCGTTGTCGAATTGCTCCAAAAATGCACGTATTTGCTCTGTTTTCAACATTTTGTACCTGAAACACATAAAACACAAACCAAGGATATCTGCTGTATAATTTGGGTGTTTTTGGTCATTTTTGTGTCTTTTAAGGGTATAAAATGATGAGTATTTACACACTCATCAATCCCCCACACTAAACTATTGCTAGTCCCTAGCAATCCAATCATGTGAAGTAATGAAAGGATCAAAAGAATTCCAAGTATACCCCGTTTTGACTTTTTATTCAATGCAAGAAATTTAAACTAGAACAAAATAGATAACATGCTTGATTTTCAAAAATGATATCATGGAATGGGATTCACACAAAATGGGTGTCTCCAGGGTATTGAAATCGTCATTCTCTTTTTTACAAAAGAAATAAGCTAGAACAATAATCCTACTCCTAAAAACTACTCCTACTCCTACCTACTCTAATAAATCTACTGTGTGAAATTGTGATATTCAATTTATGGATGGATGCCTCGGATCTGGTGGTATTTATAGAGAAATAATTATTCTCGATCCTTCCTCAAATGACAGCTATCCTCGGACTAATATTCAACCAACACGCCACGTGCCCTTTTTTCATTGACTGAAGCAAGAGATAGTGGACTGCGAGTGGGTGTGGCAGAGTGGGTCACGCCCTGTCATGAGTTAATTTGGGCGAGTTGGTTTCACGCGCAGGCTACAAGAGGAGATTGTATCTTTTTCTTTTTTTCTTCATTTGTCTCATGCCCTAGGGAGTCCACGTGCCAGCCAAGAAATAATATTCCACTTCTATTTTGTTATTCCCAAGCGCTGGCAACCAAAGCAATTTGTGAGATCAATATATATATATATATATATATATATATATATATATATATATATATATATATATATATATATTATATATATATATATATACTAGACTTCAAAGCCCGCCCAGTGGGCGGGCATGACTTGTAATTTCGTTAATTTTAAATCATGCCTTAATTTCGTTACATTTAACATAATAAAGTATAATTACTTTTATACAAAAGCAATAGAACACGGTTTAGTTTTTTGGGTTTAATTGTATGTTATAATTAACTTAAGTAATTATTTTATGTGTAATTTTAGGGATGAAATCTCGTTTATTAGAGCACCTTGAACACTGGCAGTATGATGTTCGGTTACATCAGTAACAATGGCAGTACCATGTTCTGTCCCATCAAAGTTTAAAGGAATATGATTTTTAACCTTCAACACTGGCAGTATCATGTTTTATTACATCACTGACATTGACAGTACCATGTTCTGTCTTACCAGAGTTTAAATGGATATGATTTTTTATTAGTTTGGTTTGTATTTGTTTGTTGATTAGTTCGAGTGTTTTGCTGATATTTGATTTTATTTCATACTCTGGCGGTATGATTTCACGCAAACAAAGTTAATAAACATCTAATGCTTAAGTAGCAAAGTGTCATGTGAAAAGTAATGAGGTTAATTTATTAAAAAATTAGAACATAAGTCTTTATTTTATTGTAAATAATCTAAAATGATAACATGAAACTTAAGTATTTATTGTAAATAATCTAAGATGATAACACGGGAAATCGTGTTCCATTTGTTCATAATTCATCTTTGCTGTCATCATCACTGGTTGTTTCATAATCAGTAGATCTGTCATTGATAAAGTTGCTGACATCATCGTCGTTAGAGTCATAACTGACACTATACGCGGCTGAATTTATTTCCCACGTTTCTTCGTCAACATCGCTGATGTGGATGATTCTACCGTGTACTTTTCCATCGATATCAGGCATCTCGTCCCACACGTTATTGTCAACCATGTTAGATTGGTAATCTTCATCATAATCGTCATCAATAGATGTATATCTTGAGTCGCCTATGAAATTATCGACTATAAAATTATATAAACAAACTATTATTTTAAAACATGTTTAACAATTTACAAACACAAATAATAATAAATTTTTTTTAACAAACAACCTGTGGAAGAGTCTTCAACAACAAATTCATCAGGGATAGTATATTTAGGTTTACAATCTCGCGTGGGGTAAGAGGGTTCTTTGAGAGCATTGATATTGACACACATGCCTGTTTCAGATACGTTGTTGTTGTTATCATGTTCATCATCCGTATCTTCATCATATAGCATATAGTTCCGTGAGAAAATGGGTTTCTACATACCAAAAATATAGTTAGTACTTAGCAACAGAGTATCTATTATGTGGACTGTTTGGTTTACCTTATTGTATATGTTAGCTTAATAATGTGGGATTAGCAAGGATGTTTCGTTTAACATATATGTTTTATAGAAATATAATGTACAAACATAAATTATTATTACCAATGGGTTTTTTCCCCCAGGATGATTAGCAGTCATAGTCTCCACACGCTTTGATCGCGTTTTTTTATCATCAATCGAAGTTAGATCTACAACTTTGCTTGCTTGTGGCTTTCCATCATCTGATGAATCCAGGTCAACAATTATGTTGTTGACTATTTTGCCGTTTTTAGCAAGCCTACGGCGTTTGTGTATAGGTGGGAGAGGCTGCAAGTAATGCAAAAGTTGTTAGTTCCCCTGATTAATAAGTATCACATAATATGGATTACAACCATTTTTTATACCTCTTTGTTGTCACGTGTTTTTTTGTATTTTTTCATCATCTGATGAAACAACATAAACAATATCGTTGCTAACTAACTTGTTGTCTTTAGTTGGTCTAAACCGTTTATGTGTTGTTTGATCAGCCTGCAACTATTAGATTGATATTTAGATTTTATAATAGTTGAGTTCGACGTAATGAAAATTTTATGAAAATACCTTGTTATCAGTTTGATTTTCATAATAATCAAACTTGCATCCGTTCTTACGGGTCCCGGGTTTCACCTTTGACAATCTCCGATTGTTATGTGTTAAACAAACAACCTAAACAGAGCATCCAAAAATAAAAACCATTAAGTATTTTATGTTTACTACAATGCAAATTACTACGCATTAAAATTTTTATATAATACCTCGTTATTGGTATCATGTAAATCAGCATCTTCATTGAATATTTTGCATACATACGGATCACGTGGTTTTCGCTTATTACAAATTGGAGTAGTTCGATATCCGTTAACACCAACAGCATAAATCTATAAATTTAACATTTATATTTTATTCGTTAAACATAACAAAAACTATTATTAATAATAATAACCTTAGTTATGTTATAATACCTCGTCATCTGATAGGCCAACCTGCAAGTATTATAAAGATAATTAGATCCTGTGATATATTAATGGATATATGCTACATAATTTTAAGTTATAGATATAATCAATTGCTTATCTAAACATGGAAACGTCTCGACCAATAGAATCAACTAACCCTATTGTTTTAAACATGTACCATTGTTCAAGCATTTATTTTAGCTAAAGATTATTGGTAAATAAATATTCGTATATGTAAAACAATTCATGATAATCTTATAAGGTAGTGCCTGTGGGTAGTTTAGAAAAAAAGTACTTAGACATGTTATGAAGGATACCTCTTCATCGTCCAATATATGAACACTGGATATATCTTTTTTGAACAAATCAAATTGTCCATCCTGCATTCATGCTAAACATAATCAGATGATGTGTTTCATATATAATTTAAATAAACAGTTAATTTAGTTATTGTACATCCTCATCATCTGATATGATGATGTTTGGTATATTCTTATCGAGCGAGCCATCGGCTGATGATGGAGGATGGTGGTGACCTGTTTTCGGATTACCCTGACAAAATTGTAGTAATTAGTATTTAATTCATCTGATAATTAACAAAACACATTCAACTTAAGATTATGTACCTTGTGTGATCTTCGGTGTGACATTGTTTGTATTTTATGTTCGTAATTTTTGAAGATATATATTCAATATGTGTTAATATATGGCTTTATTTATAGAGTTTGAAGGTGACCATATAATGGAAACCGAAGATTTGTTTCTCATATATTTGTTATAGATAAAGATTACGTTTACAATTTAAACGTTTTCTAGAGTTTACATGATTTATATCATGCTCTAAATACAGATTTGGAAATTCTACAAAATATTTGATTATCATAGCTTTATTGTATATAAAGATTATGTTCGTTTGTGTATGAGCATTTAAAAACGTTGTTAGAATTAATGTGGTATAAAAACAATGGACTACGTATATTTAAAGTGACATTGCGTTTTAATATAACTCTTTTGAACTGGTTATAATATCAGTACCAAGTCGGGGACGTAGTAGTACAAAATTAAAATACATGATGGATATAACTCAGCAGTACTACATAGCACATACGTATTGTTTATACCAATACAAAGTACTCTTAAATATATATTTGACCCCCATATAGTGTGAAAGTGGTATATGATCTTAAATATATACACAGAATATTTATACAAAATACATTCTAAACTTAACTTTCAAATCATATTTTCTATAAATTTATCATATTCTTGAAAAAATGATTATAATATGTATATATCATTTTAAAAATTCTTATTATCTTGTGTAGGAAGTTATATACACGAAAATAGGGCAATGAATAAATCATATTCATCCTTCCAAATAGTAATTTTTTTATTTTAATTTTATAGGTAAGTATCGTGTATACATCCTTATCCCGGTTAATATTATTTTTAAACATCACCAATGTTAATACTGCTGGTTACGTTAGTATTGTTGTATTTGAGATAATATAGTGTTATACATGTGGTTATCAATGCAATATTATATTAGTACCGCTTCATATACTTGGTACTGCTATATCATTTTTTCACGTAATGATCAACATTTGCACTGTGGTTACGTTAGTACTGTTGTATTTGAGATAATATAGGGTTATACATGTGGTTATCAATGCAATATTATATTAGTACCGCTACATATACTTGGTACTGCTATATCATTTTTTCACGTAATGATCAACATTTGCACTGGTAGATAAATTAATAAAACTTAATATGAATAAAGCTTAATACGAATATCCACACACATGCAAGTTTGCAATTTGTAATTAAATTGTTCAAAAATATTAAAAAACGCTTATGTAAATTAATTGTCTTCTTGCTCCTCTTGATTATTAAGATCATTAGCTGGTGTTTCGTCATCCAGTGTCGCTGGTACACTGTTAACGTTGTCTGTCGTACGCTTGCCTACATCATCAATTTGAATTAAAGTGGCGTTCGTGGCACCAACGCACACTGCTGGAATATCATCCGTTGCGTCTATCGCTTCAACAACATCTTCGTTTGTTGGTTCCTGCTACATGTTGCGAGAAGATGTAAAGATTAATTTGTATTGTTTGTTACAATTTAACGGTGTTTTTAGAAATTAAAAAATACAATGCACAATACCTCACTAATATCATCAGAATGTGTTTCCGATCCATCATCTGAACACACGGAATTGTTCTCAAAACCTTCGTCTTCCTCGTCGTCATCCTATTTTGATTCATTCATAAGGATTAGCATATACTTGTTTATAAACACAAACCATTGTTAGGTACATTAAAGGAAAAATGAATCAGACCTCTTCTTCTATAAAGCCATTCTTGAAATAGTTGATTATATCAACATCGTCCGTCACTTTCTCCGCTCTATATATATAACTATTGTTGTTGTGATTGAACTCAGAAAATAAAATTTTGAAAAGATACTTCCTCCCAATAATTTGATTAAGTGCATCCGGAAAGTATTCTTCTGTGTTCATGCCTTCGCTCTCCATTATCTCCCACGCTGTTAAATTTGTCATTTTGTGCACACTCTTGTCAAAAATCACGACTTGTGCAGTACCACTATGGTCAAATATGCGCACAATTATTTTGAACCTGCATATATAAAATATTTATCACCGAACGCGAAGTATCGAAATATCCACATTATGTATTATATGTTTAAGGACAAATCCAAATAATTATATATATATATATATATATATATAGGTTGTTTTACATACCTGGAAGCAACGGTATATGTTTCTCCATGGTTTTTACAATACCACAACTGTTTCTTATTCCTTGCGCCCGAGTTGCGCTTTGAAACAATTGGTGTCACTCTTGTACTGCATGATTTGCAACCCGTATAAACCCACCCATTTTCCTCTTGTATGCTATGTACTTCTGCATAAACTACACAGTGTGACTCCTGTATTTAGATACAAAAACACATATAAACATTACTAACGTGGGTTTAATTAGTGATAAAATAATATTTATATTATACCCATAACAATAAATTTTGTTTTACCGGTTCAATGCTTCGAATTGTTCGAACTATTTGCTTCACACAGCCGTGCATGAACTCCGCAGGCGTAACAACACGGCTGCCAACTGAATGATCCTCAATTCTGAATTCACCTGCATCATACCCCTCCTGCTCTTCGTATCTGTGAAACGTATAAATAGGTTCCTAATAAATTTAACATGTTTTTAGTTTAAAACTAAAACACACATGTGCCGGTATCAATGTATATACCTTTTCCGGAAATCCAACAATTGTGGCACATCCCTGTTTATGAATATTCTTGTGCCAAACAAAGCATTATGTATTGATGGCTTATCTGTGTTGCACAACAAATATAGACACTTTTAAAATCTATTAATATGAATTAAAAATCTTAATTACGTAACCAAAAATTTAAAAGGCATCTATAAAACTTACTGTCCCAATATTTCACTTTCCCCAGCATCAAGAGGATGTCTATATGACAAAGCTCGTCACGTTTGTTGTCGTAGTCATTCCACATTAATGCCCAATTATCCCAAAAAGTACAATCAATTCTCAGAGATCTGCATAAAATAGGGTACACTCAATATATGATTACAAATGAATACTATTCTATACACGTTATTTTATTTTAAACAAATAATAATTTATAAAATATAGTTACTCGGCATCTTCAACGACAATTGTCCTCCGTAGCTTAGGACCGCCAGAATTGGTCAACGTCACTATTTTCCCAATAGCTACGACTGTACCAACAATATCTGGAAAAACATTTGTTATAAAAATATGCACATAAACATTCAAGTAACACCAACTGTTGTATATAATTTTAAAAAAAAACACATACCAACACAATCATGTTCGTGGTATTCATTATCTGTATCGAGAATACTTGAGAATGGCTCGTTAACGAACCCAACAAAGTTGTCGTCGATGTGATCAATACGGGTAACCTCGGTTCCTTTATAAAAAGATATTCTCCACTGGTTTGGTAACAAAGGTAACCTTCCGGCATTCTCTGCTACTCCAAAATTAGAGATTATGTAACATTGACCTTCTCGTAAAAGAGGTTCAAATTTAAACATAAACTCTTTTTTGACATAGATTTGGATACGGTTCGACTGTACATATAGTTCAAATATCAATTTAACATATATAATAAATATACACAAATATAGGTATTTACTAATTTCATCTGATATACCTCTTCATCCTGGAAAACACAGTCAAGACTGTAAGGATCGTGTTCTTCGTGAAATTTGTGTGAATGCCATACGGAGATGCATCTTCCTTTAATGGCCATGTTCACATTCATCGGACTGACATCTTTAATGAGAGTCATTGTTCTCTCTCTCACCGCTAAAAAAATTAAAAAAATATATATATAGAAAAAGCTGTTTTTTTTTTATATCACATTAAAATGAAATATGTATAATGAATCAACCATTTTAAATAAACCTGGCTTAGGACTTTTAATTGTGGACATACTCTTTCCATTGTTTTTACTTGGATGAGAATTAGATCCTACGAATACACAAAGAAATTATGACAATGTTATTTATATAAAATAAGCAATCTGGAACAGACATTATCCAGAATGTTTGTACAAAACCTGAAGGAAATTTTCCATAAGACGATGTATGCATAACGGTTTTTTTGTTCCGATGTGAAGGTGCGTCCGAAGATGTTGATTGGTACCTCAAATCTTTTTGTTGATTTCTAATATAAGCAAATCTTTTAGAATCACCTTTTGAGTTTGTCGCCCCTAGCAACAATAACAAAACAAATTGTTGTATAACATATAACAATAAAGGTGCGGGTTTTTATAAACAAATATTCATACCTGATTGAGATTGAAAGTTGGAAGAATCAATCCTAGAGTTTTCATACGTGGAGTGTGTTTCAAAACAGCTTGATTGACTGGTAGATTTCCTTTTTAATGATTGAACAGCTCCTATTATTCAATGGATATAGATTTACCGCAATTTAGAATGTACAAACATACTTAATGTGTATACTATAATCACAATTTATAATATGAACACGATCAGTTTAGAAACATGTTACCTTCATGAGATGGTTGTGACTCAAAAGATGATGAGACGTGGCCAAATCTGCCCTTTTCAGGTGGTTTAGATGCTGGAACAATTACGATTGTATAAATACAATGTATTACTGTATTAAATAAAAAAATTAATGTTCAATGTACTACCTCTAGCTTTAGCAACGACATCAGAAACAACTGTTCCAGATATACTACGGGGTGTATCACTTTGAAATATGGAATTATCCAATTCAGACGAAGAAGATGGCTGAACCAAACCTATATTTCCTACTAATTTAGCAGTTAAAAATTAAGTAACATAATATAAACATCATGTAAAATGTACATAAATAAAATATCAACAAAGTTACTGCAATAAAACATTGATGAAGCTAATACCTGTTGATCGTGTAACAACATCGGAAACATGGTTGGTTGATCTTGTACCTGTTGTATCAAAATTATGATATGGATGATTACCAAATACAGAATCAACAACTTTCAGGGTAAAACAATACAAACTAATATACGATACATGAAAGACATATACAACAACAAAATACCTTGTGAAGGGGTTTTAGGATGAACGTGACTGCCAGAGCCTGTATCTGAAGGTGGATACAAATCATAAACTTATATGGTAAATTAAAACAAATTAATGTAGGATTCACGAAAACCTATATAAGAATAGAATACCTTGTGAAGAGGCTTTAGTATGTTTCTTCTGTATGGTATTGCTTGTATTTGCATCAGGAACTATAATCAATATATAAAGACGTTCATATAATAAAGCATTAGATTGATCCAACAACAACATAAATAAGATTATAACAAATTTACGAATAAATTATTCGTTAAAAAACATTCATGTGTTAAAACATCAAATTATTTACATAACATATGCTATCCTCATTAATGTATTACTTATATTGTTAATCTATATTAATAGTTTTTAATATTGTAATTTTTATGTTGTTGCTGTATAATCAAGCTAATATTTACATGCACCATCGTTTATTAACAAACAATACAAACACACATAAGCAGTATCAAATATATCGAGCAATACAAACACACATAAGCAGTATCAAGTATCTCCAGCAGTACAAACACACATAAGCAGTATCATGTACATCGAGCAGTACTTATATTGTTAATTTATATTAATAGTTTTTAATAAGGCATTAGATTGATCCAACAACAACATAAATAAGATTATAACAAATTTACGAATAAATTATTCGTTAAAAAACATTCATGTGTTAAAACATCAGATTATTTACATAACATATGCTATCCTAATTAATGTATTACTTATATTGTTAATTTATATTAATAGTTTTTAATATTGTAATTTTTATGTTGTTGCTGTATAATCAAGCTAATATTTACATGCACCATCGTTTATTAACAATATATATAAACACACATAAGCAGTATCAAATATATCGAGCAATACAAACACACATAAGCAGTATCAAGTATCTCCAGCAGTACAAACACACATAAGCAGTATCATGTACATCGAGCAGTACTACCAATAGAGTCTGGCAGTGCTAGCAAACTAATGATTAAATTACATTCTAATGATTAAATTACATGTAAAAAACATACCTCCCAAAGAAGCACTCATGTTCTTCTTGTCAGTTCCTTTTGCAAGCCTTGCAGAGTGTCTTTGGCCGTGCATAATGGCTATATTATTATCAATAGAGTTTATTCTTTTTTTGAGTTTATAAAAAACGTTATAATATGAGGTATATATATGATGTATATATGATGTATATATAGAAGTAGATGGTAGAACTCTGATCTTAAATATGGGAACAAAAGATTTATACAAAATACATTCCAAACTTATCTTTCAAACTATATCTTCTACAAATTAAAATTAAACATATCTTTTAAAAAAATCCGGGATACATGTTTAGAAAATACATATACCATTCCAAATATTCCGCCTAAATATTCCGCCTGGTAATCAAAGAAGAAGATTATAGTTATTTTTTGTGCGAGTTATATCACAAAATATAACTTGGTCTAATGGTAACATTGACGTATACTTAAGCTATGTAAACAACCCAAGTTCGAATATTTAGAATCCTTTTTAAAATTTCCGAATTAAAAGTCAACACACGAATTTTGTTCAGTCAAACTTTGCTTAGGTGGACTGCTTAGGTGGAATAAGAGCATGATTACTCATCAATCCAGCGCTTATTCATCAATCATGCATTTGATGACGTCGTACGCATCCTGTTATATATAATATGTAGATATATTTCATTCATGTCGTATGCCCATAAAAGTAGAGAAGCAACAGTCACATGGTCACGTCATTCGTTTTCTTCTCAAAGACGAATCAACGCAAAAATGAATCAACATAATTTGAAATATAAGCAACTTGGGCTTCGTTTGCAAGTTGGGCCTCGTGGGCTGAAGTCTTCTTCTTTTTTTTCTTTTTTTTTTTTTTTTTAGTATATCATGGGCCTGTTGCAATTTCTTTATTAACGGGCTCTTGTCTTTTATTTTTTTATTATTATTTTTTTTTTTGATTCTTGGGCCTGCTATTCTGGGCTGCGTTTAATCTTTACCTTTTTCGTCACTTGCCTCGATGTTTCAAATAAAATTACCAATGAACTCGTTTTACCGTGCTCATTCCAATGGTGTGCTCGGGTAATTACCGTTTTTGCTTTGTTTTCAAACCCTTGTACCTGCAAGACATAATAACACATACCAAACATATTTGCAATATAATTTCACATATTTTATGGTTATTAATCCGTTTTAGCGTGTTTTCCGGTATGAAAATGATGTGTATTTAGGCACATATCAAAATCCCCCACACTAAGCCATTGTTGGTCCCACACGCAATGTTTATTACACACGTTGTGAAAGAAAATCTTTTACCCTTCTTAATTAATAATCCCTCACATCAAAAAAGAACAAAAAGGTTTTCATCAAAGGGTATAAAAATCATTTTTTTCGAAAACGCCCCATTTTAACCATTAATTAATAGATAATAAGAATTTTGTTCAAAATATATAAAAGGCTTTAAGAATGGGAAACTCGCAAAGTTGGAGTTTCAAGGAGATAAATATCATCATCCTCGATTTTCGCAGTCCCCAAACCAAGCTTAAAATGAAATCACATTTAAATATAAAATTGGATGCTAACACTACTCATAGATGCTAATTGTGTACGTGTAGCTACTCCTTGCTCTTTTATTCCTAGTTCCTCTAAGGATTTTATTTTGAAAAACGAGTTTTCTTATTTCGATAGATTTTATTCCGATAAAGGCACCCGGTTTCGACCATAATTAGTTTAAAATCCTTCCCTATAGAACTGCTGCAGATAAAAATGAGGTTCACATCAAGGTCCTAATTTAACACGATTTAGGGAATATCCTTTTTATTTCATCTGAAACAACTCATCTACGAGTCTAGAGACAAAATATTTATTTAGATATCCTCGGAGTCGAAATTTGGCAGTATTAACATTATTAAGCATATTAGCCCTCGGCCCTTTAAACAAATGAGTCAACGGGAACGAACCGTTAGGAAACAGTAGTCTTATTTTGACGTTGAGAATTTTCCTCCACCTTTTTGAAGTTTGATTCAACGGGAGCGAACCGTCACTAAACAGAAAACTTTTATGGCTTTGGATTATTATTATTAATACTTCCACCCTTTGAACAACTGAGTCAACGGCAGTGAACCGTCAGGAAATAGTAGTCTATTACGGCTTCGGTTTATTACATTTATTAGGTGCCAAACCCCGAGTCCTGCGGTCTTTCAACAACCGAAACAATAGCAGCTAACTATCAGGAACCAGTTGTATTATTTCCCCGCAACACTGGCAGTACCCTGACGTGTACCCAACTTCCATAAGCAGGAATTCTCTAAAAAAGGAGTAAAAACTAACAATCATAAAAATAGTGCATCTTTAATTATTGAAAACTTTATCTTTTTGGGGTTTATTTAGCTGGTGGGAGCAAAAAGCCATAAATAACCTCTATGAGCTCTAAAGAGATCTAACTACTCCACGCTTAGCATCTTACTTATATTCAACTCTATCATTTTTCGTTCTTTGCAAAAAATTTAAGTCTTGCAAACGCTCAGTCTCGAAAGTTAAGGGGAAAGCTAGAGTGCAATACTAAGTCAAATCAGAATCTCCCTTGTTCTAGCCTACAGGCCTACTTATTTATGCACATAATAATAATAATTTTTTATTTTTTTTGGCAAGTAAATCAAACAAATATATAGGTTAAAATGGGGTTGCGTGGGTCACAGACGGGCACAGGTATGGTTATTTCGATAGAAATCCCCCCAAACTTAGAACTGAACATTGGCCTTAGTGTTCAAAAATGTCGGGTGTTACCCCCACACTTAGGAACGAAAATGGAAAATGCTTAAAATTCCAAGTGTGAAAGGAGAAAACTATATCAGATAAGCACATATGATAAAGGATTTTCCCTAAACATAACAATGCAAATGATCGGCGACCGAGTATTGGAGGGTTTGAAAACAAGCACGGAGGTCTTCACGATCATAGGGAATCCTGCAAGCAAAAAGGGGAAACCACAAAACACAACAAGGAGAGAAGCACTCCTCCACACTAATCAGAATACCACATCACACTTATTCAAAATAAAAAGAAAAATAAAATAAATTAAAGATAGATAGATAGATAGATAGATAGATAGATAGATAACACGGATAGATAGATAGATAGATAGATAGATAACACGGGTTGCCTCCCGCGAAGCGCTTGTTTTTGTTCGAGTCTCTAGCTTGACTCTAGGGTTACTTACTTCTAAGGTCATGGTCATGTCCATCACTTAGAGATAAGTTACGATGGAAGAAGCGATACAACACCTCCTTAGGTGAGTATGCCACCTGACGGGGTAATGGCATATGGTGAAATCTAACAAAAGGTTTATCCATTACCAACGTCACTTCACCCGACTGTGTCAGTGAGAAAAAAGGGTCAAATCTTTCCACTTCCCTCAAGTAAATTTGCTTTGAATCGGGAAGTGGTGTAACTAGTAGGGTGGACTCATCAATTATCGCTGACTTAGGGGGGTCCAAGCTACACAAATCCTCAAATTCTTCATCAAAAATTTTGTTATCAATTCTTAATGTAAAGTTATCATCGAAGTCGAATAAAGGATTTGATATAGTCACATTGAAGGATCTAGAAATCGAATCAGAATTACCTAAGGGTTCATCAGACATCCTTGGGATTGGGACATGGTCATTGGTCGGTAAACTTTCTATATCACTAGGATTGAAGTCAATTTCCCTATCCCCCATTGAGAGGGTGTCTATATGCTCTCCAAAAGGTAAGTCGGTATCTAAATTTTTGTCCCCCAAAACAACAAGTCTAGGCAAGGATGGTGTGTATGCTAGTGGCAGAGATAGGACATGTGCAGTACTTTATGGGTTAGAATTATGCACCTCGTCCATAATAGTCTCCGTATCCTCCTCATCACTTTCCTCATGATAAAATGAGTCAACAAGAGGATCTTGTGGTATAAGTCTAAGAACCAATTCCTGAAGACGGTTTACTTCAGCTTTTAATTTTTGGATGTTAACTTGAAAATTCAAGTTATCTTGTTCTTGAGGAAGTGGATGAGGGGGTGACTGATCCATGTGGTACTGTGGAGGTTGGTCAAGATAAGGAGGGTCATAATTTCTACAAGGGACATGCTCATAGACAAGCTGGTTCCTAGTTTGACAATCAGAACTATAGCCTCCACAGAACTCACGACAGTAAAACTGTTGTGACTGATTCGGTGAGTAATATGGATATTGGTCAAAACCAAAATTTTGATTGTTACACGGAACCTGCTCATAGACAAGCATGTTCCCTGTTTGACAATCAAAACCTTGGTGAGGACTACCTCCACAAGACTTACACGAGTATGTCTCCATCTTGTGTTGCGGGGGCTGGTTGAAGAAGTCGGTTGTTTCATTATAGGAATAGGGATTTTGGTCATAGACAAACCCGTTTCCCGAATCTACAACGCTACACCCGGGGCAATTTCCACCATTTTGAGGAGCCCCACACCACTCACAACCATATAGGTTAGATGAAGACATAGAGAAGAATTAAACGGTTATAGAGGATAGAGATAGAGAATTAAATGGTTTATAGGATAAAGAATGATTTTTTTAATTTTAGAAAAAGGAAAATATTTTTGGATTTTTTAAATTATTTAGAAAAAGGAAACTATTTTTTGGATTTTTGTGAATTTTAAGAAAATAAACTTTCAAAAGAAAGGATCTTCAAGGCACCAACGCCAAACACAACGCAAATATCTTAACAAATCTCCCCGGCAGCGGCGCCAAAAACTGAATCGATTGTAGCACGGGGCAGTTTTAATATTTGTATTTCCCGTTAGAACTAAAGTCATTTGTGGACAAATGACAGTTGAACTTCTGGAGTCGTATTCCTCGACGAGATTTGAATTGAAAATCACGTTATGTTTTTGTTTAATGCTTGATTGTCAAATGTTTTCTTTTTGTTTTTATAAAAGATTTTAAAAGCTACATAGATTAATAAAAGAAAACAAAAAGCAAAACAATAATATAAGATCTAAAATACGATAATAAAGGATATGCTTTTCAAGTGAGGCGAAAAGATCATTAAGTGTGAATTATCGTTTAAAGTGGTGAATTAATACCCGTTTTAAAAACTATTTTCTCACAACGTTTGTTTATTTTAAAAACAATCTTTAATCTTGGTAATAATCACTAGATTTCAATGATTGATTATCGTAACGACTTTTGCCCATTAAAACAACAAGTAAATAAATCTAAAATAATTCAGAAATTATTAATTAACAATCTTAAATACCCGTTTAAAAAACTATTTTCTCACAACGTTGTTTTATTTTGAAAACAATTCTTTATCTTGGTAGAATTACAAGATTTAATTAATCACCCTAACGGCTTTTGCCCGTCAAAATAACCAAAAATCAATCCATGTAACCAAAGATTATTAATCAACAATTTCTAAGTTTTCACACTTAATTTCACAAGTCACCAACACTTAACAAGCATATATAAAATCTACTCACTACACATATTAACTAAGCTAACAATACTAAATCCAACATTATTAAGCATAATTCTACACTAATTAATAAAATAAACTAGTAGAGAAAGTAAGGAAATAGGACCCGGTGAATAAGATGAGACAAATTAACCACCCGATTCTATAAACTTAACAAACACCAAAGTTTACTTCTTTAATAGTTTTAGTATCACCAAGTAGTAAATAATTTTTTTGACTTTAATCACTAATTAGCTTTATAAAAACTAGAAAAGCTATAAGCTTTGGTTAATAAGCAAGCTTATAAAACCCATAAGCTCCTCGCCTTATGATGAGATGATGAGATCAAAGAAAAATCAAAACTTTATCAAAGGTTAGAACAAATAAGCAATAATATGTGTTGGGAATTAAAGCTTCTTGGATTACTGCTGGTCATGATAGTTAAGACTGCTTAAAGGAATTAAAACTGCTTTGGGAATAAAGGAAAATAGACCAAGTGTTTTACTACTGCTAATGTAGATTACTACTGTTGGTAATGCTGCTGAACTTCAAAGAAATACACTAAGTATGTTAGTGCTACTGGAACAAAGTTAGTGCTGCTAGTACTAACTTACTACTGCTGAAGAGTTAAAGCTACCAGAGTTATTATTACTACTGCTAGAGTGTTTAGTTAATACTGCTTAAGAGATATACTTGTATAGTCGGTTAGATAATTATAGAAAAGATTCATTAAAGATTTATCTTTTATAGAAAGTTATTGTAAGCCGAGTAGGACTCCTTAGTCTATAAAAGGAGGTCCTAGGGCATTGGTTTAGATACGTGTTTTGCGTATGGCTTCAAGGTTGTAAACCCTAATACTAGGAGATTATTCGTATTATTCATCAATAATATTGAAGCGTTTTGTTTGTTAAATCATTGTGTTCATTACTATTACATTCATGCAAAGTTCTTCTTAATATCAAATACTAGATTCCGCATAGTATTTAATAAAACTCAAACACAGTTTCAATACCTTAGTTGTACTAGATATCTAGTATAACTCAACCTTTACAAGCTAAGGGATTCGATCAAGTGCATAACTGAGATCAACAAGTGGTATCAGAGCTTGTGATCTGAAGCTGTGAACAAGAAGAACCTGTTTAAGCTAGAGATTGTTTAGATCATACTGAAGACATGGATTCAGAGTCTACTCATATGGTTGCCGCATCAAAAGTTCCAATGCTCAAGGTTGGTGAGTATGAGATCTGGAGAATGCGAATTGAGCAGTACATCTAGATGCTTGATTTTCAACTCTGGGATGTCATTGAGAATGGAAACGAACCACCAAAAACAACAAAATCTGCAGAAGGTGTTATTACAGTGGTGCCTCTTACAACTGCTGAGTAAAAAGCTCAAAAAAGAATGGAAGTTAAAGCAAGGAGTACTTTGATGATGGCTATTCCTAATGAACATCAGTTGAAGTTCAACTCCATTATAGATGCCAAGTCTCTAATGGTAATTATTGGAAAGAGGTTTGGAGGTAATGCTGCTACAAAGAAGACAAGGAAGAATCTCTGGAAACAGTAGTATGAAAACTTCTCTGCTCAAGGGTCTGAGGTGATGGATCAAACCTTTGATCGATTTCAGAAGCTTATAAGTCAACTAGAGAGTTTGGGTGAGCAGATCTCTCAAGAAGATATGAATCAAAAGTTTTTGAGAAGCTTGTCCTCTGAATGGAACACACATGTTGTTGTGTGGAGAAACAAACCTGATCTTGACACAATGAGCATGGATGATCTTTACAATAATTTGAAGGTGTATGAACCAGAGGTCAAAGGATCAACTAGCTCAAGTACAGACTCACAGAATATGGCATTCATGTCCTCTTCTAATAACAACACTAGTAGTACCAATGAAACAGTTACTACTGCTCCTGGAGTTACTCCTGCTAGCACTCAAGTGACTGCTACTAACATAACAAATGCTGAAAACTTGAGTGATGCTGTGATTTGTGCTTTCTTGGCTAGTCAACACAATAGTCCTCAACTGATTAATGAGGATCTGGAACTAATTCATCCAGATGAGTTGGAAGAGATGGATTTAAGATGGCAGATAGCTATGTTCACAATGAGAGCTAGGAGATTCTTGAAGAAAACTGGAAGGAAGCTGATAGTCAATGGGAGTGATAAACATTGGCTTTGACAAGTCCAAGATGGAATGCTATAACTGTCATAAAAGGGGACACTTTGCTAGAGAGTGCAGGGCACCAAGGAGTCAAGACCACAAGAATGGAGAAAGCTCAAGGAGAACTGTGCCTATGGAATCAAGTAATTCCACAGCTTTGGTATCTTGTGATGGTTTGGGTGGCTATGATTGGAGTGACCAGGCTGCAGAAGGACCCAACTATGCATTGATGGCTTATTCATCTTCAAGCTCAAGTTCAGACTCTGAGGTATCTAATGATTCTGGTTGTTCTTATAAATCTTGTTTAGATAATGTTGAGTCACTTAAAGCTCAAAATAATAAACTGATAGAAGATTTAAGAAATTCTGAATTGCAGTGTTTAGCCTATAAATTAGGATTAGAGTCAGTGGAGAAAAGACTTGAATTCTTTTAAAAAAATGAGTATTAGTACGTAGAAAAGATAAGTGTCTTAAGGAGTGAAATTTTTGTAAGAGATGAACTTATTGAAGAGCTTAGAAGAAGAATTGAAGTTGCTAAAAAGGAAAAAGATGTAGTTTAGAAGGAAAAAGAATGTATTCAGCTTACAGTTAATAAGTATGAACAAGCATCTGAAAATGTGAATAAGATTATAGATTGTCATATTTTTGAAAAATGTAGGAAAGGTAGTAGTCTAGGCTATAATAATGTTCCCCCTCCCATTACAGGAAAGTTTTTGCCTCCAATAAAGGATTTGTCTTTTACTGGTCTAGAACACTTTAAGGAATGTGTAGTTGAGATGACTAAGGTAGAAGAGTCTAAGACAGTTAGGAGATCTGATGCCCCAATTATTGAGATTGGGAGTCAGATGATGAGAATGAGGAAGTACCTCAACCTAAGATTGAAAGAAAAGTAGTTAAGCCTAGTGTTGAAAAGGTAAAGTTTGTCAAACCTAATTTACAAGATCAAAATACTAGGAACACTGTCAATCAAGTTGAGCAACCTAGGGTGTACACTAACAGGCCTAGAGGGAACCAAAGGAATTGGAATGGCATGATGTCACAAAGATTAGGTAGTCAGTTTGAGATGTTTAACAAGGCTTGTTATTTCTGTGGTAGTTTTGAACACTTAAAGTATGATTGTCATTACTATCAAAAACCTGTTTGGAACTATGCTCAGAGGGTGAATCACCAATGTTTTTATAAAAATACTCACCCCAATGCTCAAAGAAATATGGTTCCAAGAGCAGTAAAAATGAAATCTGGACAAGTATCAGTTAATATTGCTAAGCGAAATGTTTCCAAAACAACAGTATTAACTAATACTGATAGACAAGTTGGTACTGCTCACACAACATCAACAGTGAATGGTGCTAAATAATTATCCAATCTTTCAGAAACAACACATTTAATTGTAAAAAGACCCATTCAAAAGAATACAGTTGTTAATATTGCTAGGCCAAAAGCAGTAGTTACGACTGCTAAGCCAAAAGCAGCAATTGATACTGTTTGAGGAAATCATTTTTATGCTGTTAAGGCCTTAGCTTGTTGGGTTTGGAAACCAAAAATTCAAGTTTTAGACCATGTTTTCAAACACAACAGTGCATCAATAGTTTTAAAGAAATTTGATTATGTTGATGCACAAGGCAGATCCAAGTCAGTAATGGCTTGGGTCCCCAAAAGAAACTGATTTTCTTACTTTATGTGCAGGGAAATCCACAGATGGAGTTACAAGATCAAGGAGTTATTGATAGTGGATGCTCAACGCACATGACAGGAAACATGTCCTATCTTACTGATTATGAAGAAATTGATGGAGGATATGTTGCCTTTAGAGGTAACTCTAAAGGAGGGAAAATCACAGGCAAAGTACTATAAGAACTGGTAAACCTGATTTTGAGAATGTGTATTTTGTCAAAGAGCTAAAATTCAATCTCTTTAGTGTCTCACAAATGTGTGACAAAAATAATAGTGTTCTCTTTAATAACACTGAATGCATTGTCTTGTCTCCTGACTTTAAGTTAACTGTTGAAAGTCATGTTTTGCTTAAAGTTCCTAGAAGAGATAATATACACAGTGTTGATTTAGAGAACATGGTTCCCAAATGAGGTTTAACTTATCTCTTTGCAAAAGCCACATCTAATGAATCAAAACGTTGGCATAGAAGGCTTGGGCACTTAAATTTCAAAACAACGAATCAACTGGTTAAGGGAAATCTTGTGAGAGGATTACTTTCAAAAGTTTTTGAAAATGATGAAAGATGTGTTGCTTGTTAGAAGGGAAAGCAGCATAGAGCCTCTTGTAAGACCAAAACAGTGAACTCTATAAGTCAGCCTTTACATATGTTACACATGGATTTATTTGGACCAACATTTGTGAAAAGTTTAATGAAAAAGACATATTGCCTAGTTGTCACAGATGATTTTAGCAGGTTTACTTGGGTTTTCTTTTTAGCTGCTAAGGATGAAACCAGTGGAATCCTTAAGTCTTTTATAACCAGGGTAGAAAATCTAGTAAATCATAAGGTTAAAGTGATAAGATGTGACAATGGAACTGAGTTCAAGAATAGGGATATGAATCAGTTTTATGAGGAGAAAGGTATTATGAGACAGTATAGTGTAGCTAGAACTCCTCAATAAAATGGTGTTGTTGAAAGGAGGAATATGACACTAATTGAGGTTGGTAGAACAATGTTAGATGATTCTAAGTTACCAACTACTCTTTGGGCTGAAGCAGTTAATACTGCTTTCTATGTGCAAAATATAAGTATAGTAGTTAAGTCTCATAACATGACCCCTTATGAACTTTTACATGGTAGAACTCCAATGTTAAGCTTTCTAAGACCATTTGGGTGTCCTGTTACTATCCTTAATACCATAGATCACATAGGTAAGTTTGATGGCAAGGCTGATGAAGGTTTCGTTATTGTATACTCTATGAATAGTAAAGCCTTTAGGGTATTCAATAGTAGAACCAGGATAGTTGAAGAGAACTTACATGTTAGGTTTGGTGAGAGTACACCTAATGCTGTAGGTAGTGGACCAGATTAGCTGTTTGATATTGATGCACTAACAAAGACAATGAATTATGAGCCAGTTATTGCAGGTACACGGTCTAACAATTTTGCAGGTACAAAAGCAAGTAATGATGCAGGTCAAGCTAGAAAGGAGACAGGACCTGGCAAATATTGCATTTTGCTACCACAATGGACTACTGATCCACTATTCTCTCAAAGTCCAAAGAGTTCTCAGGATGAAGAACCAAAGATCCTAGATCAAGAGCTCCCATGCTCAGATGAAGTTAAGTCTTCATGTGATGATGAATAGCAGGATGATGAAGAGCCAAGAAAAGAACAAGAAAATATCGATCAAAAGAAGGATGATAATGTTAGCAGTTCTAATGATGTTAATGCTGCTAGTGATGGTAACAACACTAACAAAGATAAAACTGTTAATACTGCAGATAAGGAAGGCCTTGCTGTTAATGAGGATGAATATCCTTTAGATCCAAACATGCCTCCCTTGGAAAATATTTATATTGATACTGATGATGAAGGAGCTGGTGCAGAGGCTGACATAAACAACATGGATGATACTATGCCTGTCAGTCCTATTCCAACTACCAAAATTCACAAGAATCATCCACAAGAACAAATCATTGGAGATGTGAAGTCTGCTGTTCAAACAAGAAGAATGACAACGGATTTGAAGGAACAAAGTTTCTT
Source organism: Artemisia tridentata subsp. tridentata (assembly GCA_021014915.2). Lineage (NCBI taxonomy): Eukaryota > Viridiplantae > Streptophyta > Magnoliopsida > Asterales > Asteraceae > Artemisia > Artemisia tridentata. The sequence goes on along the minus strand of CP139504.1, from coordinate 258,866,217 downwards.
TGCTAGACCCCTTAAACAAAGAAACAGTCATAAAGATCTTCAAAATTATTTGTTTACTTGTTTCTTATCACATGTAGAACCCAAAAGGACAATTCAAGCACTGAATGATCCAAGCTGGGTAGAAGCTATGCATGAAGAGCTTTAACAATTCAAGCTACAAGAAGTTTGGACTTTGGTGGATTTGCCTATGGAAAAAGGGCTATTGGTACTAAATGGGTTTTCAGATGAAAGAGGTATTATGGTAAGGAATAAAGCAAGATTCGTTGCTTAGGGATAGACACAAGAAAAAGGGATTGATTATGATGAAGTTTTTGCTCCTGTTGCAAGAATTAAAGCTATAAGACTGTTTCTAGCTTATGCTTCTGAAAAAGATTTTGTGGTATATCAGATGGATGTGAATGGTGCTTTTCTGTATGGGACAATTGAAAAAGAAGTGTGTTCTTCAACCACCAGGGTTTGAAGATCCTAACTTTCCTGATAAAGTATACAATGTGGAAAAAGCACTTTATTGTTTACATCAAGCTCCCAGAGCTTGGTATGAAACATTGTCAACATATCTATTGGACAATGGATTTCATAGAGGGAAGATTGACAAGACTTTGTTTATCAGAAGATACAAAAATGATATCCTGCTAGTACAAATTTATGTCGATGATATTATTTTTGGTTCAACAAAGAAGGAATTATGCATTGAGTTTGAGAAATTGATGCATGAAAGGTTTCAGATGAGTTCTATGGGAGAACTTACTTTCTTTTTAGGATTGCAAGTGAAGCAAAAGGAAGATGGCATATTTATCAGTCACGATAAGCATGTAGCTGAGATCTTAAAGAAGTTTGGGTATACATATGTTAAGGCAGCAAGCATACCCATGGTCACTGATAAGCCTTTCCTCAAGGATGAAGATGGTGAAGAAGTGGATGTTCATTTGTATAGATCAATGATTGGTTCATTGATGTACCTTACTTCTTCAAGACCTGACATCATGTTTGCAGTGTGTACTTGTGCTAGATACCAAGTTAGTCCTAAAGTTTCAAATCTTCATGCTGTGAAAAGAATTTTTAGGTACTTAAAGGGTCAACCTAAATTGGGCCTTTGGTATCCAAAAGATTCACCTTTTGACTTGCTAGCATACACTGATAGTGATTATGCTAGAGCAAGCTTGGATAGGAAATCTACAACAGGTGGATGTCAATTTCATGGGTGTGGATTGATCTCATGGCAGTGCAAGAAACAGACTGTGGTTGCAAACTCCACAACAGAAGCTGAATATGTGGCTGCTTCAAGTTGTTGTGGACAAGTGCTCTGGATTCAGAATCAATTGCTGGATTATGGGTATAATTTTATGCATACCAAAATATTTATTGATAATAGCAGTACTATGTGCATAATTAAAAATCCTGTTTATCACTAAAAAACAAAGCATATTGTGATAAGACATCAATTTATTAGAGATTGAAATGAAAAGAAGTTAATTCAAATGGTTAAAATCAATACTGACAATAATGTTGCAGATTTGCTCACAAAAGCTTTTGATGTGGGTAGATTTCAATTTTTGATTGCCAGTATTCGAATGTTGAATCTTTAAAATTTCTTATATCTTTGTGTTTTTGTAAAGTTTTGTATGGATTAGTACTGTTATTCAAATCAATAAGAGTTTCTGCTGTTAAGTATAATTAGTACTGCTAGTTATACTTAGAACTGTTAGTTAATGCTGCTAGTTATACTTAATTCTAATAAGTATAATTAGATTTTATGACTGTTGTGAAATGTTATTGCTTGTGTTTTTGTGGTTTTTGGACTAATATTTTGCAGGAAAAGCAAAAGAAAAGTGTTAGATTGGTGAGGAATTGGAGTTAGTACTGGTGACTTAAAGTTACTACTGCTAGGCATAAGTTAATGCTGCCATGCTTAACTTACTACTGCGAGGTTTCTACTGCTGGGTTTGAGAGTGCAGGGGACGGTTATGTAACTTCTTCACTTAAGGGTTTAAATCCCCAATTCGATCACTTAATCAGTTTCACCCACACATAATTCTCTCAAAAGAAAACTCTAACTCTCTTTTTATCATCAATTTGTAAAAACCCACATCAGTTACACCAAAATCATAATAATGTCGAATCTTTCTTTTACCGACTCACAAAACATGATTGCATTCTCGCAAAAACCTAAATAGTCTGAAGGTTTTATTGAAATAATTGATTTTCTTAATGCAACCCATATAAGGTATGCATTAACAGTAAACCCTACTATATATATTTCCCAAATTAAACAGTTTTGGTCTACTGCTTAGATCAAAACTATTAATGGGGAAGAACAGATCCATGCCCTTGTAGATGGGCAGGAGATACTCATTACTGGGACATCTGTTAGGAGAGTTCCTAACCTAGCAGATGCCAAAGGAATTGAGAATCTTCCTAATTCTATATTTTTTAAAAACCTTGCACTGATGGGTATGTAAGAAAAAATGATTCTTTAAAAATTTTCAAATCCTACTTCTCCCCACAGTGGAAATTCTTAATCCACACTATCTTGCAGTGTCTTAGTCCAAAGACAACTGGTTAGAATGAGTTTAGCAGTAATATGGCTTCTACCATAATCTACTTGGCTACAAATCAAAAATTCAATTTTTCAAAATTAATTTTTTATAGTGTGGTTAAGGGCTTGGATAGTTCATCAAACAAAATTTTCTTATATCCAAGGTTTTTACAACTTCTAATGGACAGCCAGTTTTCTGAAAAGAAAACTTACAAAAAGGTTTATGAGGCTCCTTCTCATACTAGAAAAAATTTTGCTAGCATGAAAAGGGAGGGAAAAGATTTTATAGGCATAGTAACACCATTGTTTCAAACAATGTTGGAACTAGGTCAAAGTCAAGGTGAAGGTTCAGGCATTCCCACTATAACCCAACACACACCTACCTTTTTATCTATTTCTTCAACAATGAAAAAGACCTATAAACGTAGGAACATACATAAGGGCACTGAGCTACCTCAGGCTAGTGCTGGTATGGATGCAGATGAGGCCACCCATAAGGAGTTGGGAGGTAGTTTGGAAAGGGTTGTCACTACTGCTTCTAGCTTAGAGGCTGAGCAGGACAGTGGTAACAGCAGTAAGACCCAATCCAAGGCAACATCTATTGAGTCAAGTTCCCATGGAACTGATTCAGAGGATGGAAACCCCAGGTGCCAAGAAACTAAGGGAGGCTCAAGTGCTCAAACTAGGTTTGAGACTGAGTCTAACATACCTCATGATTCACCACTCGGGAGAGGTAACACACTCTGAAGTGATGAGGGTAGTCTGCAACTTTTAAAGGAATTAATGGAAACTTGAACCAATTTACAATCAAAGGTCCTTGCCCTGCAGACTCTTACTAACTCACAACAGAAGGAGATTACACATCTGAAGGAGAGAGTTAAGCAGCTTGAAATGGGAAAGAGGTCAAAGACTCATAAACTTAAAAGGATACACAAAATTGTTTCAGCATTCAGGGTGGAATCCCTTGCAAGTGAAGCTAGTTTGGGGGAGGATGCTCCCAAACAGGGGAGGAATGAAAGCAAAGCTTCAGGGGAGGATCAAGAGTTAGTTAATGAGGGTTTTGTAGTTGATGAACAAATGGACGAGCAGAATATTGAAAATGATTTTGTTGTTCAAGATCAACAAGGGAATGTTGTTGAGGTGGATAATACTGTTAAGCTAAAGGTTGATGCTGTTGTTGATGTTGCTAAAGAAGTTTTTATGGATGATGCTGCTAAGGCTGTTACAACTGCTGGAGTTGGGGTTGAGAAGGTAGTAGAAGTTGCTAAGATAATGGTTGATGCTGCTGCACTTAATACTGCTGATGTTGAAGTTAATACTGATGGGCTAGAAGTTAATGTTGCTAGTGCTGTAGAAAAAGTTAGTACTGCTACAACATCAGAAGAAGAAGAGATCACCATAGCTCAAACACTTACAAAGTTAAAGAGCACAAGACCACCAGTTAAAGGGGTTGTCATCAAGGAGCCTACACCTACAACAACAACAAAACTATCACAACCACCACCACAGGGTAAAGGCAAAGCAATTATGATTGAAGAACCTGTAGAAAAACCTTTATCTAGAGAAGCTCAACTCTTAGCAGATGCAAAAGTTGCAACACAATTGGCAGCTGAGTTTGAAGAAGAAAATAGAGTTATGGCTGAGAAAGCAAGGATTGCTACTGAGAAGGATGAAGCCAGTCTCAAACTTATTAAAGAATGGGATGATGAAAGGGCTAAATGTGATGCTGATTGGGAGCTAGCTCAAAAACTGACACAAGAAGAGCAGGCACAATAAAGTATTGATGAAAATGCAAGGATGTTGGTTGAGTTCTATGAAAAGCAAAGAAAATTCTATGCAGCAAAAAGAGCATAAGCTAAGCGGAACAAACCACCCACCAGAGCTCAAAGAAGAAAGTTCATGTGTTCTTATCTGAAGAATATGGAGAACTGGAGATTAAATGTTTTGACTCGCTTTGATGATAGGAAGATTAAAGAGCTGTATGAACAAGCTAAGAGAAAGGTAGGAAAATTTGTGCCTATGGAAACAGAGGTGGTAGTGGAGAAAGCTGAAGCAGAGAAAGAACAAGAGAGTTGTTCTAAGAGAGCAGGTGATGAGTTAGAGCAGGAAGAGTCTAAAAAGCAAAAACTTGATGGTCAACATGAGCAAGAGCTGAATGAATAAGAAAGTAGTGACAAAGGAATAGCTGATTTACAACTATGTGTGGAAATCAAATCAGATAAAAAGGAAGAAGCTATTGAAGTTGAACCTTTGGCTACAAAATACTGCATCATTGATTGGAAAGTTGGCTATCAGGGAAAGAAGGTTTAGTATGAGATAATGAGAGTTGGTGGAAAGTCTCAAAAGTTTATCTCTTTTCAAAACATGCTCAAAAGCATTGAAAGAGAGGACCTAGAGACTCTATGGAAGTTAGTTAAGGCTAAGTATGGATATAAAAGGCCGGAAGACATCAAGGATAGAGTTCTTTCAGGTTATCTTAAGGATATTTTTGAACCAAATCGTGAAGATGAAGTCTAGGGAAAACAATATGGAAACAAAGTCCATGCATTATTCTGGAAGCTTTATCATGCTTGTGGGGTTCATATTGTGGCTTTGGGTGGAGTTCAGATTTACATGTTGGTTAAAAAAGATTACCCTTTGAAACAATCTTTAGTTGCTTAGATGCTGGATCCATCTAAAGTTAGATTTCAAATAGACAACTGGGATGAAATGACCTATCAGCTACTTAAGAAGATGGAGAGGATTCTCAAGCTAAAAGAGAAGAAAAAAGAAATAAGGTGTTTGGAAGCATCCTCCTGGTGATGGTTCAAGCTTAGAATGAAACTTGAAGATTTTAGGTAAAAATATCAAGTTTAGCGGAGGATAGTTGAGAATTAAAGCTTCTTGGATTACTCCTGCTCATTATAGTTAAGACAGCTCAAAGGAAATAAAACTGCTCTTGGGAATAAAGGAAAACACACCAAGTGTTTTACTACTGCTAATGTAGATTACTACTACTGGTAATGCTGCTGAACTTCAAAGAAATACACTAAGTATGTTAGTGCTGCTGGAACAAAGTTAGTGTTGCTAGTACTAACTTACTACTGCTGAAGAGTTAAAGCTGCGAGAGTTATTATTACTACTGCTAGCGTGTTTAGTTAATACTGCTTAAGAGATATACTTGTATAGTCGATTAGATAATTATAGAAAAGATTCATTAAAGATTTATCTTGTATAGCAAGTTATTATAAGCCGACTCGGACTCTTTAGTCTATAAAAGGAGGTCCTAGGGCATTGAGTTAGATACGTGTTTTGCATATAGCTTCAAGGTTGTAAACCCTAATACTAGGAGAGTATTCATATTATTCATCAATAATATTGAAGCGCTTTGTTTGTTAAATCATTGTGTTCATTACTATTACATTCATACAAAGTTGTTCTTAATATCAAGTACTAGATTCCGCATAGTATTTATTAAAACTAAAACATAGTTTCTATACCTTAGTTGTACTAGATATCTAGTATAACTAAACCTTTACAAGCTAAGGGATTCGATCAAGTGCATAACTGGGATCAACAAGTGGTATCAGAGCATGTGATCTAGAAGCTGTGATCAAGAAGAACCTGTTTAAGCTCAAGATTGTTTAGATCATCCTGAAGACATGGATTCAGAGTCTACTCATATGGTTGCTGCATCAAAGGTTCCAATTCTCAAGGCTGGTGAGTATGAGATCTGGAGAATGCGAATTGAGCAGTACATCTAGATGCTTGATTTTTAACTCTGGGATGTCATTGAGAATGCAAACGAACCACCAAAAACAACAAAATCTGTAGAAGGTGTTATTACAGTGGTGCCTCTTACAACTGCTGAGGAAAAAGCTCAAAAAAGATTGGAAGATAAAACAAGGAGTACTTTGATGATGGCTATTCCTAATGAACATCGGTTGAAGATCAACTCCATTAAAGATGCCAAGTCTCTAATGGAAGCTATTGAAAAGAGGTTTGGAGGTAATGCTGCTACAAAAAAGACAATGAAGAATCTCTTGAAACAGCAGTATTAAAACTTCTTTGCTCTAGGGTCTGAGGTGCGGGATCAAACCTTTGATCGACTTCAGAAGCTTATAAGTTAACTAGAGATTTTGGGTAAGCAGATCTCTCAGGAAGATATGAATCAAAAGTTTTTGAGAAGCTTGTCCTCTGAATGGAACACACATGTTGTTGTGTGGAGAAACAAACCTGATCTTGACACAATGAGCATGGACGATCTTTACAATAATTTAAAGGTTTATGAACCAGAGGTCAAAGGATCAACTAGCTCAAGTAATACCATACATAATATGGCATTCATGTCCTCTTCTACTAACAACACTAGTAGTACCAATGAAACAGTTACTAATGCTCATGGAGTTACTACCGCTAGCACTCAAGTGACTGCTACTAACTCAACAAATGTTGACAACTTGAGTGATCCTGTGATTTGTGAATTATCGTTTAAAGTGGTGAATTAATACCCGTTTTAAAAACTATTTCCTCGCAACATTTGTTTATTTTAAAAACAATCTTTAATCTTGGTAATAATCACTAGATTTCAATGATTGATTATCGTAACGGCTTTTGCCCATTAAAACAACAAGTAAATAAATAAAAAATATTCCGGAAATTATTAATTAACAATCTTAAATACCTGTTTAAAAAACTATTTTCTCTAAACGTTGTTTTATTTTGAAAACAATTCTTTATCTTGGTAAAATTAATAGTTTTAATTAATCACCCTAACGGCTTTTGCCCTTCAAAATAACCAAAAATCAATCCAAGTAACCAAAGATTATTAATCAACAATTTCTAAGTTTTCACACTTAATTTCAAAAATCACCCACACTTAACAAGCATATATAAAATCTACTCACTACACATATTAACTAAGCTACAATACCAAATCCAACATTATTAAGCTTAATTCTAAACTAATTAATAAACTAAACTAGTAGAGAAAGTAAGGAAATAGGACCCGGTGAATGAGATGAGACAAACTAACCACCCGATTCTATAGACTTGACAAACACCAAAGTTTACTTCTATAATAGTTTTAATATCACCAAGTAGTAAATAATTTTTTTGACTTTAATCACTAATTAGCGTTATAAAAACAAGAAAAGCTATAAGCTTTGGTTAATAAGCAAGCTTACAAAACCCATAAGCTCCTCGCCTTATGATGAGATGATGAGATCAAAGAAAAATCAAAACTTTATCAAAGGTTAGAACAAATAAGCAATAATATGTGTTGGGAATTAAAGCTTCTTGGATTACTGCTGCTCATGATAGTTAAGACTGCTCAAAGGAATTAAAACTGCTCTTGGGAATAAATGAAAATACACCAAGTGTTTTACTGCTGCTAATGTAGTTTACTACTGCTGGTAATGCTGCTGAACTTCAAAGAAATACACTAAGTATGTTAGTGCTGCTGGAACAAAGTTAGTACTGCTAGTACTAACTTACTGCTGCTGAAGAGTTAAAGCTACCAGAGTTATTATTACTACTGCTAGAGTGTTTAGTTAATACTGCTTAAGAGATATACTTGTATAGTCGGTTAGATAATTATAGAAAAGATTCATTAAAGATTTATCTTGTATAGAAAGTTATTGTAAGCCGACTAGGACTCCTTAGTCTATAAAAGGAGTTCCTAGGGCATTGAGTTAGATACGTGTTTTGTATATAGCTTCAAGGTTTAAACCCTAATACTATGAGAGTTTTCGTATTATTCATCTATATTATTGAAGCGTTTTGTTTGTTAAATCATTGTGTTCATTGTTGTTACATTTATACAAAGTTGTTCTTAATATCAAGTACTACATTCCGCATAGTATTTAATAAAACCCAAACACAGTTTCTATACCATAGTTGTACTAGATATCTAGTATAACTAAACATTTACAAGCTAAGGGATTCGATCAAGTGCATAACTGGGATCAACAATATGAACCAAATAAGCTATGGAAAAGCTAATTGATTTAAAAAGTACTAAACTTTAATTTAAATAAGCTAAGAATTAGCAATCTAAATAACCACACTAGATCAAATAAGCTATAGAAAAGCTAACTTGATCTAGAATTACTAGTACTAAACCTAATAAGCTAAAAAAATTAATAGATCTAAAACTAGTATGAATATACTACTAAATATAAAAGCAAAATGAAAATAAGCTAAAAATACTATTAGATCTAAACTAATAAAGTAGATTTAAAAAGAAAATAAATAAGTAAAGAAAAAGTGCTTATTGAATAAGCTATAGGGAAAAGCTTATCCAAAATAAGCAAATCTAAGTAAACCAAAATAAGCTTATTTGGCTTATTAGGTAGGAGAAAATAAAATAAAATAGAGGGTTTATGAAATGAAATAAGCTTAAATATCTTCAAAAGAAAGTCATCATCTTCATTTAATAAAAATAAGTTGTTACAAATAAGCATTTGAGAATATGCTAGAGATTACAAAAGAAATAAGCTAGAACTATAATCCTACTCCTAAAAAACTACTCCTACTCCTACTTACTCTAATAAATCTACTGTGTGAAATTGTGATATTGAATTTATGGATGGATGCCTCGGATCTGGTGGTATTTACAGAGCAATAATTATTCTCGATCCTTCCTCAAATGACAGCTATCCTCAGACTAATATTCGACCAACACGCCACGTACCCTTTTTCCATTGGCTGAAGTAAGAGATAGTGGAGTACGAGTGGGTGTGGCAGAGTGGGTCACGCCCTGTCATGAATTAATTTGGGCGAGTTGGTTTCACGCGCAGGCTACAAGAGGAGATTGTATCATTTTTTTTTGTTTTCTTTATTTGTCGCATGCCCCAAGGAGTCCATGTGCCAGCCAAGAAATAATATTCCACTTCTATTTTGTTATTCCCAAGCGCTGGCAACCAAAGCAATTTGTGAGATCAATATATATATATATATATATATATATATATATATATATATATATATATATATATATATATATATATATATATATATATATATATATATATATATATATATATTTCAATCATGTCGTATGCCCATAAAAATAGAGAAGCAGCTGTTTCATGGCCACATCATTCGTTTTCTTCTCAAAGACGAATCAACGCTAAAACGAATCAATATAATTTGAAATATAAGCAACTTGGGCTTCGTTTGTAAGTTGGCCTCGTGGGCTGAAGTCTTCTTCCCTTTTTTTTCAATATATCTTGGGCCTGTTGCAATTTCTTTATTAACAGGTTCTTATCTTCATTTTTTTTAATTCTTGGGCCTGATGTTCTGGGCTGCGTTTATTTTTAACTTTTTCGTCTCTTGCCTCGATGTTCCAAATAAAATTACCGATGGACTCGTTTTACCGTGCTCTTTCCAATGGTGTGCTCGGGTAATTATCATTTTTCCTTTGTTTTCAAACCCTTGTTCCTGCAAGACATAATAACACATACCAAACATATTTGCAATATAATTTCACATATTTTATTATGATTAGTCCGTTTTAGCGTGTTTTCTGGTATGAAAATGATGTGTATTTAGGCACACATCACCAGACATCATACTTTTACGACAAAAGATACAAGAAGCATTGACATTCGAAACGTTCAACAACGGAGCATTCGTTACATTGATATCAGAATTAAAAGTTTTTAAGTTTGAATCTAAATCAGATGCAACATACGTTTTATTCAAAGTCCTAAGGTGATCTTCTACTTCATTCACGTTCGCTCCTACGTTTCCAGATCATATTCTTCATTTTGTTGCTCTTACACTTTGATCTGCTAACGCTAGTAGTGGCTTTTAGTCCTGTAGAAGTAGAAGCATTCAAATTAGTGTGATGACTTTGCTTGTTATCATTTTGTCTAGAGGATGTTTCGATTTTGTACATTCCTAGGGCAATCACATTAGTGTTTCCTAATTTCCCTTTGTTAAGTGTATGTATTTTCTCTTCTGACACACTAATGATGAATTCTTGATCTTGTACTTTTGCATCGAGTTCTTAATTTAAACGAACGGTGTTATTTCAATTTTTGCGACATTCATCATTTTCTTTCAAAAGTTGAGTACGTGTCGTTTCCAAAGAATCATAAATGGTTTTGTACTCGTCTTTCAAATGCTTAATTTCGTGTTCATATTTGAAAATTTGACACTTTAAAACAGCTTTTTCATCAAGATTCTCAACTTTGGATGTTTGACTACTTGGAAAACACATGTTTTTTTTTTGACGTTGCAATTCGAGTTCAAAATCAAGGCTTTGAGCCTGACACCATTGAAGTTTCTTTTGAAGTTCAGAAATCTCGAGTGAAAGTTTTGTTTGAACATCATTATCATGAGTTATGATTCTCTCATTTTCTGCTTTTAAAATCTCAATCTCGTGTCTCAACTTGTCATTTTCATCATTATGGTCGGCAACAAGCATGGAATTGTAGGACAAGTAAACAGAATTCATGAACGCAGATATAATATCATAACAGAGAACATCTTCCAAGAGTCGATATACTTCCTTTTAAAGAATTTTGTTTTTACGTTTTCATTTTGAAATCGAGTTTTCTGTTGCTTTGAAAGTGTTCATCATGGATGAAACTTATTTTTCGAGTTCCCGTTCCCAGTGGGTTGCACAAAGACGTAAATGTACGACATGAGGTGAAAGTTATTGTTGAAAAATTTGTCGATGTTCCTTTGCAAAAGCTTTTTGAAAAGTGGAAACTTTGATTTCAGAATTTTGTTCAATTGCTTGTTCCAACAATTTTATGTCTTCCATGAACGTATCAAAATACCTAAGTACTAGACAACGTTTAGGAAGTTTTGGTAATGGTTTGTTTTCGCAAGAGGATGGTAAAGGGCCATTTATTTGTGCAACTGGTTTAACGGGACCAATATCAGAAGTTAATTCATGAATTTCTTAAACATACCAAGGTTGTTCTGATTTTTCTCTTTGAGGAATGAAAGTTTCATAAAGAGTAGGTATGTAAGATGTTCACTAACAAATAACACACGTATGGTTTGAGATTTGGCCGAATAGTAGAACATATTGTAGAGAGAGAGAGAGAGAGAGAGAGAGATGTTGGGAGCCTTTGTAGAGAGAGAAGTAGAATGTGTTAGATTGAATGAAAAGGTCCAACCCTTCCCTTGTGTGGGAACGGGTTTATATAGGACTACATATGGTGCCCTGTGTGGGTTGTGGAGTGAGCTGACAGAGGGTAAAGACCCAACCTACTTCACGAATACAATAATAACTAAACTATTATTAATATTAATAATAATCCTACAAGCTATTTAATGCTAACATGTACTCGGGGTGACCGAGTCTTTACATGAATATTTATGTTCCTAACAATCTCCCCCTGAGGTAGGTCACCCATGAAATAATGTTTTGAATTCTAGCATTCTGTCATATGGGTTTGACTTCATAGCTCGTAGTTCTTAATTCTTTAAAGTCTTTGATCTGTGTGCTTTCATCAGCCGACCTTTGATGACTGATCATTTGTCTTGGATGATCTTTGAGGATTCTTTGAGAATATCATCCAATATGTATCTTCAAGTCATCATGCAGCATCGTCTCCATGTGATATTGTGATCCTTGAGTCGACATGCTCACACTTTTCTGAATCATGATTTTCAGCCTCAGAGTTGCGGAAGCAGTGTTGAAGGTCTTTTAGATATCATGACTTCTTTGTTTATAATGATGAAATGTGAGCATGGGGTGATGAATCAGCATCTTCTCGGCAATCAGCTGCAACCACCATGAATTCCTGCATACGACAGTTAGCAATAAAAAGTCTGGCACTTATAGGTTTGGATTTCGAGATTGTTAACAGCATAGTGTGAAAACGTTCTCTAATCCTTACCAAGGCCGTTCCTGAATCGAAAACCCTCAAGAGAGTTTACAAGATCTACCGAAGTACATCAATGATTAGGTGAGTCGCTGGAGTTCACTCCACGACTGTAGACCGTTTGTAACCGCCGTGACCACTAAGCGTAATTCACAAGGAATTACCGAAGTGACCTACTTTCAGGGCTGTTAGATGTTGACCCTGGCAGGAATTTCCATTCAATCACTGAGAATTACATTTGTAAATTCCCTCATGAATGTTCTGGAAGATTGCTAAGATCTGCGTAGGACTCATGAGTTTACACCTGGTGTCCTTAATGTTGAACAACCAGTGCAGAAGTATCATGTGTTCCTATTGAGATCTTTTGATGCATCTCTTGGCTCTAGACTCAATAAGTGCATTTTTGGTAGTCGGAGACTGGAGCGATGTCTCCTGTTTCAATATCAACATAGCTCGTAATAAGCCGTCGATAGATTATGCAGGGTTCCCCGTGAGAATGAAACAAGTCCTTTTAAGAGAACTTGAGTGGTTTAGAAGGTTTAGTGCAGTGCGTCACTGGGTCCATGACGTCTTGTCTTCAATACCGGTGTTACCTTAGTAACCACCAGTAGTATATGAATTGAACCCGATTTCTGCCCTAAGGTTGAATGATTGGAGGGCTATTTCTTTTCACCGCTTTCTCATTTCTTTTCTTTTTAATTCTTCAACCCCTTCTTTCTCCTTTTTCATATTACTCCTTTTTACCATAGTCGTACCTAAGGACTTTCTAATACTAACTATTTGGTATTGTCCTTGGGTAGATCCCTCCGGCTCTGGCGGATCATAGGACAGTTTTTCCTAACCTTAGCCACCTTATAACTTCATGACTATCCTATGTTGCCATTAACCAAATCCTTGAAAAATCTCTCAAAGTGTCTATGATTATGAAACACATTTTGTTAACACTTTGAGAGTTTTATATTTTTCAAAAGCTCCCCCTCAACATGTGCTCATATGTTTTAATTTTAAATTTACACCTGTTGGGTGGAGTTCACACTTTTTGAATTGATCCACTTTCAGTGAATATGACCGATTCGAGACACGCTTACATCACTAGTTAGACTAGTTTGAAATTATTACCCGGCTTGGTCACATCCATAGAAAGTTTCTCGAAAAGGTACACTCTACTCAGACATATCCTCTTCGAGACACGCTTACATCACTGGTTAGACTAGCTTGAAATTATTACCCGGATAGGACATGTCCTTTCGATTAATGACAGTTTGTGTTTCGTCAATTCATTGGTGAAGTCTGAGTTGTATACACATGAGATGCCACATCCATTTTGCTATTGCACACCATTTGCTCCCCCTCAATATGTGCGTCGATATACAAAAGAGTTTAGCACATATGGGAGAGATTACACTTAAGTCCAAAGAATCACATTTTCATCAGGTTTCATATTTAAATCACATTCTCTCCCCCGATCAAAATCTTAAACCTTTTAAGATTTTTGATCCCAATTGATTTAAATAAGTTAAAAAATGTGGGGGAAAATGTGGTCAGATTTGATATATTCTGATGATGGTGCATACTATGCTCCCCCTCAAACCAAGAGAGGGTATCACAGCTGATGTTGCACAAAGTTTAAAAAGGTGTCAAAATTTTCAACAAATACTCTCCCCTTCAATTAATGACCCGTTTTCTATTTAAAGAGCTGTAGTCATTCAATTGAGCGTGAAGCATTTGTGAAAATTTAAGTCCAGTTACCACCTTGTGAAACATCAAAACTCTCCTGAAGAATCATAGATGCAAAGAGTTTTTGGTGTAAAGAAGACTTCTCTTCTTATACAAGAAATGATGCACTGAATCGTACATCAAGTCAGAGAAACATGGATATAAAGTAATCCATGCCCAGGTGAACATCACCCAGTTGGAGGAACAGCCATCCTTTCGGCGACATGCTTTCCCCATAATAAAACGCTGGTTGCTATCTGAAGTAATAGCAAGCCATTGAGACATTTTTTAACCATTTACTTTAACTTCTGCTCGAGCTTCATTTAAAGACCCGTGTCATTATTGAATGACATTTCTAGGACCGTAAATGTTATTGATAAACAGAAGACATGCCTAGAGGGACTATTTTTGGTATTTTAGTGTTTTTCAGATTTTTATGGTTTTTATAGGTTTTATATTTTTCTATTTTCTTTTTGTTTTAGAATATATACAAATAAATACAAGGATATGTGAAGCAAATCCTTTACTCCTCGTTTTCTTCTTGAAGACCCTTGAGTGTTTCTAGAGTCAAACTCTTCATGCCAAGTCACAGGAGAATAAATTGAAACCGTTCTCTCGGAAGTGCCTTAGTGAAGATATCAGCCAACTGAAACTCGGTCCTCACGAAGTAAAGTTCAACCACCCCTTTTTCAACTTGTTCCCTTATGAAGTGATGACGGATTTCGATGTGCTTTGATCTGGAGTGTCAGACGTTGTTGCAGCAAAGAGCTACAGCACTTTTGTTATCACAATACAGAGGTATCTTGTTGTATGCAAAACCATAGTCCGATAGTTGTGATCTCATCCAAAGAATTTGAGCACAACACACAGACATGGCGATGTATTCAGCCTCCGTTGAAGATATAGACGTACTCATTTGCTTTTTAGATGACCAGATAACCAACTTATCTCTCAGAAATTGAGCACCTCCAGAAGTACTTCGACGAGTATCTTGACACCCCGCATGATCTGCATCTGCATAGGCCGTGAGTGCCATTGGAGTGTCCTTAGGATACCAGAGACCCATGTGTATAGTCCCTTGAAGGTATCGAAAGACCCACTTTACGGCTTCCAGATGCTTCTTGGTAGGCTTAGACTGGTATCGAGCACACATGCATACAGCAAATAATAGATCTGGCCTACTAGCGATGATATACATCAGGGATCCGATCATGCTTCGAAACTTTGTTTGATCAACCGGGATCCCAGAGAGATCTTCATCCAACTTTGATCTCTCACTCATAGGGGTTTTAACAGCATCACTTGAATCAAATCCAAATTTCTTCAATATTTCATTAGCATATTTGGATTGATTAATAAAGATGCCTCCGGGACTTTTGGAGATTTGTAAACCCAAGAAGAACGACATTTGTCCCATCATATACATTTGGAACTTAGAGCTCATCTCATTAGAAAACCTGTCACATTCCCTAGGATCGGACGAGGCGAATATGATGTCATCTACGTAGATCTGAACAAGAAGTAAATGTTTGCCCGATTTCCTAGTGAATAGCGTAGGATCAACAACACCTTTGGAAAAGCCATTAGCCAGAAGAAACTTCGATAAAGTGTCATACCACGCCCTGGGTGCTTGCTTTAGCCCATATAGAGCTTTCTTCAAAGGGTAGACGTGAGTAGGACGATCAGGATCCACAAATCCTTCTGGTTGACAGATATAAACTTCCTCTTTTAGATCACCATTCAGAAATGTTGTCTTTACATCCATTTGGTTGACAACCATATTCTGACTGGCAGCATTAGCTAGAAAGATTCTGATGGCTTCAATTCTAGCAACAGGAGCGAATGATTCTTCAAAGTCTATGCCCTCTTCTTGACGATATCCTTTTGCAACAAGTCGAGCGTTATTCTTCAGAACGTCACCATGCTCATCAAGTTTCACTTTAAAGATCCACTTGAGAGCGATAATCATTGCACAATCTGGAGCGGGCACTTGTTCCCATACTTCAAGTCGGTCAAACTCATGAATTTCTTCTTGCATAGCCTGAAACCAGCAGTCTTTAGACATAGCATCTTTGAAATCTTTGGGTTCGATTTTGGAGAGTACATAATTAAAGAAGCACCACAGTGCATCGGTGGCAAGTTTCTTTCTTGTGGATACCGGACGAGAAGGATTTCCTATGATGTTGTCAATAGGATGATCGGTGGTCCATTTTCTGAGGTGATCATGTGGTTGAGGGTATTGAACTGATGTTTTCGAGTTAAGATCCCCTGAAGAAGACGTATCTGTAGAAGATTCAGGAGCAAAGATATTCTCGAATGGAACATCATCAACAGGAGCAAACGGATTCACCTCAAAAGAATTATCTATTGCAGAACCTTGTTGTACCGAAGAAGACTGAACATTCAATGATGATGGTGAATGACTGACAGATGGAGCTTCTTGGCTGACTGAGATAGATACTGATGGGCCATCTGAGTTGTTTTGAACATGAGCATCGGCAGCTGGAGGTGCAGGTGGTGCTTCGGTTGCAGCATCACCAGTTGGTGGCTCAAAATATTCATCATACATTGAATCAAACAACTTTTTCAACTCCTCACTGGCAGGTGGTACATAAGGAACTGCAAGCGTGGGATTATGTACAAGACCTGAACTGATTGGTCCAGGTGTCAAAAGATTAGAAGCGGGTCCAGAACTATTTTGTCCAGGAGCCGGTTGCTTAGTTAGCTCATCGAACATAACGTGAATAGTTTTCATGATTTGTCGGGTTCTTTTGTTATAGATTCTGCATCCCTTGCGATCTGGTGCATACCCAATGAAGAAACCTATGTCTGCTTTAGCTTTCAACTTTCCCAGATCTTGACTGTCATTTGTTGGATAGCAGAGTGCACCGAACACACGAAGAAAAGAGAGGTCTGGCTTTTTGCCATGAATCAGCTCATAGGGTGTTTTGTTTCGAATAGTATGAATCAGGGATCGGTTTTGAGTGTAACATGCAGTTGCAATTGCTTCTGCCCAAAAAAACATCGTTGCTTTGGAAAATATTAGCATGATTCTTGCAGCTTCCACCAGAGTACGGTTTCTTCTTTCAACAACACCATTCTGCTGAGGAGTACGTGGAACACTTTTCTGGTGTGTTATGCCAATACTTTCATAGAAATGACTGAGTTGTTGGTTAACAAACTCAGTTCCATTGTCTGTACGGATGATTCTGACAGTTTTGTTGAGTCTCACTTGCAGCTGTTTGATCAATTTGATGATAACCTATGGAGTTTCATTCTTTGTTCTCAAAAACTTCACCCACGTAAACCGAGAGTAGTCATCGACTACCACAAGAATGTATTTCTTCCCATTTATACTTTGCACTCTCATTGGTCCACACAGATCCATGTGAAGGGTGTGAAGAACTTCCAAGATGGTGTTGACAGTTTTGGGTTTGTGGGTATGTTTCTTGCTTTTGCCCAGTTGACAGGCAGAGCAAAGATGGTCTTTCTTAAACTTTGATCTGGGCATGCCTCGTACAAGGTCTTTGCGAGAAAGGTCATTTATGGTGCCGAAGTTTAAATGATTTAAACGACGGTGCCAAAGCCAAGATTTGGTCTTTGAGGCCTTTGAAAGCAAGCAGATAGGAGAGGACCTCATCATTTCTTCAATAGAGATGGTGTATAGATTGATGCCACGACAGCCTTTAAGAAGATCAACACCATCCAACTCTCTGACGAAACAAGTGTGTTTTCTGAATGCAACTTCAAGATCGGAATCACAGAATTGTCCAACAGAAAACAAGTTATGCCCTAGTCCCTCCACGTAGTATACCCGGGAGATTATACTGTCACCAAAAATGTAATCTCCATAACCCATAATTGCCCCAAAATGGTCGTTCCCGAATCTAACTGTCCCGATAAACTTTTCACGAAGTTCTTGAGCCGTGAGCGATCCCCACTCATATGTTTTGAGCAGCCTGAGTCCAAATACCAAAGGACGATTTGTACGACCTATATTTGAAAACAGACAACGATGGATAACTGAAAAATGTGGATCCCCACGTGCAGTTGCGGTTCGTTTGGTTAGCAAAAACAAATTCTGGAATAACAGGATTCTTAGATGCTATTGCATTTACAGTGGAAACATCACTAGAAGCAGCAATTGACCTAGTGTCAGGGCATTGTGTCACTAAAGGCAAGATTCGACCAGTCGGCTTCCATTCCTTAACATTCACCACTTTACGAACACTTAATCTAGGTAAGGGACACTGATCACCTAAAGTGAATTTACTTCCAGTGGGTTTCCATTGATAACCAACATTAGCAAATATTTTTCCTCTCGTTTTCCAAATTTGCTTACTCGGTTAAGTCTTCTTAACATTCTTATCTTGGGATCGTTTATGAGACATCAAAAATGACACGACAGAATCATCATGATTACTGGATATTAAACATTCGTTACATGTTTTACAGACAGCATTAGAATTCGAATTAATTACAGTACTTTTAATACTAGAATCAACACGATTCATTCCATTCATTGCAAACTTATTGTTCTTAGGTTGGGCTTCTACTTTCTTCTCGTGAACACTCTTAGCTGGCGCAGTCCTATCTTTCCTTGCATTGTCTCTAGACTTTGACCCGCTAGCTTTTGTGTCACAGTTTACTCCTGTAGAAGTAATGGTGGGAACATTAGTTTGTTTTACTGTCATTTGTTTTCCTGATTTTGATGTGCTGGGTTCTGATGTTCTTGGTGGTGCATCTAAGGTTACATGCTTGTTCTTAGTTGTGTAGGATGATGTAGGAAATCTATCTCTTTTGTTATCAATCTTAGGATCTGTGCCACTAACATATTCTAAAAGTTCCTAAGACCGTTTAGGAATGTAGCAGGCATCTGCAACAGCACTCTCAAGTGGTTTTACTATTCTATCCTCTTCTATGATCTCACGCAAGGTGTCAAGGCTATCCTTAAGAAGATTAAGGTATACTTGGTGGGCAGACCTATTTTTTCTAAGGGGAAAAGGAATAAGCACTACATCAACAGCATACTTACTACAAGCAGAAACCTTTGGAACAACATTATCACTAGTGATGGTTGGCATTTTCCCTTTCACCTGAGTCTTTAGATTCTCGATTTCATTTAACAAAGAAGTTATCTTTTCATTATGACTATTACGTGTGACTTTGATAGAGTCATATAACTCTTTGAAATGCTGTTTGACTTTTGAATTTTCAACTCAAAAACACTCATTTTCATGGTGTAACTTATTGATGGTGTCTTGATAGTAAAAATTCTGAGAATCTAAAGACGACGGTTTATAGGAGCCATACACGTCACTCTTGTTTGATTTCAATTGGGCAATTTGAGCCCTCAATTGTCGAATCGTGTTGGTGTGAACTTGAATTTTTTCATCGCGTTTGCTTAATTCAAAATATGTATCAAATTCAGGAGCATCCGAAGATGTCTTTGCATCTGAAATTTTACATCTTTCTTCTAAGTGTTGATACTTTAGTTGCAAGTTAAGATATTCAACCTCTAGTTTTGAAAAACGTTTAACCATGTTATCATGTTCATCATTTTGAATTTTTTCATGCAAATTCCAATTCTCCCCCTCAAGCTCAACAACACGATTCTGGGAAGCATTCAGTGCAATAGACAGTTCATGAAATTGACAAGCAATTAGTATAGCATCAGTAGCAGTATAAAACACATCCTGGGCAACACATTTAGCAATCAAATTCTCATTGGTGATGATAATATTCTTTCTCTCAATCTCACGACTCTTAAGTTCTATCGCATTTTGAGCCACCACATTTTTCATATCTTTAAACACTACTTTCATTTAATTTACTTCAATTTTAAGGGTTTTTTACATGCCCTCAAAAAGTTCTTTGAGAAGTTTAAAGAATGACATGACCTCAGTTAAGTAGCACTCTTTTGTTAATTCAAACCCTCTTTCCCCTTCGGTAATTCTCGTTGGTGTAATTCTCTTCTTATATGTTTTATCAAAATCAGCAAATAGTTGACATAGAACATAGATGCTAATTAAGGTATTGCATTCTGTGGGAAGAGTTAATGGAACTAAGTGCCTAGGTGTATTGGGAGGATACACCGTTGCAACCGCAATTTTCCTAAGGGGTGGAGTGTTATCCTTAAGTGCATTAGCCTTTCTCTTTTCTATGTCCAATGACCAAAATATTTGTTCAGGCGTTAACTTAGTTTGAGGTGCAAAGATAGTCAAACGATTTTGCTTACAGTAATTATGGGGTTTAACTATGACTCGTTTGGTTATACATTTCGGGTCCTTCATTTTTTCAGCTAATCTCTTTCTGTTTCTGTCCTCTATCTCATTACTCTCTTCTAAAGAAAACACATCAGGTGGGGGATGAATAGTCTTAAGCATTTCATTTCCATCATATAACGCAGGTTGGGCTACCTTAGCATTCCTAAGAAGAGTTAATTTAGGTTCTCCTACATTATATTCACTATGTTTATCACACAACTTTTTATGCTTTTGCATCATTTGAGCAGTTTGTCTGGTCTGGTCTAGTGTGTACAACTTGTTCTCAATCTTTTTTTTCAACGTTTTAAGTCTGGAAAAATCAATTAGGAGTTTTGATTCTTTTTCTTTGAAGTCCTGTTTTAGTGTAATTACACTTTCTTGAATCTCCTATTTTTGCTTAACAGTTTGATTAAGTTGCTTTCTTAAAGAATTTAACTCCTTTTTCAATGTTTCTTCCCTTAAATTACGTTCAGTTACAAATGTACGCATCTGACTATCCATTTTCTGTTCTCGTGCAGTTAGCTCAAATTTTGCACGTTGTTCATAAATTGCTACCTGGTCTTTATATATATTAAACCTAGTAGTCAAGGTGTCATCTGGGACAAACACAGTGTTTTCATGCCACTCACAATCATTATCTACAACACATGCATTATTTACAACAGACGAGGCACTACTTGATACATCAGACATGTCGTTGTGATTCACATATTGTTCATATGGAATAACATTGCTGTTTCCCATATTAACAGTATCTGAATCAACATCGTCTGTCTGTTGTATTTCTGTAGGTATCTTCTGTTCATCTACCATGTTATGTGTATCATATAGCTTTAGTACCTCAGATATGATGGATGGATTGGAAGAACCAGCCTGATGAGATGATGATGCCAAAGATGATAGGTTGGCCATAAAGATGGTTTGAGCAGTCGGCTCATCATCAACATCCGAATCAAATGCATCACAATCTTCGGCTTAGAAGATGTTTGGGTCATTTAGGGCCATATCTTGAACCGGTTGATCATCCACATCTGCATCAAATGTGTTTCCCCCATCACCAGCAAGGAACAAAAGCTCTTCCTCATCCAGAACTGCTCCCTTTTCCTGAGCTTGCATCAGCAACATCTTGTCCTTGAAATAATCAGAGTTCTGAGGACGCTTGGTCTAATTGCAGTTCCTAGCAATGTGTCCCAACCCACCACAGTTGTAACACTTTGCTTGCCTCCCTTGTCCTTGGTTGACATTTACACCTCTGTTTAGCATATTCCCCCTACCAACATTCCTTGGATTAACATTTGGTCTCCCCTTAACATTCTGAACAATAATTCTTCCATCTTCCACAGTTGCTTGATTGCGTGGGTTTGAGGAAGTTCGAAGTTGATTGTTAGTTTAGGGGAGTGTTGCTCAGAATTGTTGAACAAGCAAGGAGACTTGATTGGAAAGATCATCAATCCTTTGATCAGTGAATGAATACCCCGAATCAAGTTGTGGTTGATTGAATGACTGAACTTGTGAGACCAATGCAAGTGGATCATTTGTTGTTGTTGTGGATGGATTAAGTTTCTCTATGAGAAGACGATCATAAACAACATGCTTTTCATGCTGTTGAAGGTAAGCATATAGCTGTTCATAATTGGTCTGCCTTAAACCTTTGTCGAGCTTGACTGCCGTGACAAATCTGTCCCATTCAGGTGACATGTTGTTTACGAACTTGGAGTTGAGTTGGATGTTTGGCATAGTCATTTTGATGATTCTCATGTCGTTTACCAGCTTGTGAAACCTCACATAGTAATCAGTGATGTTCTCACCAGGGTTCATCTTGAAATGCTCAAACTCATCATACAGTTGTGACTCACGATCTTCTTTTGTTAATTCTGATCCAGCCAGAAGCATTTTGACGTTGTCCCAAATGGCTTTGGCTTCCGTGTTGAAGTTGATGAGTTTGTAAACATCTTTGGGCAAGCCTTGAATTACAATATTGGAAGCTCGGATGTCAGCATCATACCGCTTCTTTTCTTCCTCATTCAGATCATTGTATTCACGTGGCCTATCAATCCCCAGAGTTACCGTTCCATCCTCAGCAATAGCCACAGCATCACGAGTGGTGCCAATCTGAAATGGTCCTTCATCAATTGACTTGAGAATGTTGAACCCATTATCTTTACCTAAGCAGTAGAGTCGAATTCTTTGAGCCCATGACTCGTAATCAGTCCTATCTAGCATAGGAGGGCGGGTATCAGACCCTGCAGCTTGGATGTCATCAGACGCAGTGCTTGTCATGATGTAGACGGGATTTTACAACTCTTGTGATTTAAACCGAGAAATCGAATCTTTCGCGGGATTTTCTAAAATCAACAAAAGAAACCGTAAATGACTAAGCAAGAGTAAACTACAATAATGATCTTCAAAGATTTAAGGTACAGAAGTCAAATCACAACTGATCAAATAGCAACAAGTCAAATCACAGTTTGTCAAGTCGCAAAAAGTCAAATCGCAACTAACGAAATTGCAATGAGTCAAATCCCAAGTGTCAACTCGCAACGTCAAATCGCAATAGGTTAAATCGTAATCCATCAAATCACAGCAAGTCAAATCGCAACTTTTCAAATCGTAATTAATCAAATCGCAATTAGTCAACGGTAAGTCAAATCGCATGCACACTCAAATCGCAGGCCCAAAGTACACTTCTTCAAATCGCTAAACTTGACCAAATATCAATAGTCAAATCGTAACCAGAATAACTCAAATCGCAACTATCAAGTCGCAATCAGAATACCCAAATCGCAACGATCAAATCGCAACTTGTCAAATCGCAGGCACTACCGGACAAACCAGTCGCTGTCAGGCCAAGTCGCAGCCCACAAAAAGTCAAAAGATTCCCCAGTCACGTTATTTTTTTTAACTTTTTTCCTTTGTAAGTTAAAAAGGCAAAACGCAATTTCGATGCACGAAATCGCAAATGCAACTTTCCTTAATTAACTCAAATCGGAACGAAGAAAGTCTTAACGAGACTCAAATCGCAGCGAAGAAAAAGTCACAAAAACCACTCAAATTTGCTCAAACTTCCAATACACGACTGAAACAAGCAATCCAACTACAAAACACAGCTTATACAACACTTTTAAACAAGAAAGTACAAGCCTTTAACGGATTCAACCACAAACAAAGCCGAACAAGTGATTTTTTCACCTTTTCTATTCGAACCAAAAAGAAACCATAAAACCAACGAGATATGTGAACATGTAATCATATGAACCTAACCATGGCTCTTGATACCAATTGTAAGGTGTTCACTAACAAATAACACACGTATGGTTTGAGATTAGGCCGAATAGTAGAAGCTATTGTAGAGAGAGAGAGAGAGATGTTGGGAGCCTTTGTAGAGAAAGAAGTAGAATGTGTTAGATTGAATGAAAAGGTCCAACCCTTCCCTTGTGTGGGAAGGGGTTTATATAGGACTACATATGGTGCCCTGTGTGGGCTGTGGAGTGAGCTGACAGAGGGTAAAGACCCGACCCACTCCACGAATACAATAATAACTAAACTATAATTAATATTACTAATAATCCTATGAGCTATTTAATGCTAAAATATACTCGGGGTGATCGAGTCTTCACATGAATATTTATGTTCCTAACAAGGTAATTTTGAGTACTCAAATGGTTTAACTAATTCCTTTTTGCTCATTTTTAATCGACTCTCGTCTTCCTATTCCCCTTCTTCCTCATAATCATATACAACAACACGCACAACAGATGGATTAAACAAATGGGTCACATTGTATAACTTTGGATTTGCTTTGAGAGCTATGTGAAGAAAACTCGGATTATTGTAGCCTCAAGTAAACCTTTTTGAACCATCAGGATTTGGTTTTAAAGTCAACATTTGTATTTGTTTAAATGATTCACCAGTTTTGTAAACAACATTTTTGAAGTCTTTTAACTTTTCTTCCAAATAGACGATTTCATCAAAGTGAGAATCAATTCGTTTCCTTGACTTTTGTTTGTATTCTGAAAAACTTGCTTGACAAACCGACATCCCCAGATTTGGTTTTGAAAGTTCAGTTGCAAGATGTTTGACTTGTTGTTTTAGTTCCAACTTTTCTTGTTCTAATTTGGAAACCAAATTATTGTTTGAAACGATTAATTCTCGCATTTGATGTTGTAAGTCTTGCTCTTTGACATATGATTTTTTAAGCGCTACTTCAAAACTATTTTCTCGTTTAGCTTGTGTTTCAAAATT
Organism: Artemisia tridentata subsp. tridentata; assembly: GCA_021014915.2. NCBI lineage: Eukaryota > Viridiplantae > Streptophyta > Magnoliopsida > Asterales > Asteraceae > Artemisia > Artemisia tridentata. The sequence continues at coordinate 258,841,630 of CP139504.1, read as the reverse complement.
TGTAAGTTGAGTTTTACAGCTCTCAAGCTCCGCAGTTAATGATGCAATCTTAGACTTTAAGTTACCGTTTATTTCATTGAATTTTTCAAGTTGGGATTGGGTGGTCATAAATAAGGTCATGAGTTCTGGATCTGGACCGGGCGAAGTTTCAATTTGTTCAAGTTGATCATTGTTATAGTCATCAATTGGATCATCAAATGTAACAACTAGGTTAATTTGGTCATCATCATCAAATGTAACAACTGGGTTAATTTGATCATCATCATCAAATGTAACAACTGTGTTAATTTGATCATCATCTCGAAGAGATAACAATGGATCATCTTGAATAACTTGCTCCTTGTCGGGTGCAGATGCAGATGGAGATGGTATTTTATGTATGAGACATGTATTAGTATCAGGTACCTGAGACAGGCCATCAATATCATAAACTGGGCCTGTGCATGTGAAGTTCCTACATGTTAGCCATTAGCATCACAGCTGCATTAGCTTCCAAGTCTTCCATGTCATCATCTGAATCAGCAGCAGCCATGAAGCTTTGTTCTTTGTTAGTGAGAGTTCCTCCAGCTTCATCTTTGAGAGCTAGAAGTAATGCTTGCTTGTGATAGTCACTTCCGCTGACCCTTGGTTTTGGACATCCATTAGCCAAATGACCCTTTCCGTTACATTTGTAGCACCTGATCACCGCATTCCCAGTTTGTGCATTACCAGTTTCAATGATTTCAACCCTTCTCTGAGGAGCACCTGCATTGTTCCTATTTCCACTAGCTGCATTAGACACTTGTCCATTTCCTGAATTCCTCACATAACCACTAGTTCCCATTGGAAGTCCATAAGTTTAATTCTGCACTTCAACCCGTCCACCTAATAGCTTGATTCTTTGGATTAGATGAATTGCGGAGACAATTGTTTGATTTGTTTGCAAATTTGCTGAACGCTCGAGCAATGAATGAAAATCATTGATTCAAGGTGTTAAACACTTCCTCTACTTCATCATGTGCTTATACATAGTACATTGTGTCTGTCGGTTCATATGGACCAAGTTGAGTTTCAGTTGAGTGTTGTGAAGAATCATATGGAGTGATTTGGGTTGAAGGTAATTGTTGAGGATAAGTAAAGTGATGTTGTTGAACAAATGCATGATTAGACTGTGGATATGGAGCATGATAAGATTGAGCCATAAGTGCTAGTGGATTCTGAGGTGTAGAAGGTTGAAACATTCCACGGAGGGCTCGATCTTTGTCAACTTCAGATTGATGGTGCTTCAGATAATCATACAACAATCCATACTTCGCATCATGAAGGTTTTTGGCTTAACGAACAAACGTGACGTATTTCTGCCAATCTGGACCTAAACAATTGAGAAACTTAGTGTTGATAGCAATTTTTGGTAAGATGATATTGTTTCTATCCAAGTCATTGATGATGTTCATGAAGCGATGATAGTATGACTCTAATGACTCCCCTGGATCAATCATGAACGTTTCATATGTGTGATAGAGTTTGGACTCCATGTCGTCTTGGTTAAGTTCAATTCCTTCCATCAAAAGATGTACACGTTCCCACATAGCCTTAGCTATCTTTTGAGCATCAATGCTCTGATAAATTGAATTACGCATTCCCAGAAGAATATACTCCATTGCAAGTTCATCAGCCTCATGGTGAAGTATCTGTTCTGCTGTAAGTTGATTATCTGGAGGAGTGGTCATAGGCTCAGGTCTTGTAGGAACAACAGTTGCATCTCCGGGAACCGTTATAGTTGGCATTTGAAAGGGTCTTTCAAGTATAACTTGCTTCAGATATTTGCCATGAGGTTTCCTGAGTTCCATGAACCTTAAGAATCGACTTGCCCATTGAACATAATTACCAGGAGTTAGCATTGGAGGGCGTTCAAGTAAGCCAGCTTCATGAATTGATTATTGACTACTGATAGCTTCACACATTTGACCAAACCAATGTGGTTGTTTTGGTGGAAGAGGTAATGGTTGCATTTGAAATTGTTGTGGAGGATATGGTTGTTGTTGAGGGATATGTTGTTGTTGAGAGAATTGTTGTTGTTATGGAGGAGGGAATGTTTGTCCTTGTTGATAAGGGTAGTATTGGAAATGATTGTAATAAGGATATGGTGGTTGAGACATGATTGATTGATTGATTGTTGTTTATGAATGATATGGATCTTTAAAGATAATGAAGTTTGGTGTGGTTTAGGGATAGGTAGATTAGATGTTTTGGTAGAAATCCTAAGTAGAAGATTCTGATGATAAGTCCTTACTCGAAAAGCCTTACTCGAAGAACTGTTACTCGAAGATATTAATTCCTTACTCGAAGAATTTGCGTAAAAAAAGTGTATAGCCCCTTACTCGAAGAATTAAAATCATAAAGTTCTGATTTCCTAACTCATAAAGTGTTTTCAGAACTTGCTTGCTCGAAGAATATCCTAACTCGAAGAAATTTCTTACTCGAAGAATTAAAATTCAAGATGTATATAATCCCATAGTAGAAGGATTATAAAGATAAGTTCTGATTTCCTAACTCGGAAAATAAACACAGAACTTTAGAATAACCGTAACTCGAAGACCCTTGCTCGAAGAGATTTCCTAATTCGAAGAACCGTAAACCTTACTCGAAGATCTTCAAGGCTTACTCGGAGAACTTCAAACTTTACTCAAAGAAATTCAAAGTCTAACTCGAAGAACGCCGAAACTTAACACTAAAAATCTCAAAAATCTTCCACAAAACGAGTTTTTAACCCAAGTTTTCTACCAGATCTAACCTAAAACTACCTAAACTATGATAAAGTAACAAACTTTAAGGTTTTAAACACGAAATAAAAAATTTCTTAAAAATCCTAAGTCGAAGAAATTTAAAAACTAAAACCAACGATTTGAAACTTTGTCAAAACACAACCTAAGCTGTTAGGTTACCATTTCATAACATAACAATCGTAGATCTAGAGAGAGAAAGTAGGAGAGAGAGAGAGTGGAAGGAACTTATAAAAAGGATAATGAAATATTATTACAAAAGAACCAACACCCCCTCCCTTCAAATATAATGACTGGCACTTTATACTTATGACGTGTTCCCAACAGACAGTAAGTAATTGAAAGGAGTTTTTGAATTCAAATAAATCTTTAGAAGTGTACAAATTGCAATAACTCATGAATGGATTAATGCGTGCATCTAGGAGATAAAACTTATGTTTAATTATTAAATCCAAGTTTTGATTTATAATTAAAATAAGATAATTCCTAAGTATTCCTGAAAGCTAGTGGGAGTATTATGTTTATTTTGCCAAGTCATATATGTTGTATAACATATAGGCAATAACATTCCATCTAAGTTAAATGTTAAGTTTTAGTTTGGAATGAAACTTGAAAGACTTAGAAAATAAGGTATACAACCTTGGAATATATGTTTATTGTTATAAACATGTGCGGTAAATAAATAAATCTTATAGAACATGACATATCATTTAGAAAGTCTAAAGGGATATATATCTTTGATAAGATAGAACATGAATGAAATATAAGTCTAACTTAAGGATTTTTCATGTACATCGTGTTATAAATCGTTGTATCATGCTTGAATGCAAGATGATTTGACAACATTGATATCTAATTGAAAGTTATTAGATAACTAGTGTAATGAATATTCTAATAGAATATGTTTGAACTTAGAATTACATTCCTCCGCCTGGAGTTGCTCCCAGATTCTATGGATGAACAATATGGCAATTGTTACGTAATTGTTATAGCCGACAATAAAAACTTGAAAGTTTTGGAAGGCATCATACATTACACAATAGATATTAAAGTTTACGGATTTCTAAAGAGCATATTGTTGTTTGTATACAATGATGCTAGTGAAATTGAGATGACACTCAATATTAGTCATGGTAGGATTTCATCCTTGTTGATGACCATGTGAACTAGTTATGCTCAAAGAGCATAGTTGCATTAGACATTAAAAGAATAAGAATACTTTAAACTTTGGAAGTTTAAAAGATAATTATCATAAATTTGTGGTTGAGAATGTCACGCATTTTATGAAATATTATGTGGTAATATCAAGTTATTTGAATGCACACATACAAGAACTTCACTAATTCAATTCTTGAAATAAGTATTCTCAAAATTCCGATAGACCAAAGTTAGTTGAATTTTATGCCTTGGCAACAAGTATGATTGTCATGACTTGAGGTATATTTGTCAACAAGTATAATTGTCATGACTTGAGGCAAAATTCATTAATTAGAATTATCATGCATTGATCTATATAGTATTTGGATATGAGATATTAAACAATTATTATTTATAATGAATTAAAATACTTGGTATGTTTGTTTTCATTATTAATAGATTGTATCCTATATTTGCATGTTTAAATCCATGAATAACTTATTTTATTCTAAATTGTTCGTTGTCAATCAATGATATGGGAATATCATTGAATTAAGACAAATAAGAGTTTTGGTAGAATATATTTATGTATATTGATGCGTGGACATGCCAAATTCCCATGATATTCAATGAATTGAATATAGGACAGATCCCAACTACATGATTGTACTTTATGGATCTATGTCATTAAGTAAATCATGAATATTTATCCTTAGACTTGAGATACCAGAAAATTTTCATGGATGTAGCACATTTCATGTGAAATAGTCTAACGCTATCCGTAATTGTTAGTTATAAGGGCTGTTTTCAGAAGTGTTGTAAAATTCATGGGTTTGCTTGTAGTCAAAAGCGAATTTGTTCCTTTGAATTGTTTCAAAGTTTAATACTGTTGGGCCCCTCGTAAGGTTGACAAGATGTTTGTATGGCCATACCCAAGATCTATCTAGAATACGTTCAGATAATTTGGTAATCTTGCTCAATCAGATATAACGAGAAACAGAATAGTTAACTTATGGAATGACTTTGATCCATATCCATAGTTAATATGGTATTAGTAACAAAAGGATAAGTGCAAATGATGAATCATTAAAGGTTTTCCAGGAAACCACACTCAGGGTCGTTCTTGGGGCATTGGGATGTTATGCTAGACTAACCAATGTCATTACTATATTAAGGTATATCCAAGTGGGAGCTGAAAGGTTTATGGATATAAATAATATGTGTATGAACGGATAGGAACACGAGCCTATAGGATTGCACACTTTACGTATGAGAATCGATGTTAAATAATTAATATATAAATAGTTATATTTAATTATTAATTCACAATAAATACTTAACGGGCGTTAGTACTTAACAGTAATTGACTAACGGTCGTTAAATAAAAGATGGAAGGACTAAGAAAAGGAAACAAGCCAAGAAGGATCTAGAATTTCCTTGGGCTTTGTTTGGCCGATCGTTTGGGTTAAGGGATTACCTAATCCCACTCAAACTTGGACACCAAGTGTACCACACTATATATACAACCCCTTGTATCATAAGTTGGTTAATCTTGGTTCCCTAACTAGCCAAACTTCTCTTCTTCTTCCTTCTTCTTCCTTCTTCTTGCTCCTGGCCGATCGAACACCTAAACTCCTTAGGGTTTTGATTTGTCTTGATCAATCAAAAGTGTTTGGTTTGTTATTGTGATCAAGAACCTAGCTTTTCGCATCGAATCGTTAGTAACATGTGTGTACAAGATCATAGAGAAATCCTACTTTGGATTTTTTTGGTGATTTGTCTTATTCGACTATTTATTAGTTGATTCATACATAAACCCTAATTAGGGTTTATAACTTGATTTGATCGTTGTTTGCTTGGATTGCGAAAAGGTACGCGTTTCTTTATGTTTCGGTTAACCAATTACAAGTATTATGATTCTTAGCTTCCGTTGCGTATTCTTGATGTTTTATGTTTAATTTATGTTTGTCATGATATTAATATTCCAACAATTATGTCATGAGATGGATGTATAATTTTGTGAATACTCATTAGCTTCGCTTCCCTAAAACAATACGTATCCATTATCTCTTTTTTGACTTTATCTCTTTCTATATTAGTTACATATAATATTTATGTATTTCTATACCTTTTAAATATAGTTCCCATGGATGTATCGACGCCAGCTTGTTGAAAAAGAAATAGATCGAACCGTCGAGCAGTGGCATACCATGTGTCCTATTTGATTATGGATGAAGTGATTGTTCTTGGAATTGGATTAATGCTTATTAGATAAACATTATCAGCTTTCGTGTGCTTTTGTTGAGGCTGTTAGGATTGCTCTTTTGTTTAAATGATGTCTAGAATTTTGCTTACTTTTAAACTATGTATGGATTTCTATTTAAATTAGACTATGTATGGATTTCTAATTAAATTAGCAGCTTACTTGATTTTGCTTCTTAAAGTATCGAGCTACAGGCTTTCCTTATTAAGTGCTTACTGCTGGGACCAAAACTGCTTGATCCAGCTTTTTTTTGTGTATGATAATACATATTTAAACCGGTGGTAATGAACCCAACATGTTTAAATGTCATGTATTTTTAGACCCCTGAGCATGTTTTTTAGACCGGTTTGTAACAGGTCTAAATAATTGTCTTTTAGACCGGTTTAAAACCGGTCTATAAGAAATACTCTTTTGGACCTCCCCCATTTAGACCCTCAGAGTAACCGGTCTAAAAGTAGTTTGTAACCGGTCTAAAAGACGTTGTTTGTAATAGTGAGCTTTGAAAGATATGCTTCATTTAAACTATATTTTCAAACATTGAAAGATACGGTTCAGTAAAACTAACTCCATCTATTATATATACAAAGGAACAAATTCATATACTTTATTATACACATAAAAGTTGAAATTCATACTATATTATACATACGTGGGACGAGATTCATACTCTATAATACAAAGGATGATATTCAAAATCCATAAAAAAAAGAAAGGCTAAGAAAAGTAAACGGTCACACTTATCTAACATAGACGAAGAAACAAAGGAAAGCTCAGATATCAAATTCCATAACATTCTACGACACAATCTCTCCAGCTAAACTACTTGCGATTAACCCGTCCCAGGCTGTTCCTAGTTGATCAACTTGTGAGAGCACGTAAGTTTGCCTCTGGGTTTTCCTCTACGATAAATGATCGTGTATTGAACTACACGTTCAGCAACAGTTTCAGAAGTACTAGAGACATTATCATAGAGATTACAAACTGGGATCACTACCTGACCAATGATTTTATCTCCTAATACACGCCTGCTATAGACCGTGATGTAAATGATGCTGCTTTGGATGGCTGACGCGTGGATCATAGGAGTGAAGGTGTGATTCCATCTATGATCACTATCACTTTTCGAGATACGGGTCTGCTGCTGTAAAATGGTCCCTTTGCTGACTATCGAAATCACGACGTAAACATCCATCTTTATGAATAAGTTAACGTTTTTCAAGTCACTCGCGGAGATCACTATGATGTGCACAGGAGAAAGACCCAAATTCCGAATTATATCCATATTCTATTCACTTTGATCTTATTTTCTTTCTTAGACAACTATGGTCTTGTGAAGAAAAAAATAAAAGTTAAAGCATGAAGAGAAGAAACCTTGTTCTTATAAATTTAACATACAAGAAACAAACAACTTTTTAGTGGAAAATATGAAAAAGATGATTAACAAATGACATTATTAAAGTCTCGCCGTATTAATTAATTAAAATAAAATCTACTAGATGGATTCGGACGGAGGCTTTTACTTAATATCTTCATGCTAAGGATCAACCCTACTTAATTAGTTAATTGTAATGATTGATGACCATTTAACGCCGCGCTTAAACCTTCAATTTAAAAATCTTAAATAATGAATTTTAATGTTATTATGAACAAGGTGAAATTACTTTTACTAAATGGATACAAAAGTTTATCATTATCTTTTTGGGATAATGACACCAAAATATATCATAATTGTCACTTGCTTGTTCCTTCTATATGTATCGAACAATTTTTTTTTTTTTTTTTGCTATTTTATGTACTAAATTTGATTTTGTGGGCTTTTTGTGTACTTTATGACCATTTTGCCCCTCCCGAGTTAATAAAATGAGGGGTACAATTGTTATAAAGTACACAAAAAAACCCACAAAATCAAGTTTAGTACACAGAATAGCAAATAAAATTGTTCGGTACATATAGAAGGAACAAGTGACAACTATGATAAATTTTAGTGCCATTAGCCCTATCTTTTTTATAATGATGATTTCTGAATGGTCGACTAATTCACGAAGTATAAGTTCAGCGTCACACATAATCAAAATAAGTAAAGCTCTTCAGGTGTGTTTGTTTCATTAAGATGTTTTGTGTTTGAATCTGACTACCACATTTACTGTTAAGAGGTGGTTATAAAGTCTGAATCTGAATGAAATAATGTTGTTTATTTTTTTATAATTGTCTAAATGGTTTTAATCGTCCTTTTTTTAAGTATATATTATACCATATCAATGCAATGAATAAATCTATTTATTCTAATAAACCTGAATAATGTACAAACCTATGAAGCAGCAAAAATTATTAATGCTATGATGTGTCTTTGTTTCTATTGGTCAGAAAATAATTAATGCTCTTATATATACAACAATGCTATGCACTACTAAAGCTGTTATTTTTGGTAAGTCAAAATTCAAACCAATTTATTCTCATTCTTAACTCATCAATTATTGTAATGCCTCCATTAATTCATCTTATTTTTGGTAACTAAATAATCATTCAAACCCACGGCAGTTTCTTCTCATTTAATTCATTAAAATTGGTCCGTGTCTCTTCTCATTTGATCCATCAATTCATCTTATTTTTGGTAACTAATTAATCATTCAAACCCACGGCAGTTTCTTCTCATTTAATTCATTAAAATTGGTCTGTGTCTCTTCTCATTTGATTCAACCCACGACAGTTCCTCCTCAACATTTAATGTGTAGGCGTTTTTCAAATCATCCCAAAAATAAGTTACGATTTCTCCTTATACCTTTGATTCAGTCTTTATCATCAACCCTACCAATTGTACTAGATGCCAGCTTTTTTGTTGCCGGCAAAACCATAAAATTGGTAATGATTTTGGTGCCATTGAAAATCTCATTTGGGTTAATATCTTAATCACATATGCTGGCCACACCATAAAATTGGTATTATGATTATCTTTTTATATATTTGGAGAAGATAAATAGATGGACAATCAAGAACTCAAAGGTATGTGTCTTTCTTCATTTATGTTTCCACCATCAATCGTTTGTAGCATTCAAATGTTATATCCTGATCCCTTGAATTTTTCTTAATTTAGATATGCGTTTTTGTTGTTGTTCTTTGGGCAGGGGCATACGCAAATCAATTTGAAGGTATATAAATCTTAATCCCTTAAATGTTTTTATTTAGATCAACTCTCAACAATCCATCTAATTGCAATCTATATGATAATTGATTTCAAATAGATTTTTAGCATACGCCAAGTGTTTGATGAAACTTTTTTACCCAAAAAAAAGTGTTTGATGAAATACCACAATCACAAATTGTTTTTATTGAGTTTGCTAAAACATATTTAGTTGATTTTTAAATTTTAAGTGTCTATTTGTTTGCTAAAGTTTTTTAATTGGGTGAAGGTGCAGGTTAAAAAAAACTTTTGTTATTGTTTTGTTACGTGTTATGCCTTTATTCGTTATTTATATACTATGATCACTTTTTGCATCTTTGGTTTGATTTTGTTTTGCTCCATGAATAGGGTGCAGCCCGACGCTTGGGCTCACAAAAGCAGAGCTTCGAGGTTGTTAAATCAGTTGGGGTATCGTGAAAAGTTAAGAAAAAGACCGTGAGATACTTCAGACTAGAGATTGGTAATATTGAGGTATTGGATTGTTTGAGGGCCTAACTGTTTTAGTTTAGCCCGTTTGTATTATATAATCTTTTTGGACAAGATAAAATATTTTATTTGTTATGTAGTTTCAAGACTCTAACGACGAAGACACAGATGAAATCTTGATTTAGAGCCCTCCAAGACGGAGTGGGAAGAATACGCGAGTTGTATCCTACATGCATTGTATTATAGTCTTGATGCTCATACTCTTCTAAGGTTCTCCTTAATAACGACTTTTATGATCAATTTCTTCATATTACAAAAATGGACTCGGTTCATCAAAGTCAGTCTAGGTTTGATTTCATTTTTTTAACTGAATGTTACGTTTATTTGTTGTTCGCTTCTACAGCGAGCTCGCCTAACATTAATGTTTATATCCATAGTTACAAATAATATTAAGGTGTTATTGTGGGTTAATTTTGTAGGACAGCATGTAACTTGTGGTATTACCTTTTGTAGGACAACCATTGCTGGTAACGACTAACAAAGCAGCGTGTTCGTCTGATCATGTTGTACAACCATATGGAAATTCAGGGTAGGCACAATGGATTCCGGGTAGGTAAGGTATTAATATCTTCTGTATAGTATTTCGAAACATGGGAACCATATTAATATCTTCTGGGATTTTTCAAATATTCTGTTAAAAATGACAATATTAGCTTATCTTTTAATTCATGGATTAAAGCTTAGCCTTTAAGAATGACAATAGTAACTATTTTTTTATAGCGTTTGTTAACGTTTCAGTACTTATAATTATTTTATTTTTTATAGACGAGTTTGTAGTATCAATATAAACTTTATAACTATTTTATTTCTTTGTATTGAAAGATGGATCGATACCAGAAGGTGGAGAAGCCAAGAGCAAAGCAACCCATTGATGAGAATGAGATCCGAATTACTAGCCAAGGGAGGATGCGAATCTATATTACCTATGGCATGACTTTGCTTCAGGTAGCCTCATCGCTTCTCATTCATATGTGGTTTCTGAGCTATAACGGGAACTCATATCACTTTGACCATTGAATCATTATGATCATAACGAGAACTCCTATCATTTTGTGTTGCAGGAGCACTTGGACAACATTAAAGATGTATCATTTTGAGTAAGAAGCTGAAGTTTGTTGAAGTAGATTCCATGGTAAAAAGGTCAATTGCTCTTAAAGATGCTCACCCCGAGTTAGACAAACGTAGACAAAAAACAGTTTCAAAGGTAAAGTGATGTTTGACTCCCTTGAGCAGCTTAGACTGTATATTTTTATGTATGATATTATTCTCAATAACTTACATGTTTGGGAAAATTACATATGCATGCTTAGTAAGAGATTATGTAATGATATGGAATTATTGCTTGTTTCATGGAATATTTGTAATAATGTTAGTACTATTTCTAAGGTGAATTTGTGATATAACCATTTTTTTCTAATGTATTAATTATGATTTAATGAGAGAAAGTTAGTACAATTAACAATTTGTTACTGAAATTATTCTGGTAATTTTACAAATGTAAAATTTATTAGCTTTTAGGAAATAGTTGCGTGTAATTGAAAGTAGCAGTTAATTACAACCCAACTTTTGACATTGATGGAATTCGACTTGCTTAATTTCACTACTTAGTATCAAATAAAATATTTTACCTCACCCATTTTAAATTGGTCATGCCAGGAGATTGTGAATGTGTTTAAAAGCTTTAATTACGGTTTATTATTAGTTTTTAATGCTCATTTTTATGGTATACCAGTGAAGTGGACATTCGAGCTTCTTTAAAGGGCATTAGTTGTATCATATCCTATTGTTGCCAGATATATTCTTCTTGAAAATGCATTTCCGTATGATAATGTATGCTTTTTATTACTTAACTTCCTTTTACTCCCAAACTGTTGTCCTGTTGACATTTCGGCCCGACATAATCTATTGTTTGTTTGTACTTGCATATCCAATGGGTCAAATGGGTAATTTTGATATATAGAGATTAGAGAATCATTAAATTGGTCTAATTGGGTCAAGGGTCTCTCAAAATGTATTCACATGACAACTTCCTAAATCCCCAAGGTTATTATTTTGAGAGTATAAGTTCTGTAAGTGTATTCAATATAGCATGTTAGTAACTATCTATAAGATTTATAAAATGGACAAAATGGTTATTTGCAGGTCAGCCCAAACTAATTCATCTGTTTTGACATGTTGTTTAAAGTTACATCATTGACTATTCCTAAGTTTTTATTTTTTTAAAATGGGTTGTGTAGGAAGTTCTTGCTGACATTTTGAAACCAATTATGGGGAAGGGACTAATTCATGCCGACTACACTTTGAAGCAAAGCCAAAGAGGTAGCATGTCTTGAAGATTCGATCAATAATATTTCCTCCAAAGTTGAAAAATTAGGATGGCCACTGTTGAACCTTATAAGTTTGAATTACGCTTAATAATATAACTCTTTTAAGTGTAAGTGTGGCTGATGTTTTTTATGCTTTTTATACAGTTATGGCTCCCGGGTTTCATACCTTATATTTGGAATCTATGGTGCGAATGTTTGCAAACTGCTTTGAAAGATCAATATTGAAACCGCTAGAGGCCAAAAACTTGGAATGAGGACATGAGATTGAGTTGGATCTTGAAGCAGAATTCTCAAATTTGGCACTTGATATAATTGGTCTTGGTGTTTTCATTTTTTTCCATATATGGGGAGGGATCCGGTAAGAAGAAAAACTAAAACAAGAAGAATAAGAAGAATTTCTAGCCACACATTTCAAATAGGAGGGAGAAATTTAAGGGGAGATGCATCTATATTTGTAGGTGAATCTGAAATGAGTTTTTGTGGTTTCTTCTTATCATTCTTATTTTAATTTTTCTTCTTATTTGATCCTAACTCATCTATATATTATATATATTTCTTTTAATTTTTGGGGTTAGCAAGTATAAACTTGTATTTGCTTTTAACCATTAAAAGGGTCCATCTGCAAGTGCTGCTTAAACAAAAGTACCAAACTCAATGTAATTGAATTTGTCGCAACTAATTAAAGACTACCGTATTTAGTTGTCATTTGTGATGATTTTAACATTAACAAACATTGTCGACAAATAGGTCTTGCAAGGTCTGCGATCAAATGTTAAAACCGTATGTACTATCGAAATAATATGTTTATATAATTTATTTACTTTATATATGATATTATCAACAACTTAGACGTTTAGCTTTTGGTTTCACATATTAAAGTGTTAAGGCAAACACATGGACTCTTCAACTTATCGACAAGTCTGTTGCATTACTTCGCGTTTTAAGAGTAAATAACAAGACAACATGAGACATGCACGTTTCATTTTTTTACTGTTATGCCGCCATGTTGTTTACATTTTCATTGCCCAATAACTTTTAATTACCTTCATAAAGTAATGTTACCTATTACTCTGTTTGGGATTTGTTTTATTTATCTATACACATAACATGTTCATAAGTTCTTATTTTTAGGATACTCATGATTCCACGGGTCTATAAGCTTTACTACGGCGGTCCGTTTCATTGTAACAACTACAAAAATTGTCCTATATGTGTCTGTTTCGTCTGCTATGACAATAAACAAGAGTCAGGGTCAATCACTTTCAAAGGTTTGTTTGTATATGTCACGTCCAGTTTTCACACATGGACAACTATACGTTATAGTTTATCAGGTCAAAAGCAAAAGATGTTTGAAGGTTGTTATTTGTGATGAAGATTGTATTATCTCGAGAAGTACTACAAACGTTGTCTACAAAGAAGTACTTCAATTTCTATGATTAGTGATCAATGTTGAATAGGTATGTACAATTATAAAAATGACATGTATTATACCATTTTTTAAATTTACATATGCTCTTATCAAAAACTAACTATTAGTTTGACTTCTTCTTTTTTTTTTTTTTTTTTTTTTTTTTTTTTTTTTTTTTTAACTTTTAGGTGTTCAAAGGATGAACATGGACTACTTCAGTGTTTGACGTTGACTGGATACATTACATATCCAAGACTATCTACCAGTTGGACAAGATGATACATGTCGTTCATCATTTTATACTTACAACCTAATTTCTTTATCATATCATTGACTTTTTTACTTATTATTCCCTTCAAATAATAATGAAACCTGTTTAAGTTCATCGTTGTTTGTTACTTTATTCACACACGAAACTCCTTAACGAATAATTTCTTTAAAAATCCCCGTGATTCCACGGGTCAAAACATGTTATTTATTTATTTACTTATTTATTTATTTATTTATTTGACTTTTAGGTGTTCACGGAATGAACATAGGCTACTCGAGTGTTTAACGTTGATTGCGTACCTTGACTCGTTAAGACTATCTATCAGTTGGATAAGACGATGCACGTTTATTATTTGAATAATTATAGATCAAATTGTTTATCGTATCATTCACAATTTACTTATTATTCCCTTCATAAAATAATAAAACCTATTTGCGATCATTGTTGTTTGTTAATTTATTCACGCACGTAACTCCTTAATGGATAACATTACTATATAAACCTATTTTTAACTTTTAGGTATTCACGGAATGAACATAGGCTACTCGAGTGTTCAATGTTGACTGCATACCTTGACTCTTTAAGACTATTTATCAGTTGGATAAGACGATGCACGTTTATTATTTGAATAGTTATAGACCAAATTGTTTATCGTATCATTCACAATTTACTTATTATTCCCTTCATAAAATAATAAAACCTTTTGGATCACATAGATGATCCATCGTATTTTCAAGAAAAGGCCATTCTTGCTCCGACCAATGAAGTGGTCGACAGTATAAATGATCATTTGCTTCAGACATTTCCATGTGAGGAAATGGTTTACCTTAGTTGCGATAGTATTTGACCGGATCTACACACACTCCTTGTGTTAGATGTGATACTAAGAATTATACGTAGTCTAGCACGCGGAATTTACTAGCTAGCACTTAGAAGACTTTATGTGTTTTGTATGATTTGAATGAAACAATGAATGAACACAGAATAATAAACTTCAACTTCAACGATTCAATATTATTAGAATAATAATACGAGTGATCTCCTATCACTAGGGTTTACAACCTTGAATCTATATCAAGTAATTCGTACTTCTATATCTCTGTATCGTATATATGTCTCTAAACCTTAACCTAGGCAATCCTTTTATAGACTAAGGATTCCTTTACAAGATAATTATCATTCTGATCTTATACAATATACACAATATACTTTCCATAATTATCTATTACATAAATCATAAACCGTACAAACTTCTTCACTCATCAGTCCTAATTGCTTATGTCTTCAAAACTCTTTAGCAGTACTAACTTCCATCTTCAATAGTCTTAACTGCTATCTTCAACAGTTCTAACTGCTAAAGCTTAATTTCCTAACAATCCTCCCCTAAACTTATGATTTCTATCCAAATCACTAAGTTTCTTCAAATTAAGTTTCTTCTTCTTAATGCTGAAAATTCTTTCAAACACCTATCAAGCAAATCTCTTAGATCTAGCTTTCACTTCTTATGCAAGGTTGAATATCTTTTTCACCAGCATATCAGCCATCTCAGATTCTTCATTAGCTTCTAGTCTAACACATGCCATCATTGTCAAAACACCTGGTCTGAGTGGATAATCTTTTTCAACCAGCATATAGATCTCTATTCCATCCTTGGTAGACACTCTGTGTACTCCACACGTTCCAAATAACTTCCAAGTGATGTCCATGACTTGTGCTTGAAATCTCCATATTGACTCTCCACCATCTGGTTCATAAATTCTCTTCAATTGTAACCATAGTTCTTTATCTTTATCTTCAATAGGATCTTTATCTCTGAATCTCTCTTTCACTAAGCTCCATAGTTGATTAAGATCTTCTCTGTCAAAACCTTTGAGTAAATCTTCAAACAACTTGTACCTTTCAGAAATATCTCCAAGTCTGATTATCTTCCATCCTTTCATTCTTCCAACAGTGAACACTTCCCAGTCAATGATTGGATGTTTTACTTGTAAAGGTTTGATATAAGAAGATTCTGGAACAATCATCATCATACTTCTGATCTTCTCATTTCTTAACCCTTCTTCTTCAGACTTTTGTTTCTTTGCAACTTCTGATTCCATAGTTTCTGATTCTCTCTTCTTATCTGTTTTGAAACCTCTTCTTGGTGTGTTCAGAATAGCATAAGTTTCATAGAATTCCCTTTCAATTATGGCATAAGATTTTCCCTTGAAGTCATTCATGGTGTAATTTGCTGAGTTCTTCAAATAATGCTTCATAGACTCAACTTGTTCCTTCTTTGTTGGCAACTTTATCTTGTATCCTGACTTCTGCCTTTCTCTTATCCTTTGAATCAGATCTTCCCATGTTGCTACTCCATTCTTTTTGAGTATGAATTCTTTAAGCTCCTCTGTCTTTTCTTCTTCATTCAACTGTTTGTCTTTAAGAACCATTGAAGCTTGAGCTCTTACAATCACATCAGAATCCAACAAATATTGTAGTTGTTCATTGAACTCCTCTTGATTTACTTCTTTTGATCTTTTTCTTTCCATAAATTCAGCTATGTTTCGTTACATCATCAGCAGCCATTTTTCTTGCAAATTCCTCATCTTGAGCAATCTGAGCTTATTTAGCTTCTTCATTAGCCAAATCTTCTTCTATCATTTGCCTTGCAACTTCTGCATCATGATCTATCTGATCTTGAGTTTTTGGTTTCAATCTCTTAAGCCTTTCAAGTTCTTGAGCAGCAGCAACTTCTTCAGATGTCATTGGCTTCTTCTCTTTATCTGCTCTTCTTCTTTCATAAACTGTCTCAGCAGAAGTTTCACCAGTTGGAACTGCTTGATGCTCTGTCTCAGCAGTTTGAACTGTTTCATGCTCTGTCTCAGCAGTCTGAACTGCTTCAACATTTGGAACTGCTTGATGTGTCTCAGCTGTTTCTTCAACATAACCAGAACCTGAACCAATATCTGCAACATTACCAAAACCTTCATCTTGTTCTGAACCTTTATCATGCCTCCTATGAGAACCTGATCTATCCTTGTCTTTACCAAATTTCCTCCCATGTTTGGAAGAATTTTTATCATCCCCTTCTGAACCATCTGAATCATCATCATCATCAGAATCATCATCCATTATCACTTTTGCCCTTTTCTTCTTTAACTGATCTTCAAGCTTCTTCACCCTTTTAGTTAGCTTGGTGTAGACTTTGGAAAACATTGCTTTATGAGATTTCAGCTCCTCATTGTTCTTCTTAAGCTCCTCCTCCAAGGTCTTTACTTTGTCAACTAACTTGGTACATATTTCCATCAATTCAGTTTGTGAAAAGCTACCCTCATCACTTCTAGCTGTGTTACCTGCTAGGAGAGGTGAATCTTTGGGCAAGGATCTAGTCACAACCCTAGTTAGACTAGGTTTAGACCTTCTCCTATAAGTGATGGTTGGTGGTTTGGTTGTTTCAAGTTCTTGAGTGGATGTGTGATGGGGATCTATTAGAACTGCTGAACCTTCACCTAAGTCAGTTTGAAGCATTTGACGAAACAATGGAACTGGTTCCCCTTGAAAAAGCCTACTAGCCATAGCCATATTTTGAAAAACCTTTGATTGAAGGCTAGGCGTAGCAAAAGTTTCTGTTGGTGTTGTAAGCAAATATTTCTTTTTATTCAAAAGAGTGTGAACAAATCTTGGATACATTAGAAACTTTGTTTTACTTTGTACTAACTGTACCAACTGTTGGAAAATTTTTGTTGAGCCGTACGAACTTTTTGAAATAAATTTTAAAATACCATGGCTCAAACATAGTTTTTAGCAAACTATCAGCTATTAACGGATTTGATATGTCTTTACCAATAGCCGTTTTCTTTGGACTAGCCAACTCTTCACACTTAGATATGGTGAGCTGATAACCATACAATTTTTGGTAAATTGTCAACCATCAACGGATTTGATTAGTCTTTACCAGAAACCGTTTGCTCTGGACTAGTTTGTTCTTATGTGGATAAGACATGGTGAACCAATTACCATTTGTTGTATGCAAAGATCACATACTAATCTCCAGAACACCATTTAGTCCAAAACATCAAGCATTCATAATCCCTTGGTGTTTTCTCTCCAATCCTGCAATTGTTAATCCAAAACAAAGAAACAAGATACAAGCATATGACTAACAATGCACATAACAAAAAAAAATTAATTTCCTTGTGGAACCCAAGCCAAAACAGACTTAGGCTTTCCTCTAGCATCAACATAATTCATTCTTTTCAAAACAGTCTTAGCACCATTGGGTTTAATAGGTCTCCAAACCCAACATGCTGATGCATTCACTCCATTACCCATGTTTCCCTTAGCAGTGTTTTTATTCACACCAGTACCAATTACCCTGCTAGCAGTTGGAACTGCTGGCTTGGTAGTTGTCACCTTTGGTTTCCAAACTTGATTTTTTACAACTGCTTTGTGATGAAAGGGTCTATTAACAGTTTTTGGTGCTGGTTTAGAAAACATTTTTGCACCTTGAACTGTTGGCCTTGAGTGAATTGTTCTCATGGGTCTGACAGTCTGAACTGCTGGTCTAGCAGTTTGAACTGTTTTAGGTCCAGACCTTAAAAGAACTGATCTAGGTATCATCTTGTCATTCCTAGGAAGAGTTTTAGGTCTTTCTAGACACATGCTTTTGTTTGAATACCCTCTAACATACTTATCACAAAAAGCTGCAAGATGGTCAAAGCTACCACAAGAGTAACAAGCTTTTCTATAGCAAACAAAATCCTCCCCTAATTGGTGAGATTTTAGGTCATTCCAATTCCTTTGGTAACCTCTTGGCTTGTTTGTGATTCTATACATTTTTGCATACCTAACTGTTGGTCTAAAAGGTTTGGCATTTGATCTAGGCCTAACAGTCTCAGGTTTAACCATCTTTGGAACTTTTGGTTCCTCTACTTTAGCACTAACAGGCTTAACCACAGCCTGATCATCCTCATCATCAGAAGTCCATTCCTCAATGGTTGGAGCATCTGAGTCCTTAGCCGAGGACCTATCAGAAGATACCTTCTCCTCAGATAGTGATTTATCACTTGCACTTTCATACACAGGTTTATCAACTACATCCTTCTTGGGTTGAGGACCATAGTTAAGCATAGGTAATTGAAATTCAGGAAGTCCTGTGTGTTCTAAGTCTACACCTGGGGGTGTTGGAATTCCTCTATAGGGAGGTGGAACTGACTTATATCCTAGGCCTGACTTAGCTTTATTAAGAATCTGACTCTCAATTATCTTTTGAACACCTTTTGATGTGTATTCTAGTGTGTCTACACTCATCTGAATGTTCTCTTTAGCTTTCATAACCTGTTCTAGCTCATGTTTTAACAAAGTGATCTCATTCTCTCTAAACATTAAGTCTCTCTTAACAATAATCATATCATCAGAAAACTTAGACTCATTACTTTTATAATGAACAATTTGTTCTTCTAACACAGCTAAGGCTCTCTTATGATTTGCTAAGCTAAAAGCAGTTTCAACTAGCTCTTTTCTCTGATTCCCATATCTTGTTTTAAGTGTTTCTAGATCTTTTAAAGCTTCACAGGATTTAGAACATTTTGAAACTTGTACCTCAGAATCAGAAAATGCCATGAGAGCAACCTCTGTAGATGCTTCTGCTTCCTCTTCTGCAATGTAGCTCCAGTCAAATCCTAAGCCATCAATGGCAACCATGGCTTTCGAGCTTGAATCAGTAACCTCCACAACCCTTGACTTCTTTCCATATGCTCTGCTCTTTCCATCTTGTTGGCTTGGCAATCTGGACTCCCTTGAATAATGACCTTTCTTGTGGCAGTTGAAGCACTCAATCTTGGACTTGTCATACCCTGCAACATCATTACTGTTTATGACAATCTTCTTGCCAGTCTTCTTCAAGAATCTCCTAGCTCTCAAGCTGAGAAGAGAGTGCTGCCACTTGATATCCATCTCTTCAATATCATCTTCATCAATCTCTTGAAGATCTGAATGAGTCAACATACTTCCATTGTGCTGTGTAGTCAAGAAAGCACAATAAGTATCATCATTCAAAAGTCCACTAGTACTGCTTGAGGTGCTAGTAGTACCAAGGTTTGCACTTGCAATACCAACTGCTCCAGCAACTTGCACTTCTTCATCTGGACTTGAGGAACTGGAAGTTGATACAAAGGCCAAATTCCCTAAGCTTGAGCTTGAGCTTGATCCAGCTGACTTCTTAATATCATGTTCAACTATCTTGAAGTTGCTATAGAGATCCATTAAGCTCATGGAGTCTATATCAGGCTTGTTTTTCCATACTACCACATGCATAGCCCATTCAGAAGGTAGAATCCTCAGAAATTTGGAGTTGAGATCTTCCTGAGGCATCTCAATTCCTAGAACAGCCAATTGACTCACCAGCTTTTGAAGCCTATTGAACATATGATCCAACGACTCATTGCTTGTTGCTGTAAAGTTCTCAAACTGATGCTTAAGAAGGGTCTTCTGGGTTTTCTTGGTGGCTTCATTCCGACCATACCTTGCAACAATATCTTCAAAAAGGGTTTTAGCACACTTGAACTTACTAAAATTCAGCAATTGATCATTGGGAATAGTCATCAGAAGCAAACTTCTAGCCTTAACATCATTCTTGTGCCTTTCCTTCTCTTCATTAGTGGTTGGCTTTGTCTGCACTGTAGTCTCAGACTTTCCTTCGATAAGTGTTGTTGTTGTTACTGGTGTAAAAGAGTTTCCTTCTTCAATGATCTCCCAAAGTGCATAGTCTTGCACTTGGAAAAACAGCTCAATACGAAGTCTCCAGATGTCGAACTCATTAGATTTAAGCATAGGAAGCTTAGCAGCAATGTTAGTGGTGTTTGGTGTTGTTTCCATGTCCATCTTTGTTCTTCTCGGATCTTCTAAATCTAAGTATCATTAACCTGGCTCTGATACTACTTGACCGGATCTACACACACTCCTTGTGTTAGATGTGATACTAAGAATTATACGTAGTCTAGCACGCGGAATTTACTAGCTAGCACTTAGAAGACTTTATGTGTTTTGTATGATTTGAATGAAACAATGAATGAACACAGAATAATAAACTTCAACTTCAACGATTCAATATTATTAGAATAATAATACGAGTGATCTCCTATCACTAGGATTTACAACCTTGAATCTCTATCAAGTAATTCGTACTTCTATATCTCTGTATCATATATATGTCTCTAAACCTTAACCTAGGCAATCCTTTTATAGACTAAGGATTCCTTTAAAAGATAACTATCAATCTAATCTTATACGATATACACATTATATTTTCCATAATTATCTATTACATAAATCATAAACCATACAAACTTCTTCACTCATCAGTCCTAACTGCTTATGTTTTCAAAACTCTTCAGCAGTACTAACTTCCATCTTCAAGAGTCTTAACTGTTATCTTCAACAGTTCTAACTGCTAAAGCTTAATTTCCTAACAATATTGATAAAACTGATCGTGGTACATCAATCGATGAATCTGTTTTCTCAACAGATTTTATCAATAGACTAAAGTTCTCAGGTGTTCTAAACCATAGGCTGGTGTTAAAAGTTGGTGTCCCGATAATGTTTCTGAGGAATATTGATCAATCTAATGAATTGTGTTAGGAATTAAGGTAAACAGTTGAAACTGTTGCATATAAGTTGGTACTACTGGAAGACATTGAAGACAAGGCTAACAGCACTAAGTCAGTTAGTACTGCTCACACATTATAGTTAGTACTGCTTATAATTTTTGTAAACGATTAGAAGATAAGTATAGAAAGGATTTTGTGTATATCTTATTAATATAGATGATAGTTATCTTGTAAAGGAATCCTTAGTGTATAAAAGGATTGCCTAGGTTAATGCATTGTACGTATCTAGATTGATAAGATTCAAGGTTGTAAACCCTAGTACTACCAAAGAGTACTCGTATTATTCATCAATAATATTGAATCATTTTTGTTAAAGTAAATTGTCTCTTGTTCATTCACTGTTACATTCGTTCGTACTAAAACTACATCAAATAAATCTTCTGAGTGTTGGCTAGTAAATTCCGCATGCTAGACTAACATAATTCAAAGTATCAAATCTAACACAAGGAGTGTGTGTAGATCCGGTCAAGTGGTATCAGAGACAGGTTACTGATACTTTGATTTAGAAGATCCAGACGATTTTGTTTAAGAAGAAGATGGACATGGAGACAACAACCCAAACCAACATTGCCGCTAAATTACCAATGCTTAAACCCAATGAGTTCGATATGTGGAGACTAAGAGTTGAACAATTCTTTCAAGTGCAAGATTATGCACTTTGGGAGATTATAGAAGATGGGAACTCTTTTCAGCCTACAACCACTACAACTGTTGTTGAGGGCAAGACTGAAACAACTGTGCAGACTAAGCCATTGACTACTGATGAGAAGGCTCAGCACAAGAATGATGTTAAAGCAAGGAGCATGTTGCTGATGACAATCCCCAATGATTAATTACTGAACTTCAGTAAATACAAGTGTGCCAAAACTCTTTTTGAAGCTATTGTTGCAAGGTATGGTGGGAATGAAGCCACCAAGAAAACCCAGAAGACACTTCTCAAGCAACAGTTTGAGAATTTCATAGCAACAAGCAATGAGTCACTCGATCATATGTTTAATAGGCTTCAAAAGCTAGTAAGTCAACTTGCTGTTCTAGGAATTGAGATGCCTCAGGAAGATCTCAACTCAAAATTCCTAAGGAGTCTACCATCAGAATGGGCTATGCATGTAGTTGTCTGGAAGAATAAACCAGAAATTGATTCTATGAGTCTGATGGATCTCTATAGGAACTTCAAGATAGTAGAACATGAAGTGAAGAAGTCTGCTGGATCAAGTTCAAGCTCAAGTTCTGGATATTTGGCCTTTGTGTCAACTCCCAGTACCTATAATCCAGAAGAAGATGTTCAAGTTGCTGGAGCAGTGGGAACTGCTAGTTCTAATATTGGTACTGCTAGTACCTCAAGCAGTACTAATGGACTTTTGGATGAGAATACTTATTGTGCTTTCTTGACTACTCAGCACAATGGAAGTATGTTGACTCATGCAGATCTTCAAGAGATTGATGAAGATGATATTGAAGAGATGGATATCAAGTGGCAACTCTCTCTTCTCAGCTTGAGAGCTAGAAGATTCTTGAAGAAGACTGGCAAGAAGATAATCATAAACAGCAATGATGTTGCTGGGTATGACAAGTCAAAGATTGAATGTTATAATTGCCATAAGAAAGGTCATTATTCAAGGGAATGTAGAATGCTAAGACAACCAGATGGCAAGAGTAGAGGATTTGGAAGCAAATCAAGGATTGTGGAAGTGTCAGATTCAAGCTTAAAGGCTATGGTTGCCATTGATGGCTTAGGATTTGACTGGAGCTACATTGCAGAGGAGGAAGCAGAATCATCTACAGAGATGGCACTTATGGCTTTCTCAGACTCTGAGGTACAAATTTATAAATGTTCTAAATCATGTGATGCATTAAAAGAATTAGAAACACTTAGAAAACAGTATGATAACAGAGAATAGAGCTAAACCAGATTGCTTTTAATTTAGCAAATCATAAGAGAGGTTTGGCTGTATTAGAAGAACAGATAGTTCACAATAAAGAAAATAAGTCTACTTTTAGTGATACTGTAGCTATACTTAAGAGTGATATAATGTTTAGGGATGCTGAAATTAGTGTGTTAAAAAATGAATTGGAAAAGATAAATCATGCAAAAGAAAACATTCAGATGAGTGTACACACACTAGAGTATGCATCTAAGGGTGTTAATAAGATAATTGAGTTTCAGATCCTCAATAAAGCTAAGTCAGGCTGTGACATTTCGTAATTTCAAGGTCAATATCTAATTCTTATTCTATTTCTATTTTCACTTGAGTAAAAATTTCATTCTTACTTTTCACCCGATCTAGCGATTTTCGTATTTCTAGCTATTCACGAGCCGTGTTTAGGATTCCTATCCATTTTCATGTCATAAGTTATTTAACATTCCATCATATACTCCTAATATTTAAAACTTCTATATTTCACATTTTCTGTCTCGTTTCACGATTTTGTCAAATTTTGGTAACAACTCGCGTTTTCGGTCTGCGTTTTTTATTTTTAATTTCGTTTTAACACTCTGAAAAACCCAAGGCTCCCATGAAATATTAAAATTAGCCATTTTAACACTTCATAACAATTTCAAAATATTTTTATAACACTTTTCTAAAATTCATGTTTTAAGGTCACCCGGTACTGCGTAATTCGCGTTTTTAAGACCGTACGCTTGATTTAAACCCCACAAACACACTAATACTTCAAATATTGATCGAATATTAATAAAATCTGAACTTTATAATTGTTTTACAAGCTTTAGTAGTTAACCACTCTTCACCTTTCCAATTTACCACTTAAATCCCCTAAATACTACTCATTACCTTACATAATTCACTCCAACAGTTATATACATTATACATACATATATACTTAATATTTTTACAAAAAAATCTATGAAATACCTTCCCCATATCACCCCAAAACCGGACCTAGGGAGTAGCAAAACCACCTCCACACTTCACTCTTCTACAACTCCCCATAACCATAATTATTCTTCCCCATTTTAGATCTCACATTCACACACCATTTTCTCTTATTTTTCTCTCTTCCTCCTTGCTCCTTGCTGCCGAAAATCCACACAAAAACACCTCATCTCATCTTGATTTTAATCACAAGATCATCTCCACAACATCCTCTTGAAGGTGCTCTTAAAAGATGGAGATTTGAATCAAAGTTTTGAAGGTTTTATTGAAGTTTCTTGGGGTTTTTCTTGAAGTCTTCCTCAAAGTTGTTTAGAAGTTTTTCCAAGGTGGTTAAGGGCTGTAAATCTTAGGGTTTATCAAGGGTAATATTTGGTTAGAAAGGTTGGTTGAAAGACTTAGGCATTGAGTCTCTTGATTGGTGATTTTTAGGCTAGGGTTCTTGTTCTTAATCTCTTGTCTCCCATCCATAAAATCCTTGTAAGGAACCAACCTTCATCTTTTCATTTCTCTACTATATTTACATTTTACTTTATGTGTTTTATATGTTTCATAAGTTATTGATGCTTGAATATGCTTGGTACATACTAAAAATTGCAAGAAAACAATGAAAAGGACTTGTTATGAAAACACTATTCTGATCAAGGGTAAAAACGGAATAAATTGGATGAATTAGTGGACTTTAGATCTAAACTAAAAATATGTAGTTTTATATCTATGTCTTGTGGTCATTTCCACGGGAGGCGATTCCCGTGACGACACCCGATGATTAAACTAAAAATGTTTTCGTGAAACATGTCATATTCTGAGTAACAGATTTGAAACCTATAAAAGTCATTTTTTTTTGTACATGACCAACTATTGATCAAAACATAAAAGTTGTACATAACATTCCAACTTAAATGTAGCTACAAGAATGAGATTAATTGGGCTTGTAGAACTCAAGATATTGTATTTTTCGCGGGACTGTTGTGATGTTAGTGATTTCAGAACTGGATAGTAAGGGAAAAATAATAATTTCACTACTGTTACGAAATTTCTTAATTAGTGGGCCCCACAAATATTGTTAGTATGGTCGAATACCTTTCCGGGGACATAAAGAACATAATTTTTTGACTTACGGTTTGGGAGATATGAATTTTTGAAAGTGGTTAAGTTATATAAATTCCATCAGCTTTGTAATTGAAAACTATAGAAAGGATAATAACTTATATAATTGGACCTTAAGTTTTATTTTGAACCACTTAGTGTATTTTGGACCTTTAGACATAATATGAACATTTTGACTAAATTGGACCCTTAGACTTAAATTGGACCTCTAATACTTATTTTAGACTTAAGAATAAAAATGGACTAAAAACATGAAATTTTGTAAGAAAAGTAAAAATTATACTTGTAAGTCATTTTTAAATACCAAATTAAATCTTGATGCTTATTTAAACTTTGTGTACCAAGCATAATTGAGATTGTAATTTATATAGCATATAATAATGATTGTATCATTATTCATAAAAGCTAAGACACGTGTATATATTCTAGGTTGCTCGTAGGGTTCTTGCAGTTATTTCTTGATCACCTCACTTGATCATTTACGTTTGCTTACGGTGAGTTCATAGCCTCGCCTTTACTCATTTTAATGTTTTATAAACCTCGCGAGGGGGATACATGCTAGTTTTTTTTTTAAAACTGAATACAAGTAGTTTTTGGTATGCTGGACCTGATACATGATTATAGTTATTGAGTATCTCTTGCCATTAAAAGTCCCTAACATCATGAACCGTTAATTCCATGGGAAGCACTAATATTATGAATATGCATATTTGGTTTGACAAGCCTGTCCGGGTGAGTAGCGCTCATTTTTAACGGGTAGCATAATATTGAGTATATCTTGGTAAATTTGGCAAACTTACCTCTTTAGGGCATACTTTATTTCGGTTAAGTTTCGGAGTCATGAGCTCGATGTTATAATCTTATTTCCCGACTTGTATTCGTTACATGTCGACTTATGAATAATACTTGTATTCAACTTATTACTTATTAAACTCTATGAATTTCACTCAACTTTATGTTGACCTTTTTAGCATGTTTTATCCCAGGTCCGTAATATGTTTAATGCTTGGATGGGCGTGCAAGGACATGGATGGATGGACACGTGTTATTTCACACTTGATGGAACTTTTAATCACCTAAAAACTTATGTTGTGTCTAAATTATGTATCTTTTGGACTCTTGTCCTGGTTAAAACTTTTGGGACCTAACTTCGTTAAACTCTGATTATATGAAATGTGAACCTTGTTTAAAAACATCTTTAATTATTTCGATGTTTCCTATGACTTGTACTATGTGACTAATAGATAACACCCCATGTTGTATTCCGCTGCGTTCCGAAAATGGGGGTGTTATACAGGCCTAGGATACAAATCAGTTCCACCTCCATATAGGGGAATTCCAACACCTCCAGGCATTGACCTAGAACACACAGGACTACCTGAATTTCAACTACCTGAGCTTAAATATGATCCTCAACCTAAAGAAAATGTAGTTGATAAACCTATGTATGAGAGTGCAAGTGATGCCTCACTTTATGAGGATAAGGTGTGTAACACCCCCAATTCTGTGATACGCAGCAGAATTTTAAATTGGGTGTTACTTCATGGCACAACAGTTGAATAGTAGAAAACGATCACCAATTTGGTCGTTTTAAAAGATTTATCATTCGAATATCAGAGTTTACAAAGTAAGGTCCCAGTGGTTCCAAAGTTTATTAAATAGGTTTTCAAATGATAGTAAAATTTATAGCCTTCATACGTATTCATGCTCCTCCGTGTCATCCTTGCTTATTATGGACCTGAGATAAATACATGCTAAAAGCGTCAACACAAAGGTTGGTGAGTTCATAGAGTTTGTAAGTAAAAACTGTTGATTTTCAAAATCAAAGAGTTTGTGAGTCCATAGCAGTTGTAAATAAATAGTTGATTATCAAAATCAAGAGTGAGTAATACCATAGTGTTTATAGTTAAACCAGTTGATTATCAAAATCAAAGTGTGAGTGAATCCATAGAGTTTGCATAAAATCAGTTGATTTTCAATAGTTCCAAGTTTAGATAATAATTGTAACAAATACAATTATTAATAAAATAAGCGGTGGGTTAAGATATTATACACCCATAGTTGGTTTGTTATAAAGTAAGTAGTGGGTTAAGTTGTTATACACCCATAGTTGGTTTGGTTGCCCTAAATAGGTCAACACAAAATAGTTATTGTTTGCTAGGTAGTGATTTTCTGCTATATAGTGAATACAAGTTCAAGTTTAATACAATAATGGCAACACTGTATCATGACTACAATATCATTCTATTGCTCTAAGCCTCATGAAACTCAACGCTTAACAGGCATCAAATATGATGTAAAGTATATAGGCCCTCGAGATGGGTATTTGCCAATAACCCATAAGTTTGTTCAAATAAAGTGCGCCTGGGTGGCTCATCCTAGCAAACCCAAACGGGGATTGTCAGTCCCAAATAGATCTATTCACAATTATTTACGTTCACTCGCAAGTGATTAAGGTTCATGATGTGAGGGACTTCGAATATGGCAATAAAGATAAACTTAGGCAATAGTGAATCAAGTATAGCATACAGTTCAAAATCATTTGTGATCATGTTTATAGCAGGTATCTCTCCATGAGATATAAAAATGTATAAAGTGGATTTATAAACTCATAATAGTTTGTAGAGGTTTAAAAGTATCTTTTATAATTAAAAGCAAGTATTACGTCTCAATAACGAGCAGAGCGTTTCATCAATTAAGTACGTTGTTTAAAGTAAACCAGTAAAGTTTATACGTAAAGCGAACATGTATCGTCTTCAAAAGTAATTCAGAGTAGATAAAAGAGTAGTCTATGGAACTCACAGTAGTGTGTAAACAGTTAAGAGTACTTATGAAAGTAAAAGCATTGTATTTGAGCATGTATCTCCCCCAAAAGTCGTTCAAAACGTATAAAGGTAGGGGCTATGAAACTCACCTGATGCGATAGCAATAATGACGAAAGTGGATTTACTGAAATGTAAATTCAGTTGAGATTTCGGAAATAGCTTCACATACGACCTCAATAATAATAATGTTTGAGAATTCGTCTCAGCACGAATAATGAATGCGATATGAGGAATCGTATGACGATTTGATCGGTGACGTGAGTATGATATGCTTAATATGTTCAAGTTCAGAAATAATATTATTAATAATATTATTTTGTTGTTATGATTTAGAAATCATAATGATCGTCGTCTCGAATTGGATGAGACAAAACGTTGAGTCGAGTGGTTTAAAAGTCGAAACAGTTGAGAGTTGAGGGTGTATTGTGAAATTTTAGGATTGGAAATAAAATGTTATAATGTTTCTGTTTACTTTTGAACTTTTTCTATTTTTACACTTTATACCCTAACGGTGTTTGCGTTGCGCCGTTAGTCCTTGGTTTATAAAAGTTACATTTTTAACCCAAAATTAACCCAATTGAAAATCTGAGTTTATACCTTATTATAAAGTCATTTCCTATCACAAAGATACTATTTTTACTGTTTCAGAACCTGTTTTTACAAAGTTGGCAGTTTTGGCCCCTCAAAGTGAAACTAGTTTGCAAAGTTAGTCCTTTTTGCATAAAACTTGTGGAAAAATTCTACAAAAATTTCAGAAGCTTGTTTTAGTTTATTCAAGCTTAAGTCAACTATTGGTTTGACCAGAAAAATTAATTTTGATATAATGGGCCTTAAAACGCATAGAATAGTGGCCCGTTACGAAATTTAGAGGCGAGGGCAAGAAAATACTTCTGGGCCTGAACTTGGGTCATTTTTGTGATTCTAAAAATATTTAGTATGGGCTCAGTGGACTGTTCTAACGCAAGTTCTTAATGGGCTTTTGTTCTGCCCAGTCCAAAATATTTGAAATTTCTAATTTAATTCTGTTACCACCATGCGATGGTAGTTCAAAATGGGTAATTCTAGGTGACGGGTTTACATTATTTCGAGGAGTTCAAAACATGAAAAGTGTAGTATCTTAGGTTGTCAATTAGTTGGTGCAAAAATAGTTAGGGGTTGTGTACACCTATTCAAAATAATCAGGCCATGAGTTGGCCTGATCGTGTGTTTTGAAAACTGCAAAGTTAAAAATTAAACCAAGTGTTGATGGCCAGGTTGAGTAGCGTTTAAATGGAGCGTTTTTAAGGGCTTTAGAGAGCTTTTCATGAAAAGTTCAAAACACAAAATTTAAAGTTTACTATGTTGGGATTCGAACTACCCAAAAGTATACATGCGTTGCTTTTGTAGATTCGAAAATAATTGACCACGAAGTGGGCGAGTTTTCTAACAGTTTTGGGGTCAAAAGACTTAGAAAATAAACCAAGTCTTGTGAGCAAGGCTTATACGTGATTTTTGGCAAAACGAAATGGGTTGTGTATATGTGTGATACGAATGCATGCGAGGCAATGGGGTGATCATTCGTGATCCTTGGTGGCTAGGCAACACCATGGAAATGATTCGAACCCAAATTTCACTAGTTCGTACGTAAAAATAAACATGTAAACTTATACGTTCGAGTTAACTAGCTACGAACTGAAATGAATGAAAATGAATTCGAAATGAATTGAAAAGGGATTAGAGTGACTCACAACACCTCTAGGGTGGGTAGACAACGTATGGAAGTGAGCTTGGAGGTTGGGGAACGATTGGCTGGTTCGAATGAATGAACCCGATCACAAAACAATTCCAAACCTTGTGTTATTCTTCGAATGGATTTGAGTGAGTAAGTTCTGGGCTTTGAGGTGCTTGAATGAAGTTGTTATGACTATGTATCGCATGGTGAGAGTTAAGAGTGAGTGTGAAGTGCGTGTGTAAGCTCGTATATATAAGCCAAAGAAATGCAAGTTGCAACTTGCAAGTAGGTTTCATTTGGAGTTAGT